>CM031625.1:29112026-29132957 GCA_018398815.1 Conus ventricosus | reverse complement strand
ATTCTTATTCAAAACTGCGCCCCCCCCCCCCCCCCCCCCCCCCCCCCCCACCAAAAAAACCCAACATTTTTTTTCACAAAATTTGTAATTCTGAATTTTTCTCCTAAATTTGTGATTTCCGAAATAATTTCTAAAGTAGGTACATCTCAGAAAAATTCTGGAGGCTTGGCAGCCATGCAGCCACACAACCATTTCACTCAAAACCATGACTAATCTTGTGAGTATATGTCCCATATGTTCGACATGAATGGGACCGACATTGCTTTATTCCTTCGAGCGCAGGTCATACAAAACCGTACTTTCTCTCAGCAATTCTGTGAAGCTATTTCAGCTGTTGCCAGCTTACTTGCTGTGATCACAGCTTACTTGCTGTATAATTCCCAGCTTACTTGCTGTATTCCCGGTTTACTTGCTGTATGCCCGGTTTACTTGCTGTATGCCCGGTTTACTTGCTGTATTCCCAGCTTACTTGCTGTATTCCAGCTTACTTGCTGTATTCACAGCTCTTCACCAGCTCCAACATGACTGTCCAGTGTCAAAGAAGTCGCAAATGGAATTAAAATGATGGAGACAACTGACAAACCCATCCATTAGCCAGTCCAGTAAGACTATATGCTCTGGTCAAGGATTATGATTTCATAACCGTAAGCCGTGCCCTATCTGCATCTAAACACATGCATTAATGCCCTCTTTATTTCTGCTTGTGCAGTTCATGCCAATCCGCAACTGTGGATGGACAAATTAAATCGCTCGTCTGTAAGTGATCAACATGAAGTTTGCAAAATTCATGCAACTTCATAGTTTTAGCATCAAAAGTTGCAAATCACAGACAACATATATGTACAACACTGTCAGAAAGCTCAACTACAGAAAACCGAACAACGCACATCTATTGTCACACCAAACTTAATTTAAAAAACCAAAAAAAAAAAGAAATCTAACCACACACAGCTGTTGAAAGTGAAATGCTACAACATCTATGACCTGCGGAAATCATCCATGACCTGCCCCAAGTTGACCCACAACGCCAACCGAACATCACTTCACCTGACGCTGCCCTCTGGGGTGCTGGAACAGACGGGATGACGGGAATGGCACTCTGGGTCTGGCTGTTAAGCAGGGCCATGTTGGGGTAAATCTCCACCTCCGACCTTGGAGCGTGACCATAGCGCAGCCCAGGTAGGTCACACTACCGTTGAACACTGTGCAGTCCCCCATGGGAAGCGTGGTAAAGAGTGGATCGGCCCCGATCTGTGTTGCAGCAAGTCCAATAGTAGTCTTCAGGATGAAGTTATCAGAAGATCGTAGTGACACAAACTTAAAACTTTTCTTTTTAAATCGCTTACACAGAAATGCAGAAACATCCAGGACTTCCATGATACATCAATAAACTAACACACACACACATGAACACATACACAAACACATGTACCACACAAGCACACACACACACACACACATGCTCATGTTGCGCCCACACATACATACCCATGCACGAATGCAAGCACGCACTCACACATACAAACACACACACGCGTTCATTTGCTAACTCCCTGAAGTCTGCTGTTTGGGGCTCTTGCTACTGCAGTTTTTGTTGTTTATTTTTCAGCCTCCTTATTCTGTTTCTATTTCTCTGGCAAAGTTCTGGGATGGGGAAAAAAGGACAAATCCATATTACACTTTTGAAACCTCAACATGACACTAAAACCCTAGTTTTTCACAACAGATAAGGGATTCTTTAACAACAACAACAATAATAGAAAGCTGGCCCCCCTACACCCGCCATCCTTGAATAGGACAGAATCAGAATGAAGCTGAATTCAGAGCACTCTAAACCAGACCAACTCACGTTCTTGACAATATCTGAGCCCCCTGACATGACTCAAACAAGAGAGTGCATGAATGCCTGATGATGTGTGCACTGATGCATGTACTCGTGAAGCTCATGCCTCATTCCAAACAGCACAGATGAACTGTGGCATGGTAACTTACTTAGCAACATGGATGGAAAGGAAAACATGTCCTTGACAGGATTTTGCTGCTAATCTGTGCAACCAGACCTGCTTTGTGACTGGTCTGACAGATCCCTTCAGGGCCCTTCTTCCTGAATGTTAGTTAACCGGCAAGCTTCACCACTCTGCACCCTCCTCCCCTTCCCCTCACTCTACCCATCCACCTTACACTTTCCAGAAATGCCTAGTAAGGCTGTGAAGAGACAGGAGGGTGGGCTGGGGGTGGGAAGGGGGAATTTTTTTGTACAACTGATATTTCTGCCTTCTGGAAATTCTTCAAAATTGTAGGTCAGCCGTCATTGTTGACTATTATTGACCTGAATTCGTGCTACAGTTACAATTTAATCTTTTCTGTTCTGTAAATTTGGATATGACTTTTTTTTCTTTCTTTCTGGGCATTTACAGTTTTCCTGTCTTTGTGGCCCATTTACTAGTCTTTGTTCAGGTATGTCTTTGTCATTTATAATATGGAACTGCCAGCTTTTCTGATGTAATCTGGCAATTATGTAGTGATTATGATTACTTTCTTTTCTCTTGAAATAACAGGTTGAGTGACTGGTCAATTGGACAACAATATAGTTCACTAAATAGTTTGTTTGCTGATTAACCAATGTCTTGGTTAACATGAGTTGTTTTCTTTTACACGACTGATGTCAAGAGCCTTCAAAAGGGAAGAAAAACATGCAGGAGAAGAAGAAACAAACGAAGGACAAGAAATGTAGGAAAAGAGGAAAAAGGAAAAGCAAGGTAGTGTTGCCTTTTGCCGCCAACCGCAAAGGGCCATATCAGGGCTGTAAAAAGTTAATCTACACTGAACTACCTGATATGACATCCACATAATTGGAAAATATTTTTCACTGAAATTCTCTCTCTTGTTGCAGACTGTTCATGCATCTTCTTCTTGATGATGTGATCATTGCTTCCCCTCTCTTCCTCTTATTTTCATTGCATCTTATTTCATTTTCTTCGTCTTTTTGACGTTTCTTTAAAAAATCCAAACTCCTGGTGAAACGTATAGTACATCGCATTGTAAACACCAATATATTGTCAATGTTATAGCTGAGCACAGTATAAGTCTAGGCTTGTTGTTACTCATCTGTCCAATGACTGTAGTGTAAATGTATTCAGTCGATTTGTTTTCTGAATGAAAGTTATTTAAACCGTCTATTTGTTTTCTGATGAAGATATATTTAAACCAATTACGCAGTGATACTGTAAACCAGCGTTCATTGTGGACAACATATCTGTCCATTCTTGGTCTGTTTCCTGTGTGTGGTCTCTATACATGATTTTCAGTTTTTGTTGACCATTGTTGTTTTTTTTTCACCCTAAAAGAATTATCTATTATCATTAATTTTCTTTTTTTTTTTCTTTCTTTAAAATTTTGAGAGGTGACGAATTACGTGAAATGGCTAGCATCCTAAGCATGGCTAACTGTATCTGCCTTTTGGATGTCAAGAGTTTACCTATCATGCTACGAAAAGTTGAAAATACTTTGTAGCTATCTATTGAGCTCTTTTGTTGTGCTAACTGCTGTTTTTTCAAGACACGAGCTTTCATTCTATGTGGTAAAGTCCTGAGAGGGCCCTGTTTGGTCAACTGCAATACAGAACTGGAACTTTAAAAAAAAAGGGGAAAAATGGATAGAGACTGCAGCCAGAGTCGACAGGTCATCTGCATAATGTGTCTGAAATCAGTGTAGATAATTCATGTGTAAACTAGCACCGCATATTTGTCCACTGTTGCTGGTAAGGTTGCTGTATTCATCTGACTTGGGGAGCTTTCCAAGTTTCTTTATGACAGGAAACCTGCCTGAAAGTTGCTGGCCAATACTAGAGAAGCTACCTGAAATTTACTTGGACCAATCAATCTGTAAGTGCAACATTTAACAAGTAGTAACACATTTATACATTACTGACAACCAACACTTTATCTGACCAGAGTATATAAAACACATTACTTGTGCCATGACATAACACTATCACTTAAGTTATTCACTGACAAACAAACAAATTGAAAAAAAAAAAAAGAAAAAAAAAAAGAAAAGGCAAAAACTACAAAAAAATGACAGTCAGTCTTTCAGTCCGGGCAAATCTATCAGAATCACTAACCTGGTCCTGACTGCTCATCTCCCATGTCTCCCATATCAGCAGAAGCAAAGTCTCCAGCTAACAATCCCACCGACTGGCTGGACGGTATCACGTGACTCAAATCCTTGCCATCCAGACTGGCCTGTAGACTGCTGACAGCCTAGATTCAGCGTTGTCCATCAGACATCATGGCATCACAATGTCGTGAAGTCTCCTGTGAATTTCAGCTTGGTTCACCATTGACAATGACAAACTCATCTCCGGTGGAGGAAGATTCTACCAGCTCTCGGCTCACTGCATCCATCCGTTTGCTGCCATGGCTTGGTTAGGGACAAGTAAGATGCAGTGTTTGACATTTGCAGGCAAATGTTTTTCATTTCCTTATGTCTACCAACAGCTCTTTCTAACAACTATAAAGAACGATTTGTTTACAACAGTCCAGTAATGAAAGCATGAGCAACTCCTATCGTGATGCTGACCAAGTTAGCCTGAAAAATAAATTAAGAAATGACAGAATCTTCTACCATGAAATAGTTAAAAACACCGTCTCTATCTTTCCTTTCACTCACACAAATAAATACATATGTACACAAATGCAAATACAAAAAGCAATATGACTGCCGTCTAGGTTTGCTTCCCCCCCCCCCCCCCCCCCCCCCCCCCCCCTCCCCATGCCAACCCGACTCTTTATGTAACTTTTGTTGTTGTTGCTTTAAACAGAAGATTCCCCTGCTTTCACATCATGCATGCACACTAAAGAGAAAAAAAAAGCTTAAAAGAGAACCTTTTCTGTTTCACTGTTCAAATAAGTAAACTAGCTACACCAAGAACCTTTTTTAAATTTTTTTTATTATATTGTTCAAAATATCAAGCTGCTACACCTGCTGAATGTTCTCTCTATGGCTTAAAACCTTGTCATTTTCATCAATTTCCTTTGTTCACACTAGGGATGACAGCAAACATTTTATTTAAAATTGACTGCCATACAATCCTTTACCTAAGACCTCCCCCCCCCCCTCTTTTTTTTTTTTTTTGGGGGGGGGGGGGGGGGGGGGCTAAGAGCCCAATCCAATTATATCTTTTTTCAGATCATGAAGAGGGGAGGGCAAGGCTCTAAAACATTGACTCTAACTACTTGTTTCAATTTTCATTACTAGTCATAGAAAGTATGCTGTTGTAGTTTGCTGCCATTCTTCATCATACACCTAATAATCAATGATCAACAGATTTTTTTTCTTTTTCCTTCAAATCAAGACATTTTTGTTAATCAAGCTACTTTGGCACAGCTGACATTTGTTTGCAGTTACAGAAACATTTGCTGGGCTCCAGGCGACTGGAAGCAGAATAGGAAAACTGCTCTTCACATCATATTATAGAGTCCTTAAAAAAACTGTTTTCCCTGGCGATAGTCACCTACAAAAAATTTTCCCCAGGTCTGACGATTTTCCCCTCCAAGGTCCTCCTGCACATAGGTTGTAGATCACTTACCAGTGTTCCTATTATTAAGTATTCACTGCCTCGGGAAAAGAATATCGCTTTTAGTTTTAACCCCATATCAATGACCAAGCACTGGAATTTTCAACACCGAATCTCTATGTACACAGCTTTATAGTTATACAGTTTGTTGTAAAGCAAATGACAGAAAGTCCTCCTTGTACTGTTGTAGATAACTCACCAGCATTCCTGTGATTGATTGTGTATGCTTTCACTGGCCACCATTGAACAGTAAGTGTACATTGCCTTTGAAAAGAATGTTGCTTTAAAGCCTATATCAATACAAAACCGCTGGGTTTTCAATGACAGACTCTCTAAATATAAAGCTCTTTTATTTACTGTAAATCAAATATAGCATAAAGTCAACCACTACCTTTGTATCTCACTTCAGTGAATACTGGGATTCAGTAAATCATAATTCAAATTAGTAAATGAATTATGGCACATAATGAATGATTCTGAAAAAGTACACGAGACATGAATCTGATCAAGATATTAGATGCCACCAGTATATGAGATGCCACCAGTTCAAACAGCTGATGGTGCTAGTTTCCAACTTCCAAGTGCTGTCAAACAGTGATAACGGCATTCTTTCAGTAATCAAGCTAGTTAATAAATAAGCGAAGAAGTAGCTCTCACAAGGTGGATGTATTGTAGAACTTCACTTATGTTTGAGTCAAATACTTAGTCATTGCTATACACAGATCATAGATGAAACTTTTTTATTACTTCAAACTCAAATATCAAACAGCATAAACAGCAGGCTAATCGCAAATATCATTCAATCAGCCAAAGTCAGACTGAGCAAGACACTACACATAAAATGATAAACTCTGTTTTCAACTTTTCAACACTACTTCATGTCATAATAAGCACGGGGTGAGAAAAGAACTAACTACTAAAACTGAACTAGTAGGCCATCACACCAAAACTTTTCTTCTTCACCATTTTCATTACTTCATGATTAGTTCATCTTTTTCATTAAAAAAAATATAATACCCAACAGTTTTTTACAAATATGGAAAAAACCACTACTTGTGAACAGGGTTCAATGTTTACAACTACATCAGGGAGTCCACAAAAACAGTTTTTAAAAACAAAAAACTATTTTGGGAGCAAAAACAGATTTAAAAACCAGAAAATCTTTGACAAAAATGTCTTTCTCTTTTTATCAATAGAAAAAAAAACAACCCTAACAATTCCCATTTTGGCATCTCAAAAACATAAAAAAAAAAAGACCAAACGACATGTAAACCCAAAAACCATTTTGCTTCCAAGTTCAAAAACGGGGAAAGAAAGAAAACAAGAAAAAGATCACCAGTGAAAAACCTAAGGGTAACCACATCATATGTAATGTTTATTTGAAGAAGTTTTTGAATCGGCTTCACAAAGATGCACTTTTTTCCGTGAACTACTACATCTACTGAAATTCACTGGCCTTTTTTTTAAAATGGATCCCAAATTTTTGGCCAGTATTGGGAGCAAAAAAAAAAATTTTTTGTTTCTTTTTTTTAAATTGCAACTTTCCAGGACGATGCATGAAACGTGTGCATGGCAACTCAGAATCATTTGATCTGAACCTCATTTTTTTTTCAATGTTTTGAAAAATGTTTTTTTGACCACCTGGTGGCCTTCAATATTTCCATACCTTTCACTGTTTTATTTCTTTCCTTTCTCTCTTTTTAATTTTCCCTTGTTTTTCTATAGGCCTAATTTCCCAATTAACGCTGTAAAAACTGAAAATGGGCGGTTTTGGGCAAAAAAAACAACCAAACCTCTGTCTACGCTGATATTGTTGATTCTGGACAAGGGGGCAATATTGAAAAAGGCCTATCAGTGTATATCACCCTCTACAGATACATGATTTTCACTACTGAATGACTAATAATTACCATCTTAAAATTGATGACTTTATTCCGTTCAGGCTTTCGGGACAATCTATTGGGCTAGGAGGCAATGGGTTGGGGACAGGGCAACCGTGACAGTCACAAGACAACCAAACATGTAATAAAAAACCCTTTCTTCTTTTAAAAATTCCCCCCTCCCCCAGACCAGTTGAGGTGACACAAAATTTTTTTCAAAATGCTGCTTTAAAATGGGAGTGGTGACTTTCTTATTAATGTTGGGCCAAAACCGTCTGCTAAACAAAAACCCGGCAGCACACGCTGCTTTTCGATTGTTCAACTGCGGCGCCCAACGTTTCATTATGGTTGACACACATTCCCTCATTTTTACATAATGAACTCAAACCCCGACGTTTCTGCTTTAAATTATCCCAATATCGATTGACAAACCCAAAATTTGCGACCAACAAACCCCCAAACATAACAAATTAGTTTTCAAAAATGTTGGCTGTAAAGAGGGCGCTTCAGACTGACGTGGGGCAGGGTTTTCGTTATTCCCGGGGTCTTTTTCCGTCGCATGGCGAAGTAGGCTTCGGGGATTGGGGGATTGAAAATTCGTCTGCTACGCCGTGTTTAAAAGCTGGTAACCTTGCGGTTTTTTCAGTTTTCATGTCATTGTGAAATGGGGCTCCATCTCTGGGGGATATGTCCACATGCTGCTCATTTACACACATTACTTACTTTCGGGACGTTGTTTTTTTCAAAAGTATAAAAGTTTTTTCAGAAAAAAATTGGGAGGTCCATTTTCCAGTAATAAACATCTAGCGGGGTTCTATGTCGAAAAATCTGCCTTCAGCAACAAGCCAAATTTGGCGAGGGGGGCCAGTTTTTATGTCCTGAACAAAACTGATTTAGGCCACCATAAAAAAAGTTGAAAAAAAAAAAACGTGGGTTTTTTTGGGTTTTTTTTTTTTTTTCAAAATGGCCGAAACAAAAATTGGAATTATTTGCAAAAATTGTTATTTAAGTACAAACCCCAAATCTGGCTGAGAAGCACAATTTCGCCCTGAACAAAACCCAAATTACAGGTTTTTTTTTTAAAAAAAAAGGAAAATTTTTTGTATTTTGAAAAATTTCAAGATGGCCGCCAGCAAACAGGGGATCGTATGCTGTACATTCTTTCTTTCACCCATTACACCAAATAGTTATAAAAAACAAAAAATTAAATAAAAAAATCAAATAATAAAAAAATGAATAAAAAAAATAAAAATAAGAAAAAAGAAGAAAATAAAACTAAAAAGGGGAATAAATGAACAAAAAAATAATGAACTTTTTAATGGGAGGTGGGGTGATGAAGTTTTTAGGGGGGGTAGCGTATGTGGGGGGGGGGTTATGATAGAAAAATTTGGGAAAGAGAAGGGAAAAATTATAAATGGGTGGTAAATATTTTGGGGGGGGGGGGGGGGGAAAAACAGATAGGGAGGGGGCGGGGAAAAGAGGGTAATGGGGGGGGGGAAAGGAGAGAGAAAGAGTTACCTTCTCCCCCCACACAAATGTATAAAGGGTGTGGGGTAGAAATTTCATCCCAATATGTTGTTGGGGAAAAAAGGAAGGGGGGGGGGGGTAGGGGGGGAGGGGGAAAGAGGGGAGGTTTTGGGGGTGAATTATGGTCAAAATGACACAACTTGGGGGGAGGTTCCCCAACTCACACCCATTTCACACAACCGTTTTAAAATATATATTTTTTTTTTAAAATTGATGATTCATTGTCGATGTGGGAAAAAACAATCTATAGTATGTGTTAAACATTGTGTAAAAATTTGTACAAACCTCACCTACCACACCCATAGCACACACACACCACCCACATACAAAAACCACACCACACAAACCCCAAAAAACCAAGGGGGGTTTTGAATAAATATATAAATAATGAAATAAAGCTTATTATGTGATGCCATTTGAAAAACAACATGCACAGGGAAACATTCTTGGGGGGGGGGGGGGGGGTAAATAAAGAGGGTGAAAATATTAGAGATCAACAGTACAGTAATGGTTTTCCTTGTTCACTTGGGAAGGCCCTGGGGTATTGGCGAAAGGGTGCGTATGGCGAGGCCCCCCCAGTGGCAAAGTTTGGGCTGTACTCGGAGATTTAAGACCTCCTTGGGAATTAGTGGGCATGTTTTGTCTCAGTCTGGAGTGGGGCCCTGTCCTCAGTTTAAAAAAGGTCTTTTTCTGGGCATTTAGGAGTGTCCATCCCTCTTTCTAATTGGGGGCGCTCAAAACCACTGCCTGTTTGGTTTTTTGGTGCTCCTTGATAAACTTTTGATTTTTTTTTTGAAGGAGACTTCCTGTTCTTTGGGGTGCTGTTTCCTTCCTTTGCCAAATGGGCCAAAATTTCCCATTTCCATTTTTTGGCAGTTTAAGGTGATCACTGGATATTTTTGAAATATTTTTTATGAAGGATGGATGGGGAACATTTGGGGTAGGAGTCTAAGGGGAGGGTCATTTTTGTAGGGGGAATAATTAGCATTGGTACAAATGGCCGTTGAGGGAAAGAAGGAAGATATCAAGACGGTGGGGGATGATCTTTTCAAAGTGAATACGTGGTGATGGTCTTTGTTAAAGGGGAAAAAAAATTTGGGGCATTGTATATACTTTTTCCGTTTTAAAGGAAAGGGGGATTGGGGGGGGGGTGGGGGTGGGGGGCCATGCTGATGGGGGGTTCTGGTATTCGGGACAACAGTATGTAGGATGTGTCATTGTTATATAAGTTGGTAATGTTGTGGGTTTGGATAAAAAATGCCGGTTGGGGGGGAAAGAAGGTTTACAAAAAAAAGTTGTGGATGAATATTTGTCAGGGTGTGGTGGATTCAAGTAAATGGGGATGATGGTCATTTACAAAAGTGAAATAGTGTGCCCGGCCCCAGTATGTTAAAGCCAGTTTTTGGGGGTAGAGGAAATGACTAGATGTGGGTGATAATCCCTTGTAATGGAATTACGTACTCAGGTGTGATCATTGTCCATAAGTGGGAAAAATGTGGTTGGATTTGGGGTGATAAAGCCGGCTGGGGGTTTAAAAAAAAATTTTTATGATTGGGGGGATTAGTTTGAATCTTTTCCCCTCTTTTTCCCTTTCCCAGACCCCCCCCCCTCCACCCCCCTTTCTCTCCATACCCCTCCCCCAATTTTTCCCCTCCCCCCTTATTCTTATGCACACCCCAGTACATAATAGTATTATAATACACAGGAGCATAATTAAATATATTAATTTTAATATTAAATTAATTATATATAAAATTTTATATTATATAATTATTATATACCCAAACACCATCCCACCACCGATATGCATACTCATAGACATGTGAACAATCTAATGCATCTATCAAAACTATCTATATTTTTTTTCCCCCCCATACACCCCCTCAAGTGCCCCCTTCCAAGATAAAACTCCCTCCTACCACTCTTTCATGTCTGTGACGTACCCCCCACATCAAGGATGGACGCTTTTTATCCATGCAGTTGTAAAATAATCATTTCCCATGCCACAACGGAAAAAAAAGGGAAAGAATATTCATGTGGCTTTACTGTGTGCGGGCTCCCCAAAAAATTTTTGAGTATGATCATAAAGAAACAAATTGGGTCATTGGGTGAAAGTGACCACTGAGAGATAGTTTAACAAAGGTGGGGTAAAAAGGGGCTGGTCATGTGTTTTTAACACTGGTATGCACTCACAGGGGGGAGGGAGGAAAGAATCAGTCTTAACCCGAGATGGCCTAGAGATCGAACCGTCGGGACTTTGTTCCCTCTGCGACCATTATTACCAGGTAGCGATAGATAGGGGGGGAAAAAGCTAAGGGGAAAAAAATTAAGAAAAGGAAAGAAAGATTCATATTTTTAAAAATTAAAAACAGGTTATTTACACAAACCTTTTTGTTTTTTCAGCCCCCTTCACCCTTTTAAAAACCTTTTCCCCCTTCACCCTTCACCTTTCCACCCCGTGAGGGGGTTTTTGAAGATGGCCATGGGGGGGGAAAACACACCGGAGGCAGCCCCCAGGAAATTAGGACTCCAGGGAGAGGAGCGGGAATCGCATCTCCCCGGGGGACAGGAAAAGACGGGGGAGGGATTGGAACCCCCTCTCTCCAGTGACAAGAAGAGGTCCGAGGGAGAGGAGTCGGAAGTCATATCCCCAGGACGGGAAAATCGAGGGGGCGAGTGATGTTAAGAGACGGGGGAACATGTAGTATGAAATCTTGGTTTGATCGGGAAACCAAAAAGGGATGAAAGAATCATTTATTTTCCTGGCTGGGTTTGGGGGCCAAATGTGTGTGGGGGGCCGTGACTTATGAATCTTGAGTGAGTTAGTTTGCCTCTCAGGGGAAAAAAGGTGCTACATGATAAATTTGTTTAGGGAGTAAAGCTGTATGAATGCGCCGTGTGCAAAAGTGACAGTGTGACAGTGGTGACCCCGACAAAAGAAAAAAGAAAAAAAAAAAATTTTCTATTTGGCCCCTTTGGGGATTTAAAAAAAAAAAAAAAAAAAGATTTCTATTTGTACCCTAAAGGGTTTGAGGAAGGGAAAAAAAAAAAAAAAAAAAAAAACCCTCAAGGGTTTGGGGAAAGGAAAAAAAAAGGAAAGATTTTTATTTACCCTAAGGGGGTTTTTGAGGGGGAAAAAAAAAAAAAGAAAGATTTCTATTTGTCCCCTCAAGGGTTTTAGGGAAGGAAAAAAAAAAAAAGAAAGTTTAATTATTATTGTTATAATATTTTGAAATTTTTTTTTTGTTCTATTTCTATTGGTTTTTAAGGGGGTTGAGATTTTTTTTTGGGGTTTGCTCTACTCCCTTAAGGTTTTTTTTTTTTTGGTAGGTTTCCCTTTTTGGACCTTTCCCCCCCCCCCCAGGACCGATAGCCCAACCTCCCTGCCGTACCTGGAGCGGGGGGGCGGGGCTTTGAGGATCGCTGTCCTTCCCTGAGAAATTAGTTTTTTTTGTCCCCTTCCCCAGGACTGATACCCCCCCAACCTCTTCCCTGCGTTTAGCAGGGGGGCATGGCGTTGGGGATTCGATAGTTTTTTCCCTTCCCGAAATTATCTTTTTTTTTTTTCCCTTTTCCTTTTGTTTCATTTATTTTTTTCCCCTTGCCCTCAGAGTGGGGATCACTTCCCTCCGTCACGCAATAGTGTAGGTGGGGGAGTTGATTCCCCCGTCAGCCCAAAATAAACATTTTTTATCTTTTGTTTTATTTTTTTTTTTTGGGGGTTTTGGGGTGCAGATTTTTTTTGAGTTTGGGTTGGGAATGTGAATTTTTTAAATTGATTTTTTATTATTTTCCCTTATTGCGATTTTTTGGTTTTTGTTGTTTGTTTTTTTTTCCCCTTTTCCCAGTTAAAGGGGGACAAGTGACCACAGGGGGTGCTGGGGGCCCCTCGCGTTCTTGATTTTTCTATGTTCCGATCCGGGTGTACCCCTTTCATTCCTTTAAAAAAATTTTTTTTTTTTAAAAACTCTCACTTCTTCACTTTCCCATCTTTTTTCCTTTTTTAACATTTTTCTTTTGGGGGTGGGTTTTTTGGTTTTGTTCTTTTCCCCATTTTTATTTTTTTTTTTATTTTTGTTTTTTGAAATTTTATATTTTTTATGTAAACTATTTTTTTTGAAATTTTTAAATTTTGGGCTAAAAGCATTTGCTAAAACTTTATAAAGAAATTTTTTTCGAAAAATTTTATTTGTTTTTTTCCTTTCTAGGAAAAACAGATTGCATTGAACTATTTTTTTTTTTAATTCCAAATTGATAGCATTTGAAAATTACTTTTAAAAAAAAAACTTTCCCTTTGGGTTTAATATCTATGTTTGGTAACGTTTTCTTTTAAAAACCGGGGAAAATTAAATTTTTATTTGTTATACTATAATTACATTTTTGTGAAAAAAAAGCACCTCTATATCCCTTATTTTTATATATTTTAAAAATTTGTTTTTTTTTATATCTGTTGACGATTCATTAGGTGATTTTGTAAATATGTTCAACAAGCGAAACGTTTGGGGTTTTTTGATGGAGAAAAACTTACTAACTATGTGCAACAATCCCAAAGATAGGCAAAAACCAAAAGGGGGGAAAGACAATGACCAGAGGGAAGCTAAGCTGAAAAAAAAAAGACTACAGGGGAACTAAAGTGAAGAAAAAAGATCAGGGGGAAAGCTAAATCGGGGGAAAAAAAAAAACACAGGGGAACTAAAATTGAAGAAAAAAGACTACACGGGAAGGAAGAAAATGACTACGGGGAAAGCAAAAATTGAAGGGGAAAAAAGACTACAGGGGGAAGCGAAGTTTAAAAGAACGCAATTAATTGAGACTTTTAAAAAGAATGAGCAAAATTAAAAAAAGATTACGGGCATCGGAAAAACCTCCCCAGCCCACCTCGGTTCCCAAAAAGCGCGCCTCAACCAAAAGGGGCATTATTCCAAAGTTCCCCGCCTTTCGGGAAAAAACGGATACATAATAGTTTTCTTTTCCCTTTTTGAAAGTCACGCAACTCTTGGGTTGGCCAAAGGGAAAAAAGTGGACATTGTATATTGCGTCGTTTTTTTAAGGGACGCTTTGACACTTTTACCACACACCGCGGCGAAAAAAAATTTAAAAGTGGGATATTTGAAAGAAGAAACCCAAAAATTTTAAAAGTTTTGACGTTTTCAACGAACGTTTCCGTTGTGCGCCCGAAAAAGGAAAATCTTTTTCCGTCTTTCTAATTGGGTTTGATCATTTTTTTAATGGGATGGTCGATTTACAAAAACGAAAAAAAAATTTTCAATCATTTTGCGAATCCCCTTTTTTAAGAAAAAACTTTTCGGCGTGAGAAAAAGTCTGGCCACTTTCCTTAAAGAAAGGAAATTTTTGAAAGCTTTTGAGGAAATGGTCAGAGGTGAAATTTTGTATCCCCCACCCAAAAAAGGGGGCGGGCTAGAAAGGAGAATTTTAAATCTTGGTCCATGCGTCATGTACTACCCATCAGGACGGGGGAATTACAGAAAGGAAATCGGGTCTTTCTGAGCCCCTCAAGGATTATTATCCTAGGAACGGACAGGGTCTTTCCCGCGGTTCGAGTGACTTTCGTCGACCAAAACTCCCCGGGGGAAAGAACCCCGTTACTCCTCAGCAAACGTTCCGGGTCGTGGAAACACCACCCCGAAACCCTTTTGGGCCAGTTCGTGGACAGAACAAAATTCAAAAATCATCACTGCCGATCAAAAATGCGAGTTTTTTTTTGGATGGAAGCCCCTTTTGGGGAAAAAAATTGCCCTTTTAAAAAACCAAAAAATTCAAAACCCGCATTAGCTCCACTGATTGTAAAGAAGGCCTTGTTTTGGCACCACAAAAAGCTTTGAGGACGGTGTTAAAAAACGGGGGCCATCAAGGGATTGAGGCTTTGGTTTTGCGAGAACGTGCACCACCGCTGGTGTACAAAAACTTTCGTGCTTCAAACCGTATCTAAACACTGCCAAAATGTGGTCGTTTGGAGGCAAGATTTGAAACGTTTCCGCTGGCGAAAATTTCAGTCGATACACCTTTAAACTCCCCCGGTTTTTTACCGCCTTGCATTGATAAACCCGTCTGCGACTTGTCTTGGGCAATTTGCCAGGTGTCGCACAGTACAGGGGTGCGGAGGACGTTTTTTTCCTTGCTTGTGAGTACCAGATCAAATCGTAGAGCAGGGAAAAGGCTACAAAGCCGCTAAAAGTCTAAAAAACGGGATGAATCCAGTTCCCCCAGTGACTAAAAGAAAAGCGGGGGAAAAACGAGCCTGACGACAATACTTTTTGCTGCAAACAACGTCCATACTACCAACGGACAAACGTAGCTGATAGAAAAACCCAGATGTAACAGGTCTTTGCAAAAAAAAAAACAAAGGAGTTCGTCAGGTGGGGGGAAAAAAGTCCTTGTATACTCACTGTGAACAAAAAAAAGTTTGGGTTTATGGGAAGGGGCCCTTTTTAAAGGGGGTCGAAAAAATTTTGATTTTTAAAGACAAATGGCAAACACTGAGAAGGTATTTCAGGAACATGTTAAGAAGTAGTTGAAACGACAAATGTTGCCAAAACCAGCATTGGGGGATTGCCCTGGTCAGAAACTGTGTCAACAGACAACTTATCGTGATGAATTTGTACCCAATGTGACGTACGGGGACAGATAAAAAGGGTTTGTGAAAACAGAAAATGGGGAGTTTAACATCTACCACCGTGATGTTTGTCCCCCCTTTCCTACCTTCGGGAAAAAGGTGAAAACCTTTTATGATGTGTATTTGCAAATTTATTTGTCTTCAAGTCAAAGGAACGGGTCAAAAAAATTTTTGAAAGACTTTTCAGGAGGGGTTGACGATCCCCCAGGAAAAGGACTGGTATTGAACCCCTAGTATTCTTAACTCGAAATACCGTGCGAACCGACCCTACCCCTGCCCTTTTTCAAAAAAAGAGGTTGTCGAGAGGGAAATCAAAGAAAAACTGGATTTTTTAAAGGCTAAACCTTCTACGTTTCCCCTACAGCTCACCCTTGTATTGGTGAACAAAACCCGATGGATCGGTGCTTTCGCATCGAATTTCAGAAATTAAATAAGTTCCATGTGGGTTCCGATGCCAGCCCATCCCAGACATGAAGAACTTCTGTGTCAGCTCTCAGAAGGAAAATATTTTGTGAAAGTAATTTGATAAAGGGTAAGGCAGATTCCAATGGCGAAGCTGACAAAAAAAGCGCATTTTAAACAACCTTTTGGGCTTTTTCCATGGACGAAAATGCCATTTCGGGTTTTTCAAAAATGCCCCAGCTTCTTTTTCTGATGATGCGGGGGCCGAAACTCCATGAATGTGGTGCAGTCATTTTTTTGAGACAAATTTTTTTGGCTGCAAGTCATGGGGGGGACCTCCTTTTTAAAGGGACCCTTTTTTTTTTTTTTCCAACCCAAAGTTTTGGGTTGACTGAAGACCATCCAAAATTCGGCCGGTTTTCAAACTCCCCCGAAAATTTTTTTTGGGTCACACTATTTCAGTGGGAAAAAATGATGCCAGAGGAAAGAAAGTGGAAAAGATTTTTATCTTTACTTTAAAAACCCCTACAAGAAACAGTAGGGGACTCATCGGATTGTTGTCTTACTAAGACATAGTACCCCACTTTGCTCCCTGACGGCCCCTTTGACTGAACTGAGAAAGGGACGAAGAACAAAAGTATGTGTGGGCTGATGAGTGCCAGAAGGCTTGGGGTGTGTTTAGAAAAACCCCCAAATCATTTCCTGTTCGTTGTTACCCTCCCCCTCAGAAGACTTATTTTGAGAACTGATGCCCCCTTTCCCAAAAAATGGGAGGGTACTTTGCAGGAAAAAAAAGCTTTTTTTACATCCATGCAATACGCCAGTAAGAAGTTCTCAAAAACACAGGAGAAATACTCCCCCTATTGAGAGAGAGTGCTTGGGTATTGATGGGATGTGGAAAGTTCGCCAGGGTTTTGACTGGGAAGAAATTTTCGGTTTTCGATGACATGGGGCCCCTGACGTTTTGAAAACGTCAAAAAACTAAGAAAAGCAGATATTAAGAGGTCTTTGCATTGCAGGAATTCCAAAAATTTACCATTGAACCAGGCCCCGGAACACAAAAAGTCACGGATTTTTGTCAGTTATGAATATTCCTGGACAAAGTAACGTCTTCAAGGGGAAAGACATTCCGTTTTTGTCTTCTTTAAAGTTACTGGGATCACTTTTGACGGGATTGATGCTACTGACGATTTAAATCAAGTGGATTTACTAATTTGCTTTTTGAAGTGCTATATTTTTTCAAGCAAAAAATACTTGATGTTGATGTTTACATATCTATTCTTTGCTTTTTTTCTTTCGAAAACAAAAGAAAAATCATCAGTTTTATTTATGTTAACTTCTGGAAGATGAATTTAAAAATGATGGTTGATGAGCAAAATTTCCCTTTTAAAAAAATTTTAACACATGTTTTGATTGTCAATGGACAAACCATTTTTTCATTTTTCACTGTCAACAATGGGGAAAATGTTTTCTTTTCAATGGACTTTTCTACAGTGGGAAAAAAAATTTTCAACTATGTTTATTTTGTTTACAAGTCTATTTAGAAAAATTTACATTTGGAAATATTCTCATTTTCTAGGGTTTTTTAAACACGGATGTGGGCAAAGATCAAGGGAAAATTGTGCTTTACATCTTAATATATATAAAAACAATTTTTTACTTTTGAATTGTTTAAAAATCCCTAGTTGTTTTATCCATGTAATTTTTGAAATGTATTTTTGGGGTGGTGATCAAAATTTTGATTTTTTTTTTTTGAAAGACCCCAAATTTGGGAATATGCTTTATGGGGGATCATGATGATTTTCTATCTTGATTATTTAATTTGGTGAACATGTGTGATGGTTCCATTTTGAGATTCATGGCTGAAGAATTGTTTAAGTGAAGTTGTATTTCCTTAAAAAATTTTCTGGGGGAAAATTTTTCATCCCAGGATGGGGGGGGTCTGTGAGTAGCCTCACATCAAAAGGAGTGACCTCCTCACATGCGTTAATATGAATCCCTTTCCCCCTGGCCACAACGGAAAAAAAGGAAGAAAATTTATGTGGCTTACTAGTGAGCGGGGGGTCCCCAAATAATTGTGAGTATGACTCAGTAAAGAAACAAAGTGGTCATTGGGGAAATGACCCCAAGAAGATATTTTTTCAAGGGGTGGTAAGGGCTGGTCATTGGTTTTGAACACTGGGGATGCACTCACTAGGAGGAGGGAGGAAAGAATCACTAAAACCAGGGGGGATGGCCTAGAGCCAACCCCGCAGGGGCGTTGGCCCCTCTGCTGACCCTCATTACCCGGGGAGCGTAGATAGTGGGGAAAGCTCAGGGGAAAACTTTTAAAGAAAAGAGAAAGAAAGAAATTCAATGTTGAATTAAGAAGCAGGTTATTTACAAACCTTATTCGTGTTTCAGCCCCCTTTACCCTTTTTTCCCCTTGCCCTTCACCTTTCACCCCGTGAGGTGGTGAAATGCCATGGTGTGGGGGAAAACACCGTAGGCGCCCCAGGAAAATTTTAAAGGGCTCCAGGGGGGAAAAGGGGATCGGGAAAACCCCCTCATCTCTCCAGGGAAAGGAAGACGAGGGGGAGGGGGTTGGAACTCATCTTTTTCCAGTGACAAGAAAGTCAGGGAGAGGAGTCGGAAGTCATATCTCCAGGCGGGAAAAAAATCGGGGGGCGAGATGAGCGGAGGACAGGGGAATCAGTAGTATAAGTCTTGTTTTTGATGCAGGCATACTCAAGGGGTGAAAGAATCACTTATTTTCCTGGTCTGGAGTTTGGGGCCAATGTTTGTGGGGGGCCGTGCTTTATAACCTTGAGTGAGTTAGTTTGCCTCTCAGTGGGAAAGAGGCACATGTATAAAAAATTTTTTATAAGGTTATGTATTAGTAAAGTGTTTTCCCCCAAGGGGGGGGAGAAAAAAAAAAACATTCGGTAGTGCCCTTTGGTTGATTTGGAAGGGTTGCGTGTGCGTATGGGGTAAAATGCTGTCATGAATTTTCCGTGTGCCCCAAAATGACAGTGTGACATTCATTTCTTTTACACATCTAGCAACCCCCCCCCAAACTCATCTGCCACTCCTCTTTTCTCTATCTCGCTTCTTTTTTCCCCCTATCTGCCCCTCTTTTTCCCCGAGGTGAAAAAAGGGTTGGACACTGAATTGTCCTTTTTTTTTCCCCTTACACAACACAAAACAACCACACGTGTGTGCACCGGGCACGCGAACGTACGTGTACACGCACTCGCGCGCCCCTTTCAAAATTTGTTCTGTTTTTCCCCCTTTTTTTTTTTTAAATCTCATGAAAAATCCTCAAAAACATTTATTTTTAAGTATATAATAATATATATATATATATATTATAATAAAAATAAAAATAATATATTAAATTTCGCGTGGTGACCTACTCGTTTTTTGGAGTGAAACCCCCTCCTTTAGGAAAAGAATTTTAAAATCTATAAACGAACTAAGTGTTGGGAAAACACTATAAACACACACACACCCACAATAGGCAATTTTTTTAAAGATAAGGTAAAGAGGGTTTTTGACGCTTCAGAAAAAAATAAAATGAAAAATGACATTTAAAACTATGTGAAAGCTGTAAATCCATAAATTACCTCGAAAGAGAAGTTTTCACTGGTAAAATTTCGAAACGCGATCGGGGAAACGGCCATTTTGATTTTTTCCCCCGCTGCGGGTTCAAAGACTAGAAAATTAAAGGGAAAAAAAATAGGCCCTAAGGCCAACAAATTTTTGGATAAACAAAGATTTTCGGAATTTTCGGTACCCTTTTTTCACAATTATCATTATCCAACGTGTTTTCATTAGAAAAAAATTTTTGCTTTCATTCTTTGGGTTGATAAAAAACGCGGGCACCTGCGCTAGAAAATCGCCCCGCAATTTTGGCTCATCTTTTTTTTTTTTTCTCAAAAAAAAGACGATTTTGAAATGGCTTTCCCCAAACGAAATCAATTTTAAAAAATTGTAAAGAACAATAAACCAAAGTATTGTCTTTTTCACAAATGCACAAATTCTGGTTTTTTTGCACTAGAACCCCCATTCAGTATTGCTGTTCGTTTAGGTCTCTAAGGGGATCTACAGGTTTTTGCAATCTTGAGAATAAATTACATTTCTGTGGGGGGGGGGGGGGGGGGGGGGGGGGGGGGGGGGGGGGGGGGGGGGGGGTTTTTTTTTTTTTTTTTTTTTTTTTGGGGGGGTGGAACGGGGGGCTTTTTTTCCATTTTTAAGAATTTTTTTTGTTGTTTTCTGTCAACCCCTTCAGTTTAAAACCCAACGATAAACACGCACGCACCCCCTCCTCTCTCTCTCTTTTCCCCCCCCCTCTCTTCCCATCTCTCCCCTCTCCTCTCTCTCTTTCTTAACGTTTTGAAAAAAGAAAAAAAAGACCTTTTTCCCCCTGCTATATATATATAAAAAAAAAGGGGGGGAAAAAAAAAAAATAAAAAAACAAACAACACACCCAAAACAAAAACAAACAACAACACCAACAAAAGAGGGAACCCGGGGAAAAACGGACGGTGTTTAACTTCCTTGGGTGGGGTATGAAAAAACATTCACCATACGTATCTTCCCCTTTAATTTCTTCCCTCCTTTCCTCTTCCCTTTTTTTTTTTCCCTTTTTTTTCTCTTCCCCTTTTTTCAATCTTTTTTCATTTTAATTTTTTTAAAAAGGGGGGGGGGGGGGGGGGGGGGGGGGAAAAAAAAAAAAAAAAAGGGGGGGGAAACCTTTACTTTCCCCCCCCTTTTCCCTTTTTTGTTTTGTTTTTTTTTGTTTTTTTGGGGGGGGGGGTCCTTTCTCTTTCCCCCCCTTTCTTTCCCCCTCCCCCGCCTTTTATTGTTTTCCCCCCCACCCCCCCCCCCCCCAAACCCCCTGTTTTAAAGGGCCGAATTTTTTAAAATCA
>CM031625.1:29100710-29111026 GCA_018398815.1 Conus ventricosus | reverse complement strand
CAAACGCTCTACTCGGTGAGGGGTGTGACTGCTTATTAATGTTGGACTCGAATCCGTCTGCATAAACAAAACCAGGCAGCACACTGCTGCTGTTCGATTGTTCATACTGCGCCCCAGACGGTGCATTATGGTGAGCACACATTCCCGTCATTTGACATAAGAACTACAAACCTCAGACTGTTTCTTGCTTCAAGATGATCCCATATCGATTGACAAACCCATAATTTGCGACCACAAACTCCAAACATAACAAATTAGTTTTCACATGTGTGGCTGTAGGAAGAGGGCGCTTCAGACTGACGTCAGTGACAGGGTTTTCGTTATTCTCCGGTCTTTTCCGTCGCATGGCGAAGTAGTGCTTCGCGGATTGGGCTATTGCAAATTCGTCTGCTACGCCGTGTTTGAAGCTGGTCAACCTTGCGGTTTTCAGTTTTCATGTCATTGTGAAATGTGCTCCATCTCTGAGGATATGTCCACATGCTGCTCATTTACACACATTACTTACTTTCAGGACTGTTCGTTATTGTTGTCAAAAGGGTATCATAGTTTTTCAGAGAAAATTGGGAGGTGCCAGTTTTCCAGTAATATACATTCTAGCGGGGTTCTAATGTCGAAAAATCATGCACTTCATGCAACAAGCACCAAATTTGGCAGAGATGGCCAGTTTTATGTCCTGAACAAAACCTGATTTAGAGCCACCATGAAAAAGTTGTAAAAACGTGGGTTTTTTGGCATTTTTCAAAATGGCCGACACAAAAATTGGAAATAATGTTGCAAAATTGTTCATTTAATGCTACAAACACCAAATTGGCTGAGAAGCACAATTTCATGCCCTGAACATAACCAGATACAGGTCTTTTTTTTAAAAAAAGGAAAATTGTGTATTTTTGAGCAATTTCCAAGATGGCGCCAGCAAACAGGGGAGTCGTATGCTGTACATTCATTCATTTTCACCCATTACACCAAATAGTTATAAAAACAAAAATTAAATGAATAAAAATCATAATAATAAATAAATGAATAAATAAATGAAATAAGATAAAGAAGTAAATAAAGACTATAAAAGATATAAATGAACAAATAAATAAATGAACAATTTTAATGGAGGTGATGGTGATGATAGTAGTTATGTGGGGGTAGTCGTATGTGGGGGTGTGGGTTATGATAGTAAAATTGGAAGAGAATGAAATTATCAATGGGTGGTAAGATATTTTGGGGAGGGGGGGGGGGAAACAGAATATGGAGGGGGCGTGGAAGAGGGTAATGGGGGAGGGGAGAGAGAGAGAAAGAGTCATCTCTCTCCTCCCACACAAATGTATGCATGGGGTGTGTGGAGGGTGAGAAATTCATGCCAATAGTGTTGTTTGGGAAAAGGAAGGGGGTGGGGGTAGGGTGGGGAGGGGGAAGAGAGGGGAGGGTATTATGGGTGAATTATGGTCATAATGACACTAACTGTGGGGAGTGTTCACACACATACACACCCATTCTCACACACACACGCTGTATATATATACTTTTTTTAAATGATGATGATCATTGTCGTATGTGGGATAAACAATGCTATAGTATGTGTGTATACATTGTGTATATATTATGTACAAACACTCATCCATATCCACATCCATATGCACACACACACACACACACACATACACACACACACACACACAAACACACACAAGGGGGTTTTGAATAAATATATAAATAATGATAATAAAGCTTATTATGTGATGACCATTTGATAACAACAGTGCTACAGGATGATAATCATTCTTGGGGGAGGGGGGGGGGGGGGTCAATGACTGATGGGTGATAATCATTAGAGATCAACAGTACAGTAGGATGGTCTTCCTTGTTCACTTAGGAAGGAACCCTGGAGGTATTGGCGAAGGCTGCTGTAGGGCGGAGGCCCTCCAGTGGTCAATGTGTTGGGCTGTACTGCATGGATGATTTGAAGACCTGCCATTGTGGAATATAGTGGACATGTGATGTCTCAGTCTGGAGTGCCCTGTCCTCAGTCTCACAAAGGTCTTATCTGGGCATCTGGTAGTGTCCATCCCTCTTGCTGAAGTGGGTGCTGCTCAAGCCATCTGCCTGTTTGGTTTTTGGTGCTCCTTTATAATACTTTCGATTTTTTTCGAAGGAGACTTCCTGTTCTAGTTGGGCTGCTGTTCTCCTTCCTTTGCCAAATGGCCAGCTTCCTCATTGCCATATAATATTGCAGTATGAAGGTGATCACTGGATGAGTTATTGACAGTATTTCCAGTGACGGATGGATGGTGAACATTTGGGATCAGTAGTACTATAGGGTGAGGGTCATTGTCATGTAGGTGGAATAATGTAGCATTGGTACAATTGTGCCAGTTGGAGGAATGAAGGAAGATATCAATGACTGGTGGGTGATGATCATTGTCATAAGTGAGATACTGTAGGATGATGGTCATTGTGATAAGGAAATAATGTGGTGGCATTAGTATAGTACTGCCGTTTAAGGAAGGTGGATGGGGGTGGGGGTGGGGGGGGGTCGATGACTGATGGGTGTGATATCATGGATCATTCGAGATCAACAGTACTGTAGGATGATGATCATTGTTATATAAGTTGGATAATGTTGTGGCATTGGTATAATAATGCCGGTTGGGGAATGAAGGTTTACAAACAATGATTGATGGGTGATGATTACTGTCATGGTGTAGTGTGATTCACAGTAGTGTGGGATGATGGTCATTTACAAAAGTGGAATAGTGTGCCGGCTTAGTATGTTAATGCCAGTTGGGGGAATAGAGGAACTGATCTATGACTGATGGATGATAATCACTATCGTAAGTGAGATCTACGTACTACAGGATGATGATCATTGTCATAAGTGAGATAATGTGGTTGGATTGGTGGATAATGCCGCTGGGGTTGGAAAAAGGAAAATGATTGATGATTGACGGATTAGTTTGAATCATTCCAGCTCTTTTCCTTTCCCACGACCTCTCCTCCACCCTTTCTCTCTATACCCCCTCCCCCAATTTCCCATCCCACCTTATTCTTATGCACACCCCATGTACATATATAGCATATCTATAATATCACATGTAGAGCATAATATATATATATATTATATATATATATATATAATTATATATATATATATATATATATATATATTATATATATAACCCCAAACACCATCTCCACCATCCAGATATGCATACTCATAGACATGTGAACAATCTATATGCATCTATCTATCTATCTATATTTTTCCCCCTCATACACACCCTCAAGTGCCCCCTTCCAAGATAAGACTCCTCATCTACCACTCTTTCACTGTCATGTGACGTAGCCTCACATCAAGGCATGTGACGCTCCATCACATGCAGTTAGTAATATGAATCATTTCCCCATGCCACAACGGAAAAGGAAGAAATATTCATGTGGCTTGAAATAGTGTAGCGGGCGTCCCCAAATAATTGTGAGTATGACTCAGTAAAGAAACAAATGTGGTCATTGGTGAAAGTGACCACTGAGAGATAGTTTAACAAGGGCTGGTAAGGTGCTGGTCATGTGTTTTGAACACTGAGTATGCACTCACTAGGAGGAGGGAGGAAAGAATCAGTCTTAACCCAGGAGATGGCCTAGAGACTCGAACCTGTCAGGACGTTGGTCCTCTCTGCTGACCAGTCATTACCAGGTGAGCGATAGATAGTTGGGGGAAAACTACAGGGGAAAACTTAAAGAAAGAGAAAGAAAGAATTCATATGTTGAATTAAGAAGCAGGTTATTTACACGAACCTTATTCGTGTTTCAGCCCTTCACCCTTTTACCCTTCGCCCTTCACCCTTCACCTTTCACCCCGTGGGTGGTTGAGATGGCCATGGTGTGGGGAACACACCGGTAGCGCCCCAGGAATTAAGGACTCCAGGGAGAGGAGTCGGGAACTCGTCATCTCTCCAGGGACAGGAGAAGACGAGGGAGAGGGTTGGAACTCATCTTACAGTGACAAGAAGAGTGAGGGAGAGGAGTGGAAGTCATATTCCAGCGGGAGAAAATCGAGGGGGCGAGATGATGTCTGAGAGAGACAGGGAATCATGATAGTATGAAGTCTTGTGTTTTGATGCAGGCATAGCATCAAGGAGTGAAAGAATCACTTATTTTCTGGTCTGGAGTTTGTGGGCCAATGTTGTGTGGAGGCGTGACTTTATGAAGTCTTGAGTGAGTTAGTTTGCCTCTCAGTGGGAAGAGTGTAAATGTATAAATTGTTTATGGAGTAAATGCTGTCATGAATGCGCGTGTGCAAAAGTGACAGGTGACAGTGGTGACCCGACAAAAGAAAAAAGAAAAGAAGATTTCTATTTGTGCCTTGGGACTTTAAAAAAAAAAAAAAAGATTTTATTTGTACCTCAGGGTTTGAGGAAGGGAAAAAAAAAAAAAAAGATTTCTATTTGTACCTCAGGGTTTGAGGAGGAAAAAAAGGAAAGATTTTATTTGTACCTCAAGGGTTTGAGGAAGGAAAAAAAAGGAAAGATTCTATTTGTACCTCAGGGTTTGAGGGAAGGAAAAAAAAAAAGAAAAGTTAATTATTATTGTGTATATATTTGCAATTTTTTTTGTCTATTTCTATGTGTGTTTAAGGGGTTGAGATTTCTTTTGGTTGCTCTATCCTTAAGGTTTTTTTTTTTTGGTAGGATTTCTTTTGACCCTTTCCCCCAGACGATAGCTCAACCTCCTCTTGCTGTACCTGGCAGCAAGGGGGCAGGGCGTTGAGAGTCGCTGTCCTTCCCTAGAGTATTAGATTTTTTGTCCCTTCCCAGGATGATGCCCCAACCTCTTCCTGCGTTTAGCAGGGGGGCATGGCGTTGGGGAGTCGATAGTTTTTTTCCTTCTCGTAATTATCTATTTCTTTCCCTTTCCTATTGTTCATTTTGATTTTTCCCTTGCCCTCAGAGTGTGGGATCAGCTTCACCTCCGTCACGCAAATAGTGTAGGTGGTGGAGTGTTACCGCTCACCCAAATAACATCTTTATCTTTTGATTATTTTTTTGGGTGTGGTGGAGATTTCTTTGGTTGGTGGAATGTGCATTTATTAATTGATTGTTTATTATTTTGCATTTTGCTGTAGTGTTGTGTATATTTGTGAGTGATTTGTTTTTTCCGTCTCCAGTTTCACGGGGGACAGTGACCCTAGGTGCTGTCTGAGGGCTTCTTTTGCTGTTCTTGATTTCTTCTCACTGTTCGATCCTGTGTATCCTTTCATTTCCTTTTTCACCCCTTTTTCAAAACTCTACCTTCTTCACAATAAGCTCCTATCTAGTTTTCTTTTCAACATTTTCATCTTTTAGGTAGGATTTCGCTAGTTTGTGTTTCTTCCCTCTTTTAATTGTTGTTGCTTTCCATTTGTTTTGTAAATTTATATCATTTATCGTATAAGGCGTTTCATTGTTTTGTAAATTCATTTGAAATTAAGTAGAAAGAAAGATGACAACATAGAACATTTTTAAAATAAAACTTTATAAGAATTTATTTTCAGAAAACTTTATTGTGTTTTTTCCTTTCTTAGGAAAAAAGATTTGCATTGTAATTCATTTTTTTTTTTAATTCCAAATTGATAGCAGTTTGCAAATTACTTTTGGAAAAAATACATTCTTGGATTTAATATTACCCATGTTTTGGTAAGCTGTTTTCTGTTTACTCGGAAATTGAATTCTTTATTTGTATATACATAATTACTTTTTTGTGAAATATACAGCACCATCATATATCGCCTTTATTTTTATTCATATTGAAATTGTTTTGTTTTATATCTGTTGACGATTCATTATGGATGATTTTGATACATATGTTCAACAAGCGGACGCTTGGGTTTTGATGGAGAAAACTTACTAACTATGTGCAACAATGCACAGTTAGGGCAGACAGGCTAAGAGAGAGGGAAGACAAGCTACGAGGGAAGCTGAAGCTGAGAAAAAAGACTACAGAGGGAAGCTGAAGCTGAAGAAAAAAGACTACAGTGGGAAGCTAAATCGGAGGAAAAAGACTACAGAGGGAATCTGAAATTGAAGAAAAAAAGACTACACGCGGAAGCTGAAGAAATAGACTACAGAGGAAGCTGAAATTGAAGAAAAAAGACTACAGAGGGAAGCTGAAGCTGAGAAGACGTCAATTAAGTTGAGGACAGTTAGAACTAGAGACTGATGCTGAAATTAAAAGATTACAGGCATCGGAGAACCTCCACAGCTCCACAGTCGTTCCACAAGCGCGCCTCAACCAAAAAGCGGCATATATTCCAAAGTTACCGCCTTTCGGGAAAAAAACGGATGACATAGATAGTTTTCTTTTCCGCTTTGAAAGTCACGCACGTCTTGTGGTTGGCCAAAGAAAGTGGACATTGTATTATTGCGTCGTTTTTAAGGGTAGCGCTTTGACACTGTACCACACACTCGCGGCGAAACAAAATTTAAGTGGGATCAGTTGAAAGAAGAACTCCTCAAGAAATTTCAATGTTCTGCTGATCGTTTTCACGAACGTTTCGTTCTGGCGCCTGAAAAGGGAATCGTTTCCGTCGTTTCTAATTGTATGAGTCATTGTTTAGATCGATGGATCGATTTATCATAAACGAACAAAACTTTTCATCACTGCGAGATCTCCTTCTTAGAGAACACTTTTCCAGAGCGTGAGCAAAGATTGGCCACTTTCCTTAAAGAAAGGCAATTTGAAAGCGTTGAGGAATGTGTCAGATGGTGATCAGTATTGTATCGCTCAACCAATAAGGGCGTGGCTAGGAAAGGAGAATTTTCAATCTTGAGTCTCATGCGTCATGTACTATCCCATCAGGACAGGAAGTTACAGGAAAGGAAATCGTGGGTCTTTTCTGAGTCCTCAAGGATATACTTATCCTAGGAACGGACGGATCTTTCCGCGGTTCGAGGACTTTCGTCAGTCCGTACTCACCGCGGAAAGACCCGTTACTCATCAGCAAACGTTCCGAGGTCGTGGACACGACCCACGTAGACCTTTTGGGCAGTTCGTGGACAGAACAGAAGTTCACAAAATCAGTCAGCTGCCGATCAGACAATGCGATGTTTCTTTGTGATGGCAAGTTCCATTTGGGAAAAAATTGCTTCAAACCAAATGATTCAAAACCCGCATTAGTCTCCACTGATTGTGAAGAAGGCCTTGTTTGGCACCACATCAAGCTGTTGATGGAGGTGTTAGAAAACGGAGCCATCAATGGATTGCAGGCTTTGGTTTTGCGAGACCACTGGTGCACCCGCTGGTGTTACGAAATCTTTCGTGCTTCAAAACCAGTATCTCAACATGTCCAAAGTGTGAGGTCGTTTGGAGGCAAGATTGAAACGTTTCCGCTGGCGAAAATTTCAGTCGATACACCGTACTACTCCGGTTTCTTACGCTGTGTCATTGTTAACCCAGTCTGCGACTTGATCTTGGGCATTTTGCCAGGTGTCGCTACAGTACATGGTGGTGCTGGAGGATCGTTTTGTTCTTGTCTGTGATACAGATCAGACATCGTAGAGCAGGGAAAGGCTACAAAGCCGCTAAAAAGTCTCAAAACTGGATGAACTCCAGATTACCCAGATGATCTAAAAGAAATGCAGGGAAAAGACGAGACGCTGACGACAATACTTTTGCTGCTAAACAGACTGTCACTGACATACAACGGACAAACAGTCAGCTGATAGAAACCAGATGTATACAAGGTCTTTGCAGATAAAAAAGCAAGGTACGTCTCGTCAGTGTAGGGGATAAAGTCCTTGTATTACTCACTGATGAACATAACAAGCTTCGTGTTATGTGGAAGGGTCCTTTTCAGGTGGTCGAAAAAATTTCTGCAGTTAATTATAAGATCAAAATGGCAAACACTGAGAAGGTATTTCATGTGAACATGTGAAGAAGTATGTTGAACGTACAAATGTTGCCATCAACCAGTCAGTTGAGTGGATATGTCCTGTGTCAGAAACTGATGTCAACATGACAGACATTATCAGTGATGAATTTGTACCCAATGTGACGTACAGGGACAGATCAAAGGTTGTGAAAACAGCAATGTAGGAGTGTTAACATCTACCAGTGCAGATGATGTTGTACCCTTCCTACTCTGTCTGTCAAAGGTGAACCTATGATGATGTGATTTTGTCGAATGATTTGTCTTCAAGTCAAACGGAACAGCTCAAAGAAATTTTGAAAGACTTTCAGGATGTGTTGACAGATACCCCAGGTACAGTGACTGGTATTGAACCCATAGATTCAGTTAACTACTGAAATACAGTGCGAACCAGACCATACCCCTGCCGTTTGCAAAAAAAGAGGTTGTCGAGAGGGAAATCAAAGTAATGCTGGATTTAAAGGTCATAGAACCTTCTACGTCTCGTACAGCTCACCGTTGTATTGGTGAACAAACTGATGGATCGGTGCGTTTCTGCATCGATTACAGGAAATTAAATAAGATCACTGTGTTCGATGCCGAGCCATCCAGACATTGAAGAACTTCTGTGTCAGCTCTCAGAAGGAAACTTTTTTGGAAAGTAGACTTGACTAAAGGATACTGGCAGATTCCAATGGCTGAAGCTGACAAGGAAAAGACAGCATTTCAAACACCTTTTGGTCTTTTCCAATGGACGAAATGCCATTCGGTTTGCAAAATGCCCCAGCTTCTTTTGCTAGAATGATGCGAGCCCTGAAACTCCATGAATGTGGTGCAGTCAGTTTTTTTGACGACATTTTGTTGGCTGCAAAGTCATGGAGTGACCTCCTTTCTAACTTGCGAGCTGTTTTTTCCAGACTCAGATGTTTTGGGTTGACTGCAAGACCATCCAAAATTCGTGCCGGTTTTCAAACTCTCGAATTTTTGGGTCACACTATTTCAGTGGGAAAAATGATGCCAGAAGGAAAGAAAGTGGAAAAGATTTTATCTTTACTTAAACCCACTACACAAAGAAATAGTCAGGTCACTATCGGATTGTTGTCTTACTATAGACGATATGTACCCCACTTTGCGTCCCTGACGGCCCCTTTGACTGAACTGACGAAAGGGACGAAGAACAAAAGTATTGTGTGGTCTGATGAGTGCCAGAAGGCTTTGGAGTGTGTTCAGAACACCTCAACTCATTTCCTGTTCTGTTGTTACCCTCCCTCTCAGAAGATTTATTTTGAGAACTGATGCCCGTTCCAAAGGAATGGGGAGCGGTACTGTTGCAGGAAAAAAGTGCTTTGTTACATCCAGTGCAATACGCCAGTAAGAAGTTCTCAAAGACACAGGAGAAATACTCCACTATTGAGAGAGAGTGCTTGGCTATTGTATGGGCATGTGAGAAGTTCGCCAGGTTCTTGACTGGAAGAAAGTTTCGGTTACAGATGACCATAGGCCACTGACGTTCTTGAAATCGTCAAAGACTAAGAACAGCAGATTATTAAGATGGTCTTTGGCATTGCAGGAATTCCAATTTACCATTGAACCAGTGCTGGAACACAAAATGTCACGGCAGATTTATTGTCACGTGTATGAATATTCATGGACAAATGTAACTGTCTTCAAGGGAAAGACTATTCCTGTTTTTGTCTTTCTTAATGATTACGGTGTGATCACTTTTGACAGTGCATTGTATGCTACTGACGATTTAAATCAAGTGGTATTTATGCATAATTTGCTTGTTGAAGTGACTATATGTTTTACAAGCAAAAACTACTTGATGTTGATGTATTACATATCTATTCTTTGCTTTATTCTTTCGTAAAACAATGAAAAAATCATCATGTACTATTTATGTCTAACTTGCTTGTGAAGATGAATATATATGTATGTGTGATGAGCAAATTACCCTTTAGAAATGTATATACACATGTTTTGATTGTGCAATGAGGACAAACCAATTGTTTCATTTGTCACTGTCAACAATGGAAAGCATGTGACTTTTCAATGGACTATAACAGTACATGTGGGAAAAAAACTGTTTCAACTATGTTTATTTTGTTTACATGTCTATTGAGAAAACATTTTACATTTGGAAATATTCTCATTTTCATGAGGGTTTTGAAACACAGGATGTGAGACAAAGATCAAGGGAAAATATGTGCTTCACATCTTAATATATATAACACAATTTGTACTTTGAATTGTTAATATCCCTAGTTGTTTTATCCATGTAATTTGTGAAATGTATTTTGTGAGATGTGGTGATCAATTATGTATTTTTTTTTTAGAAAGACTGAAAGTTTGGAATATGCTATTTATGGTGGACATGATGATTGATTCTATACGTTGATTTATTAATTTGGTGAATCATGTGTGATGGTTACACATTTTGAGATTC
>CM031625.1:29073210-29095710 GCA_018398815.1 Conus ventricosus | reverse complement strand
GGTTGTTGTTGTTGTTGTTGGTGGTGGTGGTGGTGGTGGTGGTGGTGGGTGTGTGTGTGTGTGTGTGTGTGTGTGTGTGTGTGTGTGTGTGTGTATGCGCACGTGAGTGTCTGTATATGTGTGTGCTTGCGTCCGTCTGTGAATATGTGTGTGTGTGTGTGTGTGTGTGTGTGTGTGTGTGTGTGTGTGTGTGCGTGCACGTGCACGTGCGCGCGCGCGCGCGTGTGTGTATGTAATGAAACAACCTTCTTCATGACAATGGTGAAAATGGCCTCTCCACCACCATGATTTGAAGGAAAGAAATTGGTCGGCTGCAAAATCATTTTGCTTATTAGGGATAAATCAGAAAGATTATCATAAGCTTAACATTTGAAACGCGCTCTCTCTCTCTCTCACACACACGCATGCACGCGCGCGCGCGCGCGCGCACACACACACGCACGCACGCACGCACGCACACACACACACAGACACAGACACAAGACTGACTCATGTCAACCCTGATGTTTTATTCAGCTGTACAAGCGAATCACAACCACATGTGTGAACAACCACCTATTCCCGGACCACACCCGTCACATGCATGGACATACGCTCATTAGCACACCCCGTGGACATTCCACACAGACCTCAGCGAATCGATCCTGGTCATATTTCTCACACAACGGCTCCCAGAACCGCACCCCATACATACATACATCGGGGAATGAGCTTGTCCTGTAAGGGCTTCAGGACAACCAGGGCACGTTACTCTCACCATCTTCGGTTCTCTTGAGAGCCGAGCTTAGTAGCCTTTACATCCCATCCACCATATTAGAGGTACACAAGACTTGTCACGTGATGCAATCACTTACAGCCTTTTTAGAATTTATTTAGTTATTTATTGCTTTCTGTCTAATACAAGAAAGACAGAAACAATAATATCATGTCCACTAATTCAAGAAGTTAGTCTTTAAGAGTCCTGAACGAATAGATCTGAACGGAGTTAGGAAGGCCAGGGCTGACAATTCAGAGAAGTGTGGTGGCGCCCTCTGGATGGGAGGATGCTCCCTCATCCTGGCTTCGCACCTCCCTTCCCCAAGCAGAGGGATTTAGCAAGTGCACGCCTGCACGCATTGGTTCAAAGCAGGCATCGTTGAACGCTTTCCAAGTGACCCTCCGCAGCAATGCAGTGCCCCTTCTGGTGAGTTGCCTCCCGTTGACCTCAAGTCCATAGCTCCCCACGCACTGCGGTTCTTGAGCTGTCACCGGATGAAGCTAGCTGTATGCGGTGATGTATAGGGGGAGCGGGGGTGGGAATAATGCCAATGACAGGGGCATGGTAAGTAAGAAAGAGGGGGGGGGGGGGGGGGGGGGGGGGGGGAGGGGGGGTATGGGTGGGATAGGGGTGGGGGATGCAGAATTGCCGTTTAGAACTTGGCCATAGGAATAAACGTGATCGTCACATGTCACGTCTTGTGTACGTTGACTGTCAAGCTGAATATGAAGAAAGTCTTGCTCCACCTTTTACTTCAGGTAGCGGAGGTGCCACAGTTTACAACCTATGTAATAGCTGACGGTGGACAAATGTACACTACTTTTGTTTGATGGAAAAGAGCCCCAGACAAGCCATGTTGTACCGGTAGCCTAAAAATAAGCCATGCAGAGGCTGCTTGTTTGTTGTTTGTTTGTTTTTAACTTTCAATGATTATTTGCTTGATTAGTGAACATCTGCTTTGGATCTCGCTCACTTCTCCTAAAGGAGCATCTAAACTAGGTATTGAAGGAGTGGAGGGCCGGGGTCGGGTGAAAGGCGGTAGGTGTCAAGTCTTGAGTTGAAAAGTATTAAAAAATCATTAAACTGCACGCATCTGTAGCTGGACTTTTGCGAAATTCAAAATCTATGATGTTAATAAGAATATATACATATATATATATTATATATATTTATATATATATATATATATATATATATTTATATATATATATATATATACACACAGCTTTTGAAAGATGCACACCATCAATTTGATGCTTTTGTCAAAAGTTTCGGTCCACGGGGTCCTATAACAAATTGGACATACTATTTCATCAACCAATTCATTAATCATTAATCAATACGCCAATCACTAGATATTATCAAATTCAGCAAGAGGTTATTGTTCAACTGTTGTGGTTAAAAAATTAAGTTTGACCAAAGGAAGGTTTTCTCTATTAAAAACAAACAAACAAACGAAAAACATTCAAGTAGATTTCAAAAAGTACGCCGAATGAGAATGGCTCAGAAGTGAGGTATGGCTGGTTCCATGACGAATGGGTCACATTCACGTGAAGAAAGGGAGGTGTGGGCAAATTCCACAAAATCCAAAGCTGAAGATTACCCTCTGCTCGAGAAAACCCTGAACAAATGCCTTATTTCAGTTACATTCAAAATGGGTAGATTTGTAGTAAACTGTGTGTTTCTAATTTCTCTCTCTCTGTATTTAATGTTAAGGAAATCCGTCACTGAATTCAATGTGTCAGTGCAAATGGTTCCATACCTGGACTTATTTTCCATCAAACAATGCATAAAGTCTACATTCCCATGAGGTCTACGGAAACAACAACAACAACAACAAAGACCCAAGAAGATCAACACTAGCTATGATATCAAAAACAGGATGGGAAACGATCGTGCTCAAAGCACATGCGGCCTGCCAACGCTAGGCACGTTACAATCGTTTCAGGCTGCCGGCAGACGGTCCTATCTCACTGCTGTAGCCCTGTCATCAATGAGGTCCGCTGAACCAGGCAGACATGTAGCCTTTGCTGAGGAGGAGACGGAGAAAAACACTACCGTGAAAGAAAAACATGTCCCTAAAAGCTGTCGCTATGAGGACGTAAACCTCAACCATTCAGGAGAAGAAGACCAGACGCCGGTAGCGCCAAAACAGGGAACATCACCGTTGTCACGAAGATGACGGTAATCGTCTCTAGGAAAACAGACAATTTGCTGTTTTTCACGTATTATTACTGCAGTGATGATCACTACTTACACGTGAAAAAACAACTATTATCGCTGCATCACTGAAGTGACAGATATAAACTTGCGTTAACTGTCACCGTTTTACTGAATTTAAGCACTGTTCTCATGAAAGAAAGCAGTTATTAATGTGCCTTTAAAGATAGTTAACTCTAGTAATTACTGTCATTCGTCATCACCCATTCTTTCTATCGTATTCTGGTAGTAAAGTTTTTCTTCATTTTGCCTTTTTCAAACACTTTTACTTCCGTCGAAAAGGTTCTGTTCTACATGCATGTTCTGTTCGTTTTCTGTCTGTCAACAAGATTACACTAACAAGTACCCACCGATTCTAACGGAACGAGGCGGAAATATGGAATGTGGTCCAAAAACAAACTTTTAAAACTTTTGGTACGAATCCGGATTAAAAGTTGGATCCGGAATCCACCCCATCTTGGCGGAGGTCTACGCTCTCCCAAATATCCCTCACGTTTGTGCTGTAATGATTTACGACATGGAAGTTTGTTTGTTTGTTTTTGTCTTTATAGTCTTATCTCGCGACTCCATCGCGAGAGTTTAATCAGTGGATTTGGCGCGTGTTATCTGTGTATTCTGCGGTAAGTTGAATTAAAGTGATTTGGCATGATTGTTTCAAGCTTGATTTAAAAAGAAAAAAAGAAGGGGGTTGGGTGGGGGTGAAGAGAGGGGAACGAAATGTCAAATGCTGGAACTGGCGCAGTCCGCACGACCCCAGTTCCATCCGGCTTAATAAGGATTTCAGTACTGAAATTAAAGGGTTGTGAACACCTCGGACTGGCGTGTTTGATTGTCTGTTTGTTTACGTTCGTTTTTTTTTTTATAATTTTTTTTTTAAAGAAATAAAAAATGGCTTCTCTTCTTTCAGCTCAGCGAAGATCACTGAACATTTCCAGGCGACAGAATGGTTCAGTTGGCCCATGTATCCTCTCCGATAATCGCGTATGCCAGCCAAGTCCTTCTCCGTCTATAGTCATGGGTCAGCGCGAGCTCGGCCTCCTGCAATGTGGGGAGCTTGGCTCGCATGTCTACCACCACGTGTGCGCTTCGAACGTAACCACTTCAGCTACCAGCTGTGAAGTGTGATGGACAGACAGCCAACCTGTGAACCGGAGGCAGGCACACAGCCTCTCGGACCGACAGGAAGTAACGTCTGTCTTCAATGTGCGCCATACAGAAGTCCAGTTTGACAAAAAAATAAAAATAAAAAAAATATAAAAAAAAAAGAAAGAAGAAGAAGAAGAAAAATGGCGCAGACACTGCTCCTGTTCCTTTTGCGTCTTTGGTAAAAAAAAAATATAAAAAAAATTACCAGTTCACTTCGTGACCTTGCTCCGCAACGCCATGCTGTGTGTTCAATCAAACCAGTCCACGGCACCCACGGTTCTACGAACACGAGTATACCCAGTCTACCGCGGAAGACGGAGACATGTAGCTCAATTTCAACTGAAATCGCCTCAAGTGTTACGATGGAAGCCCATGCCTGCTGTTGATATATTAGCTATTTTTGATACAATATACAATCTTAGCTTCTATCGCTACAATACAACCTACTCTCGTCATGCCGATTTGCCCCATCTGTTCAATAAACTTAATGCTATGCGGATGTTTACTGGAACAGTAAGATGACGTAGAATTAAGGAGGGGGATATGGGGGTGGGTGGTCTCCATAAACTGAACCACGCAGAAACCTGTTGGAACTGCCTGACGAATTAAAATAAGCTGGAAGAATTAAAAGACTGTTTGCGACGATACAACAAACACAGTAATTAGTCAGATTTGCAGGACAAAATCAAAAGGATTGTCTGTGTAAACTAAACAAATGCAGAAGTCTGTTAGAAATGCATGAAGAATTGAAATACAACGGAAAATGGTTTCCTTAAACTGAACAAATGCAGAGGTCTGTATGAAGAATTGAAATGCAACGGAAAATGGTTTCCTTAAACTGAACAAATGTAGAGGTCTGTTATAATGCATGAAGAATTGAAATGCAACGGAAAATGGTTTCCTTAAACTGAACAAATGTAGAGGTCTGTTATAATGTATGAAGAACTGAAATACAACGGAAAATGGTTTCCTTAAACTGAACAAATGCGGGGGTATCCGTTAGGATTGCATGACGTCATTAAGTGAAGAAAAAGGATACTCTGCATAAACTGAACAAAGTGCAGAGGTTTGTTACAGCTGCATGATAAATATAAGGAAAGCGGGGGAAAAAAGTTCGTTCACATAAAGTGAACAGAACTGCAGAATTCTGACAGAACTGCGTGATGAATTGATGGGGAAAAACAGAGCAGTCCGCCTGAAAAGAACAAATCCATAAGCTTTGAATCAAAAGAACGAAATAATGGTGTGCCTGAGTTCCAACATCAGCTGTAACGCCGTTTCATTTGCCAGTCATGACACATTCAAAAAAAAAAAAAAGAAAAAAAAGAAACCATGACAAATACTTCAGAACGATCTATGTTGAAGCGCCAGGCGTGCTTGCATAATCTATAATCCTCTCAAAACAACGGATGTCTTGTCTTTGGCTGAAGGCCAGACGAACACACACAAGGCACTTTTTACGAACCGAGTCCGTATTTCACGAGTCTGAAGCCGATTAAAACAAAACATATTTCTCTTTTAACGTTGACATTACACTGAAGTGAGCATGAGCGGTGACAAATTTCTTCCGTGGGATGGACCCACCATCCGTACCCCCCCACCCACCCTGCTTCCCCTGTCCACTCACCTAAAGGTTTCCATTGACAAAAATACGTGTTTGTACACAAGTGGTAAACTTTAAGGAAGACAGGGAAAAAAATCTGAAGAACATGGCATGTATTTGGAGACTGGACTAGACGACAACATCACTGAAAAGAAGTCAAGCTACACATAGAAAGCAAGTTGCGAAGTAACGCTTTTTCTTCTGCTGATATCCATCTTGAAACTCCGTACTTCGTGCGTTTCTTCTTAATAATCTTTTTTAAAAAAAATTCATATCAACAGTGACGTCAGAACGAGACTTTTTTTTTTGTTGAAAAAAGAAAATCACTTCGCAAATTGTTTTCTGCGTTTATTTGTATTTTGGCTTAAAAATTTTTTTTTTTATACATCGTACGCATTTGACATTTCAGGATGTTCATGATCGCACGTATTTGACAATTCATGATGGTCATGGCGAAGCTGATAGCGGAGATGATCTCGAGGATGATGACGGTTGACAGTTCTTGTGCCAAAGAATTCACAAGACTGTCAGCACAGGGGGAGTAACTAGTGGGCTTGGTTGGCCCCACTATGGGGTTGAATCAACGATCTGAGGGAAACAAAAGAATCGAGTTCTTGGGGTCGGGACACAGGTGGCTTTAGGACATCTGTTGTTCTCCCGCCTGCACCCATATTGACATGTAAACAAACAAACAAACAAACTGATGCGTAGCAGACAGTAGTAGCATAGTCATTCCAAATCAAAACAAAGCATAGATATAACACGACAAATCTGACAAAACTGGCACTGGCTTTTTTTTTTTTTTTTTAATGAACATAACCCTATCCTAGTCAACACCTGAACAAGAAATAGTCTTAATGGCTACAATCACAAAAACAACGTTAAGTTTTGAGCGAAAGCAAGCCTACACTATAGAACATAAAATCCATTTCAGTTAGCCTACCTTAAGTTTCAAGTCCACACCCACGTCAGTTGATTTGGGAAGGGGGAGTAAAGCTAACTCTACACACATTTCTCAAGAACGAAAACCCATTAAGTGGGTAAACGCCAGTGTTTACGGTTGTGGCTGCAATCAACGTCACCTGAATCACATAGTATAAGCACTGAACTATGAGCAACAATATGAATCATATGGAACAAACACACACAAAATCCTGTCCGAAAGCACGCTAACTCATCGAACAAGTTGACAATGCGACCAAAATGATTTAATACGGAACAAAAGCAGTGAAGGTTGAATTAAAACATGCACAGATGAAACAAGAAACCAGTTCGACTTATTCAGCGAGCACTGGCATTGAGATTTGTGCAAAAGCTCGCCTCGTCATAGAATAAAACGATTTAATCTAATTACACTCGCGGCCGGTTATAGCGTAGTGTAGCAGAATGCCACAGCCAATTCGATATATCCGGCTTTTCATGCCACCAGGGTTAGGGGACGAAACAGGATATCGGCAGGAGCAGACTGATCGCTTCGGTTAGAACACGTTTTCAAGACAACCGACTCCAATCAGATTGGTCGAAATTATACACAAAGCGCTGGCGATGAGGTTTTGAGTTTTGGGTAGTGGGGGAGGAGGGAAGGAAAGCAACGAAGATAGGAGAGCTTGTAAGGGTTCCGGACCCCTCCTACGGCTCCATTTTCTCCCCAGATGATAATCAAGAAATCCGCTTTTCGAAAAAGAAAAAAAAAGCCAATTAAAAAGAAAATAGAGTACTGGCGAAAAGAAAAACATGTCATGATCAAACTCTTGCATAGTGACGTCCCTTTCCCCACTTCAATCAGACGGTATTGGTTTTCCCAGACGGCAGCGGTTTAAACAGTTAACACTGGTTTAACGGGACGGGTACTAGTATAACCCTGACGACAATCAGTTTAACCAGACGCAACCGGTTTAACTTGACGGTATCGGTTTAACCAGGGGTATTGGTATAACCTAGACGGTATCAGTTTAACCGGACAGAATTAAAAACAACAACAACAACAACAACAACAAAACAATTAAAAAGAAAATATAGCACTGGCGAACACAAAAACATGTTATGATCAAACTCTTGCATAGTGACGTCCCTTTCCCCACTTCGGTCATCCACTTTCGGGAATAGACCAGTACACATAGGACCCCATCCTAATTTGTGATCAGCCTGTCATCAACGGTAGTGATCCGTCTACACCAACGTTCGGGGTAAGAGAACACATACGATTTCACGGAACGAGGGATCAAGTTGACATGTTTGAAATAACACCCCGAGAGAGAGAGAGAGAGAGAAGAGAGAGAGAGAGAGAGAGAGAGATTCTGGCAAAACGAACCCGTGGAACATTTGAAACTACACACAAAAAAAATGGCCATGGGGTGATCTTACTCCCTTTTTTCACATCCATGATATCACCCCTACGGTGACTTCTGAATACTGAAGCAAGAAAAACAGTTTATACACACCCCGAAACAACCGTATGTATAACATCAATCAAAAGGTGACAAAACAAAGCAACTGCAAGGAAAATTCAAAACTATAAAGCAAAATAATTACGTACATGTCAAACACGAACAGAAACTAAATTAAGCCCTGTCCCGTGACAGCTGTTGACAACACCCTTCAATCAGACGGCATTGGTTTTCCCAGATGCCAGCGGTTTAAACAGACAACACTGGTTTAACGCGACGGATACCAGTATAACTCTGACGACAATCAGTTTAACCAGACGGAACCAGTTTGACTTGACGGTATCGGTTTAGCCAGAGGTATTGGAATAAGCTAGACGGTATCAGTTTAACCGGACAGAATCGGTTTATCTCGACAGTATCGTTTCAGCAGTGTGCTGTGTAAGAAGAAAAAAAAGTACGTAAAACAAAGTAAAAAAAATCTGGTCAACATTCACAAAAAAGGCGAAGAATAAACATTTGGAATGATACTAGGGGAAGCGATTTAACAGTTCAAACCGAGACAAATTGAGCGAGACAAATTATATTCTGTAATAATTTTCCTTTATGAGAAATCTTGCGTCACATCCTGTTTCCCCTCGTGCATATCAATACTGTACACAGAATTCAGAGATTGGAGGTGGGTATGTGCGTGTGTGTGTACGTAAAAAAGCAAACAAACAAACAAAAACACAAAAAAACGTCAACGGGGTTTCAATACTGGGCTTATTTCAATCTTTCCACACCAATTCCAAATGACCATAGGTTCAACACCGCAACCAAAACATCACTATACCAAAACATTGGCGACCCGTTTTGACGCAGTCATTGATCCCAATGAAATGTGCATCTTACGACATCTACATGAGCGCACCGTGCTTTGTCATTACGAACAAACACTATAAAAACAACGTGGCTTTTAAAAAGAAAAAACATTCTTGTTGTCGTACTCTGTCCATGACCTTTCACGAGTTCTGTGAGCTACACAGACATCGAGGGAGTTCCCGCTCATTTTAAAAGCAACAGCTGAGTGGGCTGAGCAAGCACGGACACACACACACACACACACACACAAAGTGTCACAGAATATAGACACCGAGACCGTGTGTGTGCGCGTGCAGACACACACACACATCGCATATGGGCGTGCACAACACACGCACACACACACACACACACACACCACGTGTGGGCGTGCACAACACACACGCACAAAGCTTAAAATTCGACAATGAAATAACCAGTAGAGAAAGTGTACAAAGAGAGAAAAAACAATCAACGAGTAAGACTATGTACTCGCTCCAAACATGCGAAGTCAACGGACCATGGACAGTAGTTAGTGTTAGATTTAATGTGATTTCATCACCCTTTCCACCCAGTTCAACTCTCTCTCTCTCTCTCTCTCTCTCTCTGTCTCTCTCTCTCTCTGTCTCTCTCCTTCCTGTCCCCTCTCTCTCTGCATTAAAAAAAAAAATCTGGGTTGAGGGTAAAATGCAGTCTATTTGCGTGGTTGCAAATAAAGGAATAGTGTTTAAAAAACAAACAAACAAATCCTCTCTCTCTCCCCAATACCCTTCTCTTCAACACACAACACTCACACACACACACACACACACACACACCCACACCTTAGCTCATTGACTTCAATGTCTGTGGTCTGCTTCATGATCTTCAGGAAATAAAGTGAACACACAAACAGAACGACCTCAAGAGACAGCAGGCGCCGACATTGACAAGGACAGCCTCTGCACAGCCTAGGAAGCAGCCAGACAAGGATCAACGGAAAAAAATAGAGCCATACTGAATTTATTCTGTCATCTATATGATGAGTCATTTTAAAACGGTAAATCTTGAGCGAGACAGGGAGATAACTTTCGTCTGTTATTAATGAACGAAGTACAGTAACTCTTGCTCTCACAGAGACGCAGTAGGTGCCACGAACAGAACAGAATGTGTTCAAATCAGTTTCCCTTCTGTTCAAAAACACGTTCAAATCAATTTTTTTCCATGTACTGGAGAAAAACACTATTATGTCTTAAAAAATAAAATAAAAATAATCTTTTCTGACCGCTTACTCTTTATCTTACTCTCAACTTGTTTTCATTGAATATCCACTGGATTTAGAACAGAAAACAAACGTTAATCAGATACTGGACTGTGTTGAACGTTTCATTTCGTGCAATTTGGGGTCCAGCGATACACAGCAACATGGATTTCACAGCCACTCTCCGTAAACGTTAGTAACGGTAACATTTTTATAGACAATCTCTAGTGGCGTTCAGAGATGTTCCCCGCTGGTGTTACTTTTGAGTTTCTGAGGGAGATAAACATTTTTCATCTCCTCCGAGTTCTTATGGGAGATTTAAACTAAATTTCGAATGTTTCTAGAAAATCTGTCTTAGTGTGTGTGTGTGTGTGTGTGTGTGTGTGTGTGTGTGTGTGTGTAATGCTAGATACTCATGTTTGTTTGTTTGTTTTTTTCACAAGTCTGTAATGGGTTTTAACTTCTCTCTGTGATAAAAAAAAACCCAACAAAAACCAACCGACAAACAATAATAATAAAAAAGATCTCAACAGCAGTGTTCTTTAGGTGGGTATATAAATGTGATTTGAGTGCAATGGTCATCGTACTCACACTCACGATAAACGGGTTAACCTCTGTCTGTCTGTCTGTCTCTTTAGTATCTTATACACATACATATGTATGTGTCAGGCTACACCATTTGGTGAGTAAAATACACATGTGACAATTCGCGCCGACTGATCGCGCCATTTACTGGCTCTGGACTTACGTGCCTCTAAAAAAATCGCTATGCGACCGTTTTCTGTTGATCGTTTTCTGAAGATATCACTTTTATCAGAACGCTAAGACTCAAATAATATCTCGCAGCTGTTATGCAATACATTTTGCTCTAATCACATTACAGCATTGTTTTGAATTAGTTACAAATCGATGTCCTATTGGGAAGAAAAGAACAGAGACTCCTTATTTTTTGAGCCTGGAGCATCTTATATGCACTGGTAATCGATGACAAGTGCTACATTACGTTTTGCTATTATTAAGCACTTTTATGTCGAGCAGAATGGGCTTTCAAATGGTCGGAGAAATTTCAGATGTAATTTTCACCGTGTATGAACAAAAAATGCAAGAAAAACATTGTCGCCAAATCATCATCCACAGCATAAACATCTAATCATGCATAACACAACACAAGACATCTAGAGTAAAAGCTGAGCAAAACAAAGAACATGAACATATTTTTTTTTCTGGAATACACATTATTACCCCCCCCCCTCCACCCCAACTCCAATTCCATCTGATACCCTTCGCCTCCACCCCTCTTTTCCGCTCCTCCAATCAAATGACTTTCCATGATTTTTTTTTTTAGGAACAAAGTATTGAAAAATAGGCATATTCAAAAGAGTCATGGTTCCAGGGAAAAAAAAGCAAAAATTGGTCAAACAAAGCTGAGTTCTACACAACAACAAACCACAAAAAAACAACAACCAACAAACCACCAAAAAAAACAAACCAACAAAAAAGCTAATAAAGAATTAAGCGGGCAGCCATGTACATATATAGCTATAATATAAATCATCAACGACTCCAACAGATCCAAAGTTTGGGGACAGTTGTCAGCCAGTGTCCCCCTTCTGTGCAAATAAACACCCACGGACAGAAAAAAACAAAAAAACAAAAAACCCCCAAAAAGAGAAAAAAAAGAAAGAAGAAAAACCAAGCACACCACATGTTCAACGCGTGTAGGCTATAAATGTGTTTATCAGAAGTAAACAAACTACTCACATGCGTTCACAAACAAGAACACACAATGCACTCCACACAGCAGATACACAACACCCCCTCCTCTTCCTTCTGGTTATTTTTAGACTCAGTTTCAGTGTCACTCAGGAGGCGACACTGCGTGCGGAGCGGACTAATCCATATACGCCACACCAAATCGACGAAGCCATTGTCTTTATCAAGTACACATTCAGTCCAGATCTGTATGTCATCCCATGCGCACAGCAAACCGCAGGTACACGACATGTCAGGTTTGAACTGGTAATCAAACAAACACAGAATTCACGGGTTCTGTCTTTCTTTGAAGCTATTCTCAGGAACCTTGCTCCCTTCATCTCTACCAGATTCCACCCCGAATTAAGAATCTTCATCCCCTATCACCCCACCACCCCCTACCCTCGCCTTTTAAGACCCCAACTGTCTTTTCTTTTTCTTTTTTTTTTTTAAATAATTTTTTTTTGTCCTAAAGGATTTTTACAAGTCGTGATTCATGAGTTTTGTTGCTTCATCAGATGAACTTCTCTGAGAAACAGTCTGGTGTGAGGAATTGTAGCATCAGAACGCTTTAGATAGTGGCCCTACCCTTGTATTCCGTAAACCCGAATAATTTCTTGTCTGATAGACAATGTTAAAGGTTAAAAAGGTGAGACCCCGTGGCCTAGTAATTGAAGGGGCAGAGAACTCTTAAAGGCCCACTGTGTCTGGGGCACGGCACAAAGGGAGCAGGTGGAGCTCCACCTGCTCCTTCCGGAAACTCAACACCCCTGAACTGAATCAGATACATATTTCACTGTGGGGTGAACAAAAATGGGTTTCAAGCCGTAAAAAATCAGACCCAAGGAGGGATTTGAACCCACGACCGTCAGCTGTCTAGATGAACGCTGTAACTGTTTGACTGCAGGTCCTCTAAAAGGAAAAAAAAAAAAGGCAAGCAAACGAAAACCTACAGTAATAATATGTGTGTGTGTGTGTGTGTGTGTGTGTGTGTGTGTGTGTGTGTGTGTGTGTGTGTGTGCCTCTGTGTGTGTGAGTGTGTGTGTGTGTGTGTGTGTGTGTTTGTTTGTGTGTGTGTGTGTGTGTGTGTGTGTGTGTGTGTGTGTGTGTGTGTGTGTGTGTGTGTGTTAGTGTGTGTGCGCGCGCGTGTTTGTTTGTGTGCGCGCGCGCACGCGTGCGTTGGGTGCATGTGCGTGTGCGTGAGATAGATGGCACCAATTTTGAGAAAACGGTCAGAAAAAGCAACGATCAAAAACAAGCGAATCCGTAACATAACAGTCTGAAACAGGCACATTTCATGGAACTCGTCAGATACCCACGTAAACAGTTTCCAAAATATAACTAGTCTGGAAGGTGTAGTTCTTTTACTGACATGAATGCTGTTAGCAATGCTATGACTAAAAATCCAAACACATTCTCTCTCTCTCTCTCTCTCTCTCTCTCTCTCTCTCCTCTCTCTCTCTCCTCCTCCTCCTCTTCTTCTTCTCTGTCTTTCATACTCTCCCAAAGAGTACTGATTTCAAACGAACATTCCTATTTTCCCGTACCACTTTTTCCTGTATTTTACGCGTTTATGTACTAACAAACGACCGACATGCAAATGAACAACAAGAAAAAAACAACCGAAATGTTTCAAGCGCATGAAGTGATACTGCTCCCATCATTAGAGCTATCGATCCCGCACATTAATTGACAGTGAATGGAATGGAAGTTTTCTTCTTTTTTTTTTTTCTTTTTTTTTTTTCTTCTTCTCACAAACCCAGCTGACAAGACAGACAAAAACTATCAAAATGTACATACAAACTGCAAATACCAACTGTTGCAGAGAAACGATCTGAGAGTTGCGATATCATACGATGCGTAATCAGTCGTACGTGGTGAACGTGGTTCCCCCGCTGTTCCGGAGTACCAGAGAAGTAAACAAAAAACAGGAAGATGGGTGTGATAAGGCTCTTGGTCCATGACGTAAATTATTCTGGTACTTATAAACCTGTGTGCGTTTGTGCCACCACTCACCACAAGCATTTTTCACCGATAGCCATATAGTCTGTAGCAAACATAGAAAAGGTGGTGCTTTGGATTCTTCTTCTTCTTCTTCTCATCATCATCATGATTATTATTATCATTATTATTATTGTTCTTATTACTATTATTTCTATTATCATATTGTTATTATTACTAGTATTTCTATCATCATTATTGTTACTATTAAGTGTACTTATATAGCGCCTGTTCTTGGTCTGAGGCCAAGCTTTAAACGCTTTACGATTCACGCTCTCGTTTACACGATAGCCTGCCTACCTGGGTAGAGCCGACTAAAGAGCTGCGTGCTGGCAAAACATTCAATAATTTCCCGTGCCATTCAGTCAACACCAGTCCCTTCACATTTTTCAACCTACTTTCTTTCGATTATTTTCACGCAGGTGCATGCTATGTGTAACGTATCATCCATACCAACGACCCAACTGGCCTTCTTTTCTAGTTGTTGGGATTTTACGTGCGTGCAATATGTTGTAAGGAAGAGAAAGATAATCTCGTTCGTTGTGTCGATTATTGTACAGGCGAGTCCGCCAACCCCTACCTCCCACACCCTCCATCAGCCAACATCACCCCCCCCCCCCCCCCTCCCCAGCCCGTTTTCAACTCGATCTTCGACGGTGGGAGATAAAAAAAACATTCTCACGGCTCATTCTACCTTTCAGAAAACATGACTATTTTTGGTATTTGGCTGAACGTCATAAGGAAAGATGTGCCCTTTGACCTCTACCCCTTAAAGATACATTCACCTTGTTTTTGTTGCGAAAAGAGGCTGAATCACCACGGTGCTTCAATTTCTTCTTTTTTTCCCCGTCTGAATCTTTTTTTTATTTACAAATATTTCTATATCTATCGAACTACGTCAGTCGCCGAATTTTCCAAACTTCTCGGCGATTGTTAGAAAGAGACGTTGGGATGAACGTGTCAGTGGTCTAAGGCTTAACCTTTCACGTGAGGCGATAAACCGACATCGTGTGTGCAGCGTGCACTTAACGCACGTATTAGAACCCACAAGGGAGTTGTCCCCCTTGAAACATTTTGGCGACAAATCCACCCTGACAGGTAAATAAAGTTATACGTAAGCAAAAACAAAACAAAACAACAACAACAAAACCACGAAAAACAAACAAACAAAAAACAGCCATTGTGGTATTGTAGTTTACCATGACGATACGTTCTTTATGGGGTACAGCAGGTGATATTTCACACAGGGAAATGTGTTTTTATGAAGAAATTACTCGATGCACTACTATTGTGCTGTAAAATCCAGATGGCTGGATCATAAGCGCTGACAGAATTTGTGCTGTCCGACATCTGTTTCTTTCTTTCTTTCTTTTTCTTTCTTTCTTCTTCAAATTTTTTTTTCATTAGGAGAGTAGCTTGACAAGTATGTTGCAATTATTATGGCAAAAAAGAATCGTTGGTTTCCTTTAAAATGCTACAGAAAGAAACAATATCAGAAATATAGGCATACATGTCACGGCGCGCATGTACATCTGCACACTCACATACACGGAGAGAGAGAGAGAGAGAGAGAGAGAGAGAGAGAGAGAGAGAGAGAGATTTCTTTCTAAACAACAATGGTCAGGGCGGATTTCCGTGTCAAAGGAGACACACCCATGTTCACCATTGTCTTAATTAAAAAAGATGTCATATCCCCCCTTCTCTTCTCTCTCTCTCTCTCTCTCTCTCTCTCTCTCTCTCTCTCTCTCTCTCAATGCAATCGTCTGACGTCATCTATGGAACGTGTCAACAATGGCGTAGTAATTCTTCTGACGGAATTCTTTTTTTTCTTCTTTTTTTTCTTTTTTGTTTTCTTGCTGACGGAATTCTTGAATGCTGGTTGCTTCGAGAAGGAGTTCTGGGAGTCGGCGGGTTACTTCTGCTTCTCTTCTGGCATGACCACAAACAGCTTCTGCAGGAACACGGTCATGTTGTCTGCAAAGGAAATCAGGTGAGGGTAGATCATAATAATAGCAGGCACAGTAGTATTGTATTGTGTTATACTGTATTGTGCTGTGTTGTATTGTGTTGTGTTGTGCTGTCTTGTCTTGTCTTGTATTGTATCGTCTTGTATTGTCTTATTTTGTTGCATTGTTTCCTTTAGAACTCTACCATGTTGTTTGCAACAGAACGTCAAGGAAGGACGGATCACTGTGATCGGCACAATAGTATCGTATTGTACTGTTGCATTGTTTCTTCAGGAATTCTACCAGGTTGTTTGTTAACAGAACGTCAGGCGAGGGTGGAACTTAGCGATAGACGCAGTTGTGTTGTACTATATTGTATTGTATTGTACTGTATTGTGTTGTATTGTATTGTAATATATTATATTGTAGTGTCGTTATTGTACCGTTGCAATGTTTCGTCAGGAACTCTACCGTGTTGTTTGCAAAAGAACGTCAGGTGAAGAAGGTGGATCTTAGCAAGAGGCAAACACTGCGTTGTCATGTATGGTATTGTGTTGTATTGTATTGTACTGTATTGTATTGTATTGTATTGTGTTGTTTCTTTAGGAATTCTACCATGTTGTTTATTAACAGAACAACAGGTAGGGTAATCTTAGCAAGAGGCAAAAATTGCGCTGTCATATATTGCATTGCATTGCATTGCATTGCATTGCATTTTATTGTACTGTTGCATTGTTTCTTCATCGGATCTGGGATTTTACAGTGAAAGATTTTTAACACAATTTTGGATGAGTTTTTAGAAGATGTATTTCAAAGAGTTGTGTGAATGAATGATTTGTGAGTTGATTTTAACGTGATGACAGCCCTGATGTGGCCCTTTGCGGTCGGCTGGGCTATAAGCAACATTACCATACCTTACCTCAGGAACGCTACCATAAATTGTTTGCAACAGAAACGTCATACGTGAAGGGGTCTTTGCGAGAGGCACAATTGTATTCTAATATTTTGGATTGTATTATATCGTATTGTAATGTATTGTATTGTATTGTGTTGTGTTGTACTGCACGTCGAGGGAGGGTAGATCATGGCGGTAGGCAACAACATGGTATTGTTTTGGAGTGTTGCATTGTTTCGACAAGAAATCTATGAGGTTGTCTGAACAGAACGTCGATGTTGGCGAGGAGAGTGGGAGGAGGGGGATGGGGTCGTAAGAATAAGAATAAGAATAAGTGTGTGTGTGTGTGTGTGTGTGTGTGTGTGTGTGTGTGTGTGTAATCCATTGTTTTGTGTTGTCATTTGGACAAAGATTTTGAGAAGACAAGTCTGTTAATTAAACTTTACATTAAGAAAAAAAAAAAAGGCGCACTATCTGTGACAGTAGGGTGGTCAGCTTGTGCTGATTCACTGTGTTCTTATACGTGATTTTACTTTTTTTTTTAAAAACCTTTTATTAAAAAGATTATTCTTATAATTCTGCCATATCTACTCCCCCCCCCCCCCCCCCCCCTCCCCTTTCTTTTAGCTGTTCCAGTTGTAAGAAAATATTGTCACATTACAACGACCTCGCATTCTAATAAAGTTACAAAAGCACTGCACACACACACACACACACACACACGCGCGCGCGCGCGCGCACATGCACGCACGCACACATACAGGCACACACACACACAAACACACATGCACGCAATCACGCACGCACGTACGCACACGCACACACACACGGAGAGCGAGAGAGAGAGAGAGAGAGAGAGAGAGAGAGAGAGAGAGAGAGAGAGAGAGAGAGAGAGAGAGAGAGAGGGAGGAAGGGGGGGGAGAGAGAGAGAGAGAGAAGAGAGAGAGAGAGAGAGAGAGAGAGAGAGAGAGAGAGAGAGAGAGCAAAAGTCTCTCTAACAGAAGCCTTACTCATGAAGTCGTGGAAAGCCTGAGGTTTGGACTGCCACACCACAAATATTAAGTAGACTGGAATCCCCGTGCAGATGATGGCCAGACCAATGCCTGCAATGGACACAAAAGGTACATCTCTGTCTGTCTGTCTTTCTCTCTGTCTGTCTGTCTGTCTCTCTCTCCCCTCCCCCCCCCCCCCCTACTTCCTTCCCCCCTCTCTGACACATCATCATAATGATCATAGGAGATTTCTACAGCGCTTCGGGACGCTACCCCCCCCCCCCCCCCCTCCCCAAACAACAACACCAACAACAACGATGACAACAACAACAACGTTGTACAATATCAGTTTAATTCATAAATCTACGCCTTTCCCCCTTCTCCCATTGTTCTCCGTTCCTCCCTACACACCTCTGCCTACCTTCTCTCCTCCTTCCCCCCCCCCTCCTCCCAGCCCCGCTCCCCTCTCACCCGCCATCCCCACCCGGCTGCGTTCTCTGCTCTCAGCCACGTCTTCCTCTCTACAATGAGTCGCTCCGAGTATTCCGTTCAGAACTATCCCTTACTCTCTGCTCTAATCTCCCACAGACCCACGTCCCTCCCCCCCCCCCCCCCCCCGTTGAGTATTCCCGTTCAGAACCATCTCTCCCTTATTCTCTGCTGTAATCTCCCACAGACCCCCCCCCCCCCCCTCCCCCGGCCTTCAATCGTCACGAGTCTCGTTACCCTTTCCTACCTACTGCCACATCCTCTCTCTCTCTCTCTCTCTCTCTCCTCTCTCTCTCTCTCTCTCTCTCTCTCGGTTTAAACCTATGTCTGTTAGTGTGTTTAGTGGTCTGTCCGCACAATTACGCAAAATACAACTAAACTGAAAAAAAGAAAACAAAAATAAAGAAATCGAACAATCAATTAATTTGTAAGATGAACTAAAGAGAGAGAGAGAGAGAGAGAGAGAGAGAGAGAGAGAGAGAGAGAGAGAGAGAGTCCTGTTTCAACGAAACATGGTGGAAAGATGGGACGTGGCTCATAGATAAACTCAGTAGCTATCGAGACGGATTTGAATCAAGCAACGGATCCAGGATTTATTTTTAAAATCATGTTTTACATTGCCAGATAGGTTAACACTGTCAAATAGGTTAACACTAGGTTAACACTGTCAGATAGGTTAACACTGTCAGATAGGTTAACACTGTCAGATAGGTTAACACTGTCAGATAGGTTACATAGTTAACACTGTCAGATAGGGCGTTTTATTTACATGTTCACAATTTCACGACAAGGATCTCAATAATAAACAGAAAACACACAGGCTTATTAGATGTACTGATACCTACAAACGTGTTCAAAACTTATCACGGATCCTGATTGTAATTCGGATGTAGTGACTCTCCCAAGCGCGAGAACCCATGTTCCAAGTCGGTGGTTCATCACGGCTTGTAGACAACAGGGGCTCTTCGGTTTGCTTATATTTCTGTCGCCAACATTCATTTCGCCTGGGGTTAGTTCGCCTAAGCATTTTTTAACCAAAATTTGATTCGTTTTGCGAATTCCGCGCGTGATCTCTCTCTCTTTTCTTTTTGTGTGTGTGTGAGGAGGGGGGGGGGGGGGGGGGGGGGGGGGGGGGGGGGGGGGGGGCTGTGGTGGTGGGGTGCGGTGCGGTGCGTGCGTGGTGCGGGTGGTGTGTGGTGGTGTGTGTGTGGGTGTGTGTGTGTGTGTGTGTGTGTGTTGTGTGTATGTGCGTGCGTGCGTGCGTGCGTGCGTGCGTTGTTTTTTAAACAATCGCCAACATGTTCCCACATTGGGAAACTCCACTTTGGGGTCAGTTTGTGAACGTGCGGATCAGCTCATTACTCCCCCGGCTCGTTACTCCCCCGGCTCTTTACTCCCCCGGTTTAGGGTTAGGGTTAGGGTTAGGGATAGGGTTAGGGTTAGGGATAGGGTTAGGGTTAGGGTTAGGGATAGGGTTAGGGTTAGGGTTAGGGTAGATAGGGTTAGGGTTAGGGTTAGGGATGGTTAGGGTTAGGGATAGGGTTAGGGTTAGGGTTAGGGATAGGGTTAGGTTAGGGATAGGGTTAGGGATAGGGTTAGGGTTAGGGTTAGGGATAGGGTTAGGGATAGGGTTAGGGTTAGGGTTAGGCGAGCCGGGGGAGTAACGAGCCGGGGGAGTAACGAGCCGGGGGAGTAACGAGCCGGGGGAGTAATGAGATGCTCCCGTGAACGTGAATGTTAACAACTCTCCCCCGTTGTGTAATTTATATAAATGATGGTCGATTGTCACTTTCCAAGCAAGAAAAAAAAGCTTCAATAACATGAACTTGTAACAGAAATAGATCAGAGAGAGAGAGAGAGAGAGAGAGAGAGAGAGAGAGAGAGAGAGAGAGAGAGAGAGAGAGAGAGAAAGACAGAGACAGAGACAGGAAGAGAGAGGTATATCTAAACATGTTTCAGAGAGATAAGAGCTTACTTTCACCAAGCATCGACAATGGCCAAGGCAAGGCTTGTAAGAGGCAGAACGAATCCCGTCCTAAAGGCGAACCAACAGCAGACAATTCTGAATCGGTGGGGAAGGCTAACACTGCCCAAATTGAAGGATAGGCAAATTGAGTTTAGGCGAAACTTCAGGCGGACGACTACAGGCGAAACGACTTCAGGCGAAACCATGGGTAGCCAACAGCCAAGGTTCCGTTTTTGTTTGTTCCTTTTCCTTTATTTTGTTTTTCCAGTTTGTCACTAGCGGGAAAATTAACTCTTACACCGCGGCAGGCTTTCAGGGCCGACCCTTATACTTTGGACTGGGAACGGAACCCGGCGAAATGAAAGGACTTGCCAGGGACAACCCCATACACGCAACCAACTCCTCCACCTGTGATTGTTCAGCTTTTGACAACGCCGTGAAAGATATAAAACCGTGCACCATACATTGACGGAAATGGGGATAAAGCTGTGCGGTTCAAAACAACCCTTTCAACACATGTTCGACAACATGCTGAATACACTCCCCCTATGTCACTTAAGTGTGTGTGTGTGTGTGTGTGTGTGTGACGGCTAGAGCAAGTAAAGAACTCAACTTGAGCAGTTGTTATAGACATTTGCGCATGTTTTATTATGGTCTGAGATTATTCAGAAAAAGAAGAAAGAAAACAACAACAACAAACAAACTAAAACCTTATAAGAAAACTAATAGGTGTGTGCGTGTTCAGTTGGCCAACCTTTTAGCCTGAAGAAGGTTTTTAATAAACCGAAAATTTGCTTCGTACAACGGCGTTACCGCGTTTTACTTGTTTGAGTCTTATGGAAAACTAATAGGATTACTTATGTGCAGTAATGTACCTCCATTCAGAAGGTGACATGGACAAAACCCGATTGTTCGCGTCTTTTACGCCGCTCTTTACCGTGCAACATCTTTTAGACTACTCCTGAGGTTCGTAGTAGATTAATACGTTCACCTACAAGCACAACGCTTTGGAACTGTGATGAACTCATCCATCTTTTTATAATTCATTTATATCACGTGTGTGGTCGACTGGTCTGTACCTGGTATATTGTGAATGCTAATCTTTTCCGTCTTCTACTTCTTGCTGTTGCTCTATGAAGTCATTAGGATGCCGCTCTGAAGAACTGAACACCAGGTTCCTGCTGCTCTGTCAGTTGAGTACCGGTTGTCCTCTGCAAATGGTTCCCTTGTCCATTCTGCAATGTTGCCAATCCATCGTTTCATTTCTGTTTTACCCTTGCATCTCCCTTCCTCAGTTCCCGGTTGGATGTTCTTAAGAAGGCGTTGGAGCTGGTCAAAACGGCCAAACCAACTTATTTTCTGTTTTTAACCGATGTCAGCAGACCTTCGCAAGGTCCGATGTGCTGTTGGATGGGTTGACGTACTTGCTTCTTGGTGATATGAACAGCGTGTCAGATGTCTAGCGTCTTGCAGGAACTTGCTTCTTGGTGATATGAACAGTGTGTCAGCGTCTTGCAGTAACTTGGTTCTTGGTGATATGAACAGTGTGTCAGCGTCTTGCAGTAACTTGGTTCTTGGTGATATGAACAGTGTGTCAGATGTCTAGTGTCTTGCAGTAACTTGTTTCTTGGTGATATGAACAGTGTGTCAGCATCTTGCAGTAACTTGGTTCTTGGTGATATGAACAGTGTGTCAGATGTCTAGCGTCTTGCAGTAACACCTCATTTATGTTTGCTTTGATTCTTCTTTCCAGATCCGCTGTGAGGGTTCATGTTTCGCGCGCACACACACACACACACACACACACACACACCACACACACACACACACACACACAGAGGAAGATGGAATGTACCAATGCTTGTAGGAGCCTGATCTCGTGTTTCACGGAGATGTCATCGTTCCTCCTTACAGGCCTCAGTCTGGACAGCGCCGATCTCAGGACAGTCAAACCGTTGAGCAGCTCTTAGCTGTTGTCCAGGGACAGTTATATCCGTGGTGATGGTGGTGTTGTGACTAGCCGTCACCACGGGTCTTTTCCCGGCCCTGATTTCCATGCCACGTATCGTGGATGTTTCAGCCAGTCTTTGACCAAGCTCAGCGAGTTCTCGTTCTTGGCAATTTCTGTTGTAAGTCAGGTCAGAGTGTCTCCTCTGCTACGTGAAGCCATTAACCCAGTGCCATCGGTTGCACGTGGGGAATAAAACCAACAAGAAGATCAAACCTGGAGATGAATGAGCTCGCCAAGTTTGGAAGTTCTTGGAAC
>CM031625.1:29063210-29065710 GCA_018398815.1 Conus ventricosus | reverse complement strand
TCCCAAAAATGTTCTATTGGTTTAAATCGGGACTGAGGTCTGGCCAGGGCAGCACATTGATGTTGTTATGCTGAAGAAATTGCTGGGTGGCCCTGGCGGTGTGTGGTCTTGCATTGTCCTGTTGGAATGTCCAGTTTGGGTGTTGCGCAAAAAAAGGATCAACATGGGGTCTGAGCACCTGGTTGATGTAGCGCTGTGCATTGACACCCTGTCCACGACCAGGACCAATGTTCTGAAAGATGACTGGTCCTATGGCGTGGTTAATGCCAATTGCACCCCATATCATAACGTTCGGCCCTCCCCAGGGGTTCCGCTCTACCACACAGGAGTCAGCATAGCGTTCACCAGGTCGACGCCATATTCTGACACGACCGTCAGCCATGTCAATACAAAAACGGCTCTCATCTGAGAACAGTATGTGTCCCCACTGCTGCCTGTGCCAGTTGATTCGGGCTTGTGCCCACTGCAGCCTGTCCTGCCGGTGTCTTGGTGTCAGTACCGGACCTCTGTGAGGACGCCTACATGCCAGCCCGTTCTCCTGAAGATGCCGCCGCATAGTGTTGAGGCTGATTCGTTGCTGGAGATTCCCAGGCACCTGTCGAGCAGTGTTAGCGGCTGTTTGCCGCCTGTCCCGCAGATGGGTTCGAACAAGATGGCGATCCTCTCTTTGTGTGGTGACCCAAGGACGGCCTGGCCGGGGACGATCATCAGTGGTACCAGTGACTCGCATGCGGTGCTGCAGACGATAGATGGTTGAGATGTGGACGTTAAAGATGTTGGCGACCTGCCTGGCATCCACACCAGCCTCCAGATGGCCTAGGGCACGATTGCGTTCCTCTGCTCGTAATCTTGGCATCTCTGTAGCGCTCAGACGGCAAGTCGTTACCTGAATCTTGTAGCGCGGCTTTATAAAGGCTGCATGCCTGCGTACTTGTCGCTGGTTAACTTTGCTCTGCATGGTGTGCACGTGCCTCACATGCAGCAACCAGTTTTCCATTTTTGTTGACCCTCCAATGCCGGGAATGATGTGTTGCTCACACAATTTTTTCACTGCACGTGAGTCTTGGACCCAAACAACTTGCCACAATGGTTCAATATTGTATATTCACCCCTTTTCACCCGAAAAATAGCCTTTCAAATTTTCGCGTTTTTTATGGAAGTCAGTATAGTTTCACTGTTGGCATCCATAAAGCAGATATACGCAGGGTGTGTTAGTGTGTCGGCTGTCGTCCTGTTTCTTGTCGCATCCAGTTCGTTCTCGTTGAAGAAAAAGTTGAAAATAAAATAGAAGGGTTTTCACGATGCTTGTTAAAGCAAACAGAACTAACATACCACAAATAAATATCCCAAGACCGTGAGATGTTTTAGGCACACATAAAGAGACACACAGAGGCACACACAGGCGCACATGCGCGCGCGCACACACACACACACACTAATAGGGGTATATCATCTTGATGCGCACGCGCGCGCGTGTGTGTGTGTGTGTGTGTGTGTGTGTGTGTGTGTGTGTGTGTGTGTGTGTGTGGTGTGTGTGTGCGCGCGCGCGTGAGAGACAGACAGATAGACAGACAGATAGACAGACAGATAGACAGACAGACAGACAGGTAACTCGTGTGTAAAGGATTAACTGGGGGGGGGGGGGGGGGGGGGGGGGTGGGGGTGGGGGGGGGAGTTGGGGGTTCGGTGAACACTGATATTTTGTTTGATCATGCGTTTAATTTAAGATCACCCAATGCTCAAAACGTCTGTCTGTGAATTATGCATCATTTTGGTGCACCTTCATGATTGTGGAGTGTCACCTCAATTTTGGACAAGGCCGATCATCCATTTGTTTGTCTTGGATGGCCGAACAGGCTGAACACCAAAAAATGACTGCGCCAAGGCCTTGCTTAAGGAATCGAGTAGATATAGACTGGCGCAATTAGATCGCTTTGAGAACTTTTCTGGTGTCTGAAAGTTGATTCTCCTCATTTTCTTTCATATGGCCATCAAGTTACTAGCCAGGCGGTTAGAAGACAGATTAAACTCAAAGGAATGGGACTGTTTCGGGGAAAACCCCTAGCGCAAAGATAAGGGTCACGGGTGAGTGCGAAGGCCTGAAATGTGTTGTCACCTATGGGGAAGATCATGTATTTTGAAGATTGTTTGCGATTTCATTGGCGAAAATCTCTCCAAAAACAAGGGAAATAAACGGTGGGGAGTTGTTCTTCTAATCAATGACCAGTTTAACATTAAATGCTGGCTCAAATCTACGGTAGGCCTCAAAACGCTTATATGGATTATACAGTGTTTTAGTGCAAAATCATAATTGTGGCGTGTGTCCACACCTCTCTTTAACACAGCTCTTTCCTTTTTTTCTTCGTTCGTTAACGAGAACCCTGGTGAGATTCACCGTTGGAGAGATTCTATGCATATGCGACCATTTTCAAACTCAAATCATAAGGCAGCTAGCTAGCTGTAGTCTGTCCTAGCGGATGGTGGGTATACACAACGCCAG
>CM031625.1:29050710-29055710 GCA_018398815.1 Conus ventricosus | reverse complement strand
GTGTGTATGTGTGTGTGTACGTGCGTGCGTATGTGTGTGTGCGTGCGCGCGCGCGCGTTTATGTGCGTGCGTGCGTGCGTGTGTGTGTGTGTGTGGTGTGTGTGTGTGTGTGTGTGCGTGTGCGTGCGTGCGTGTGTGTATTTGGGTGGGCGGATGGGTGAGTGGGTGGTGGCAGTGGTGTATATACACCTAAAATTAAGGTACAATAATCACTATTTAAAACTCTTTGCCTAAAAAAAAAAAGAAAAAGGAAAAAGGAAAGCACACCATATAAAATCGTAAGTGATTACGTAATACTGCAATCATTAATTTCCACAATAGACAGCCTTAATGCGTATGGACGGAAATAATCAAAAAAAAAAAAAAAAAAAAAAAAAAAAAGAAAAAAAAAAGAAGAAACAGTTACATGTTCGAAGGAATTTTCCCATGTGTATCGAACGTTATGCCAACAAGATTTGAATCGAAGTTAAATTTTACCTGCTAAAACCGGTAACGAAAAAAAAGTGATAGGGGAGATATGCCATTTCCAAAGCAGAAAGGCAAACCAACAGGTTAAGGCAACAGCCTCGATCTGTGTCTCAATCGAAAGGAAGTGCACAACATCGGACGTATCGTAGACCCCAAAATAATATCAATTATAAAAAAATACAAGAGATAGGGATAAATAAAGAAAACGAAAAGACGGAGTTACAACAGTTTGGTTTTTGTACTTCCAGTTCTTATAGAACAGGGAGTACTTTAGAATGGGAACGAAGAAATGCTGTCTGTATGTGTGTGTGTGTGTGTGTGTGTGTGTGTGTGTGTGTGTGTGTGTGTGTGTGTGTGTGTGTGTGTGTGTGTCTGTCTGTCTGTGTGTCCGTGGTCAAAATGTGTTCCACTCGCTCCAAACAAAACTACTAGGCCGATCTTTCTGAAAATTTGTACGAATGTTCATTATGGGTCAAGGATGATGCCCGACGTTTTAGTTTACCGTTACAGCCGTTACTAACGGCTGTAACGGCCTGTAACGGTTTTTTCTTTATGGAATATCTCCGAAAGTACTTGGCCGATCTTTGTGAAAATTAGCAGGTATGTTCATTATGGGTCACGGATGATGCCTGATGTCTTAGTTTGCCCCGTTATAGCCGTTACTAACGGTTGTAACGGCCTGTAACGGTTTTTCTTCTTTATGGAATATCTCAGAAAGTACTTGGCCAAATTATAAGCGGTTTGGATGATCTTGTGACAAATCGGATCCTGTGTCCATATGTAAGTGATGTAATGCTGAAAATGGATTAAACAACCGTTAAAAAACGTTATTCTGCCGTTATTTCTTATATATATATATATATATATTTTATATATATATATATATATATATATATAGGTTGATTTTAATGAAATTTGGTATATAGAAAGGTTATCACACACAAATGGCACTTCTATATAGTGTTCCAAAATTTGACCGTTAAAAAAACCGTTATTCTTGACATATTGTCCAATTTGGATGAAATTTGATATGTACACAGGCTTTAGCCAGTGAGAACTAAAATACCGGTTTCAAAAGTGCATATCGGTTATATAACCGATAAACCGTTATTTTGCCGTTATTTCTTATATATTGGTGGGTTTTAATGAAATTTTGTATTTTAGAAAGGTTATCACACACAAATGGCACTTCCATGCAGTGTTTCAAAATCTGACCGCTAAAAACCGTTATTCTTGACATATTGTCCAATTTGGATGAAATTTGGTATGTACACAGGCTTTACCCCAGTGAGGACTAAAATACCGGTTTCAAAAGTGTATTACGGTTATATAACCGATAAACCGTTATTTTGCCGTTATTTTTTATATATTGGTGGATTTTAATGCAATTTTGTATATAGAAAGGTCTCATCACACATTAAATGGCACTTCCATGCAGTGTTTCAAAATCTGACCGTTAAAAACCGTTATTCTTGACATATTGTCCGATTTGGATGAAATTTGGTATGTACACAGGCTTTAGCCCAGTGAGGACTAAAATACCAGTTTCAAAAGTGTACATCGGTTACATTGGCCAAATTATAAGCGTTAATAACCGTTAACACCGTTATTTTGCCTTTATTTCTTATCTCACAAAGCACTTGGCCGATTTATAAGCGGCTGGGAAAACTGGGAGTACGTTTATATGCTTCGCATCTTGTTAATTCTGCTTCGTTCCATTAATTTTTATAATCCACATAACTTTCAACGCAAACGAAATAAACGTTGCTGTAAATGGCGAAAGATCAAAAAGCAAACCTTTTCTAATCAGGTTCAGCCATAATTTTTATTCCCACGCACAAAGAAACAAAACAAAACAAAACAACACACACACACACAACACACACACCACACACCACACACACACACACACACACAAACACACACACACACACACACAAACACACACACACACAACCATTTAATTGGTTACAGACAAACTGCGACCTAATCACTTTCGATGGCTATGTCGATTCATTTTCCATGTGGGATGAAAGGAAAGGCAGTGACGGAGGGGGAGAGGGGTGGGTGATGGGCGGTATAGAGTGGAAGGAAGGCGCGCGCCGGCCCGTCTTTGGCGTTTCTGTGATTTTTCTCAGGGCAAAAACTGTAAGACGAGTCGTAGTGGAAAGAAAAGCCGCCATTTCTCGACGGGCCTTTCGCCTCTTGTTAACTGATGTTGGTTGTTGTCCGTCGAGACGACGAAGACCATCTAGTCATCCTGGGATCGAGGGCGAGTGCGTAGATGGCTGGTCAGGCCGATCTGCGCCCGGAAAGATCTATCACTGTACGGACAGGGGATGGTGGCAGCAGCTGGAGATCTGTTGACACTGGTCTACCTGATCATCCTGCGCTGCTTAGCTGCGGCAATTCTGTTGCTTTCACAGGTCTCTGCACCTTTGCGGACAGCTGATCGCCACCCGTCTCTGTCCTGGGCAGTCTGCTCCCATGTTGTGTGGCTGCTGTTGAAGGCCTTCAGGGAGGATTTGAGGCTGTCTTTGAAACGCTTCCTCTGGCCTCCGTGAGAGCGTTTGCGCTGTTGCAGTTCGCCAAACAATAGTTTCTTTGGCAGCCAATGGTCTGGCTTCCGAACTACGTGACCTGCTCAGCGAAGCTGTGACTGCATCAGGATGGGTAAGGTGCCAGGCAGGCCAGCACAAGTGAGGACTTCAGTGTCCGTTTTAGCCCAGCTTGGTTCAACTTGTTCGTTGTTAGCTGGTACTGTCATGACGTATGACGTTTATTTTATTTGACGCTTTTTAAAAAATATTTTTTTATAAAATTCCACCATTTTCATCTGTACTGTTCTATTTTTTTTATGTCTGGAACACAGTCAAACTGATGGCGTATTGATGTTATCTGGTGGCTGATTTTGGAGAAACAAGTTTGCTGTTAAATTTGCTGTTTACATTGGGATTTGTTTGCTTGAATCACTACAGAATGAAAAATTAGTCTTCGATTATATTGACAAGATGTCTTTGTATGTTAGCAATCTGTGTTCTCTGATTACTGATGTGCAAATCTGTATCTGCACCTCTGCTTGGTAATGATAAATGGTAATGATGGTGATAATTGGTAATGATGGTACTGATAATAAATGGTCGGCTCCTGATAGCACGTAAGTTAATATTTGTTGCAGTGAATAACGAACGAGTAGAGGGTGTCTCTTGCTCACATGATGAGATATTCGCCCATTCATAACTTCTAACGAATGCTACTAACGACACCAAATCGCCTGGCATCAATGCTAAAACACAGCACAAAGAGCAAACAAGGAGAGATCCCGCCCCGCCCCGAAAAATAAAAAGCTCCAAGCTTGTCCATACACTCTCTACCTGACACATGCACACAGCAACAACAACCGGAGAAATAAACAAACACAAATTAACATGTATCCAAGACGGGCACAATCTTTATGATCTTGTGTATAGTCAAACAGAGCATACAGACGAAAGCTGAACAATCTTTATGATCTTGTGTATAGTCAAACAGAGCCTACAGACGAACAGACACAAATACAGATAATCTCGGGTTGATTGGTATGGAAAGAAATCTTACGTGAGGCAGAGAACGGCAAACAGTGAATAACAAATAAGTAGGGTAACTCTTGCTCCCATGATGTCGTCTGCAGCCTACGTCTGGATTCATGGGAGGCAAGCGTTGCTATCACGGCAGCAAGAGTTACCCTACTTGTTCGTTATCTACTGTTTACTGTTCCCTGCCTCATTTATACTTTCATTTCGTTTGTTGCAGCGTTGGCATAAAACATCATTCAGTACATCTTTTAGCACGCACAAAACAACAATTATAACAGATGACAATGTATGACATGATTTTTTAAAATATTGAAAATGTTGCTAAAAGCGTTAACGGCTGATCCACCGTCTGCACGACATGATGATAATTATCTTCATGTAGACAATGGCTGAAAAATTCATGTATTTTCCCCTATGCCAGGTTTGGTATTTGTAGCATCAGTTTATGCCGGGAAAAAGAATACATTAAAGTTAAGCACGCACACACACACACACACACACACACACACACACACACTCGCCACGCTAAACATGCAAGGGTCATAAAGGGAAACGGATACAGACCAGCATGTGTTTCATCAAACATTCACTTTACAATGGCAGCTTTATCAGCCGTCGCACTTATACATCAAGCAAAATAAATACGTATCAATTGAGAGAGAGAGAGAAGAGAGAGAGAGAGAGAGAGAGAGAGAGAGAGAGAGAGAAAGTGGACACTTTGATGCTTTACTGTCATTAGCCTGAAAGTCCTCGTGGCAGGGCGTACACAAATAATTTGATTTCAGTGGGAAAGTCACTGAAAACAACATTCAAACAACACACACAAACACACACACATAGGCACGCACGCACGCGCGCGCGCGCGCGCGTGCGCACACACACACACACCAACAGAGAGAGAGAGAGAGAGAGAGAGAGAGAGAGAGAGAGAGAGATAGATTCATACATTTTATATAT
>CM031625.1:29038210-29045710 GCA_018398815.1 Conus ventricosus | reverse complement strand
ATCTGCGTAAGAGTCTTGAGAGATATCTAATCTCGACTTAGTAATCGCAAGTCAGTGACGTAACCAAACACGCACGCGCGCGCGCGTGCGCACGAACGCACACACACACACACACACACACACACACACACACACACACATACACACACACACACACACACACACACACAGTGTGTAAGAGTCAGTATCATCTGAATGTTGTATTTTATCGAAACGACTGTGATCCGCACTGGGCTCTGGGGCTAGACATGCACACACTGCAACCGCCCGCCCTCCATCCCTCACCTCCCGCCCCCCCCCCTCCCAAAGCCCTAAGTGATGAGGATAGAACAGCCAGAAGGTGTGAAACACAGAGAGCATCAAGGTGTGAGACAAAGAACAGCAAGAAGGTATGAAACACAGAGAGCATCAAGGTGTGAGACAAAGAACACAAAGAAGGAATGAAACGCAGAGAGCATCAAGGTGTGAGACAAAGAAGGCATGAAACACAGAGAGCATCAAGGTGTGAGACAAAGAAGGCATGAAACACAGAGAGCATCAAGGTGTGAGACAAAGAAGGCATGAAACACATAGAGCATCAAGGTGTGAGAAAGAAGGCATGAAACACAGAGAGCATCAAGGTGTGAGACAAAGAAGGTATGAAACACAGAGAGCATCAAGGTGTGAGACAAAGAAGGCATGAAACACAGAGAGCATCAAGGTGTGAGACAAAGAAGGTATGAAACACAGAGAGCATCAAGGTGTGTGAGACAAAGAAGGCATGAAACACAGAGAGCATCAAGGTGTGAGACAAAGAAGGCATGAAACACAGAGAGCATCAAGGTGTAAGACAAAGAACACAAAGAAGGCATGAAACACAGAGAGCATCAAGGTGTGAGACAAAGAAGGCATGAAACACGTAGAGCATCAAGGTGTGAGACAAAGAACACAAAGAAGGTATGAAACACTGAGAGCATCAAGGTGTGAGACAAAGAACAGCAAGAAGGTATGAAACACAGAGAGCATCAAGGTGTGAGACAAAGAACACAAAGAAGGTGTGAGACACAGAGAGCATCAAGGTGTGAGACAAAGAACACAAAGAAGGTGTGAAACACAGAGAGCATCAAGGTGTGAGACAAAGAACACAAAGAAGGTATGAAACACAGAGAGCATCAAGGTGCGAGACATAGAACACAAAGAAGGTGTGAGACACAGAGAGCATCAAGGTGCGAGACAAAGAACACAAAGAAGGTACCAGGCACAGAGAGCATCAAGGTGTGAAACAAAGAACACAACGAAAGTGTCAGACACAGAGAGAATCAAGGCGTGAGACAAAGAACACAAAGAATGTATGAAACACTGAGAGCATCAAGGTGCGAGACAAAGAACGGCAAGAAGGTATGAAACACAGAGAGAGAGAGAGAGAGAGAGAGAGAGAGAGAGAGAGAGAGAGAGAGAGAGAGAGAGCATCAAGGTGTGAGACAAAGAACCAAAGAAGGTGTGAGACACAGAGAGCATCAAGGTGTGAGACAAAGAACACAAAGAAGGTGTGAAACACAGAGAGCATCAAGGTGTGAGACAAAGAACACTATGATCGAGTGAGACATAGAACATCAAAGTATGAGACAAAGAACACCATGAAGGTGTGAGACATACAACATCAAAGTATGAGACAAAGAACACCGTGTAGGTGTGAGACAGAGAACATCAAAGTATGAGACAAAGAACACCGTGTAGGTGTGAGACAGAGAACATCAAAGTATGAGACAAAGAACACCGTGTAGGTGTGAGACATAGAAGATCAAAGTATGAGACAAAGAACGCCGTGAGACATGGATCAAGATGCGAGACGAAGAATGTCGGCAAGGCATTTCTTTCTTTCTTTCTGTCGGTAAGGCATGAGACGAATGAATACGAAGATATGAAATCAAGAACGCCGACAAAGTGTGAGAAATAGAGATCAAGGTGTGAAACAGAGAACGGAGGCAAGGTGTAAGATGTAGATCCTCAAGGTGTGGTACAAAGAATGCCGATGAAGATGTGAAAACTGGAGCATCAGGTTGTGATGCAAAGATCACCGACACGGTGAGGGACATAGGTCATCGAAGTGTGATAGAAAGAACGTTGACCAAGGTGTGACGCATACAGCGTCAAGGTGTGATGAGCACTGACAAGATTACCGAGAAAGTAAGAGACATACAGAACACCCAGGTGTGAGATCTAGAACACCGAGAAGGTAAAGGATAATGAATGCCGAAAAGGTATGAGATATATTAACCGGAAAAGGTATAGGTCATATAACGCCGAGGAAATGACACATAGCACACTGAGAAAATGAAGAAAAAGAAACACCGAAGGTGCTGGGAAGGACCCAGAGAAGCACTGTCTTCACCTGCCTTTTTAGAGCAGTCCTGTACCACCCTTGGAGGCCTGCGCTGTGTTGACGATGGGTACAGGCACGCGCAGGACACTCATTAAGATATGAAGGGACATAACTGCTCCTGAACAGAGGTAAATTAGACTACAGGATGCAGCTCATAACAGCCTTAAAGTAGCATCCCCATGGGTGTACCAGCCCGTATTTCATGACTGCAGAGCACACTGAGAAAATAGCACATTGCACATTGAGAAAATGACACATAGCACACTGAGAAAATAACACATAGCACACTGAGAAAATGACGCACAGAACACCGAGAAATGACACATAGAACACCGAGAAGGCTTGGGGCACAGAACACCCAGAAGGTATGAGAGATGGAACGCTGGAAAGATATAGGGCATGAAACACCGAGAAGATGTATGACACAGAGCACCCAAAAAGATATTGGATATGGAACACCGAGAACGTATGAGAAAGAGAACACCGAGAAAGTGTGAGAAAGAGAACACCGAGAAAATATGAGAAAGAGAACACCGAGAAAGTGTGACAGTAGAAGGTATGGCAGACACAAAACAAAGAAGGTATGAGAAACAAAACACTGAGAAGGAATGAGAATTAGTAATCTGATCATCTAATGACTCTTTCAAATTTGTGTGAATAACCTGCAGCTTTAATAACTCATATTCGTTAACGGAAAAAAAAAAACAACAACCCAAAACCTGCGTGTGGAATTACCAGTTTTCTTGTTAATATTTTGTATGCAGTAACATGAAGTAACATAAAAGTCTTCATAACCTGGAATCCTGTGGAATCGTTTCCGGGAATACCTGAGTGTTTGATTACTCGGAATTTGTTGATATACTGCGGAACTAAAGTTAAGGGCCGGCCTCTGATTTCAGCAGCTTTCCGTATGTATTTTTCATGCCAACACCGCGTGACGAAAAAATGGTCAACTTGGGTTTTCCCAAAGCCTTTCCCACTGCTGCACGTGCCTGACCATGTTTTGCAAGAATTGCAGTTCCAGCAACACCGTTTTTAGGGGCAGTGAAAAGGTTGTCAAAACACGAGACTTTTCTTGAAACTTTGCTCGAATTTAGCTGAAGAAGCACTATTGCAGTAGGTTTTTGACATTTTGCACGAGCAAACCATGGCTATACTGAACACTTCTCAACGAAAGTTGCACAGGAATGGGTATTTAGGGGCGCGCACCAGAGCTCTGATTAAGCATGCCTCCAAGAACGAAACTGACAACAGTGGATCGAGGACGGGCGCTGGGATGGCTGCAGGACGGCGTTTCCGGCAGAGAAGTTTCCAGACGGCTAGGAGTTAGCCACTCTGTTATTCAGCGGCTCCACCAACGCTTCCAGACTACCGGAAGTACTGATGAGCGACCTCGGTCTGGGCGGCCAAGATGTACAGATGGAAGAGACGATCGCTACCTCCAGGTCTTGGCTCTACGTCACCGAACCATCACCCGCAGGACGTTGATAGGCAACCTCAGGGCCGCTACCAACGTCACCATAAGTCGCATGACGGGACCCGTCGTCTGCGTGAGGTGCGCCTGCACTCAAGGAGAACTGTCGTCCGTGTGCCCCTCACACCACGTCATCGCCGGGCCAGGATGGCGTTCTGCCAAAACCATCGACGTTGGAACAGACAGCAGTGGGGCAGGGTACTCTTTACAGACGAGTCCCGGTTTACTCTGTCTTCCTGTGATGCCCGCATACGCGCTTGGAGACGTCCAGGTGAACGTTTCATCGACGCCTGTGTCCAGGAACATGACAGGTACGGAGGCGGTTCAGTTATGGTGTGGGCTGGCTTCCATCTGCACGGGAGGACCCCACTGTACCGTATTAGAGGCAATCTTACCGGCGTACGGTACAGGGATGAAATCGTGACGCCTCTGATCCTCCCTACACTGCAAGCCATGGGTGCCGGCGCTATACTCCAAGACGATAACGCGACCCCTCATCGCGCTAGGGTGGTCCAAAATGTTCTGCAGCGTCAGCAGATTGTGAGGATGAACTGGCCAGCCCGATCACCCGACTTGGCGCCCATAGAACACCTCTGGGATATCCTTGGGCGCCGGGTGAGGGACAATCACCCCCCACCTGCTGATGTCGACCAGCTCTTCTGGTTCCTGCAGCAGGAGTGGATGGCAATCTCTCAACAGATGCTCCAGAACCATGTGAACTCAATGCGCTCATGGATCGGTGAATGCCTTGCAGCCCAGGGTGGGCACACCCGTTACTGAACTTGACCAAACTGAAAGAACTTTCTTGCAACTTTTCAAAAGGGGGGTGGGGTAATTCCGACGTTTGCTGCGCGAATGAAATTTCTTTGTTGGTGATTTTGTTTACATGAATCGAAAGGTTACATGTCGTATTAATACATTTCAAGAGTTGAAGGTGTTGCTTTGATTTTTGGGGTTATGAGAGATGATTCTTCTTCTGGCCCTTAACTTTAGTTCGGCAGTGTATTTGTATAGAGAAACCTGGACACAGCCGATTAAGAAACTACTGAAAATGTGCAAAGAAACCTGTACATTGGATAAGCAGAAATCGTTTTAAAACTAGCATACAGTCGCCGGTAAATCTAATAAAACAAAATCCCTTGAAATATGTATAAAGCTACCCTAACATTTAATCCTCCGAAATGTTTCGAAATTTGTATGGTGCAGCCTGTATCTCTAATAACTTTATGTCCTTTGAAAATTTCATACAGTGACCTTCGATATTGATTATCCAAAATTCTCTCACATCTGTTAAGAAATCTGAACACTACTGTCTTGGAAAACTTTGAAAAGGCGGAATCACCTGGTCATTTATAACTCCTGATCGCTTGGAATTCGTGCTGTGTAACCTGAACACATAAAAACTATGAATCATTGAAAACTGTAACGCGCGACTCGAACACTTCAACAACTAAGTAAGAGTCACTCAAAAGCTCAGTGACATAAGTCGTGCACTTGTGTAACTCAGAACCAGGATTTTGACCATTGTTCTGGAAAACGTGAACCTCTCATGACCAAGAATCCTTTCAAAACTGGAAGCATAATCTGACATTTTCCATTTCTTGTGAGTTGTATGCTATACCTCGAAAACCTATATACAACACACGGTCTTTTGCAAAAGTATGGGGAAAGCATGACATTTTCAAAAATCTCTTTAAACTGTATAGCACAGCCTGAGCATTGCTATGATTCAGAAGTCGTTTCAAACACTTGGCGTTATCACCTGGAACATTTTCTTACTCGGTCCACTGAAAATTGTGGAAATGAGCCGAACATTTCCATAAGTCAAGATTTCATTCAAAACTGCAGGGTAAAGGATGACCATGTTTCAGCCTATGAGCTTTGGAACAGTATAGGCAAGCCTGAGGCGTTTTCTTTTATAATTCAGAGTCGCCTGGCATGACTTAATTATTACCACAATGTAGCTTCCTCTGGAAACTGCATGGTACAGCGTGAATGTTTCCTTAACCCGTAATTATCCGCAAACCGCATGTTTGTACAACTGACCTTATCTACACGCGTGTATGTCAGTTTTTCTCCGTCTGTCCGCCTATCTATCTCCAAATGTAGGCTATGCAAGTATACTTAACTCATCTCTTTTAAAGTCAGTCTTTACCTTCCAATTTCCTTTTTAAATTTCATTTTACGTAGTGTAGTTACTGACCAGATGCAGCCGCACTGTTGTAAATGTTTCATTTCAAAGTGGTATATCATTTTGCTCGTTGTCCTTAAAATTGTATTGCTGCCACATTCTTCAATAATATCTTGCCTATACCGACTCGATCTCTATATGTCATGAACCATTCAAACTTGTATAGTAAAATTTGCAAATTTGCCACTATGAAAAACAGATGGTATGCTCTTAATTTTTTTTCTGTAACTAAGAACTAATGAAAACCTTGCAGGACACACTAGGACTTTCCATTTGCCATACTACTGATGTATAAATGGAGACCCTGCAGGACACAACATAGATTTTCCATTGGATTGACCAATAAAGACAGCACTGCATTTACAAGGATTGACCAATAAAGACAGCACTGTAATTACAAACACATGCATTTCTTGGACTCCCGGGCCATTAAACTAGTTATTCTTTGACCTGCAAACTCTTGTTATTCATTTAATATGTATTCCGATATTTGTCATTCACTCTGCTCGGTGATTCATAGAATTCTGTATTTTCTTTGGCGAGTATATATTATTGTAGCGTTCGCTGTACCCCCCCCCCCCCCCCCCCAACCTGCTCATTTAACGAATTTCCACCCGTCTATGGAATCTCATAATTCTGTAAATATTGCTCACTGAGCAAAAAATAAAATAAAAAAAAATCGTTATCATTTCTATATCTAGTTCAAGGAACTCGACATTTTCATCACTCGTTCAATGATTTTTTTTCTTGTACTTCTGTGGTTCACTACGTAAACTCACACAGCTCATAACCAGAGTAACAAAATATCACATTTCCGAGGCTGATTCGATGAGTTGTCACATTTCCACAGAATAATCACATGTCTGTCAGTTGTTCTCCCAATTCTCAACCTTCACATCCCTCACTGTCGTCTGCTCAAAGGAAGCAGACGATCTTGCTGCGCCAGCTGTTACACGGCTATCAAAGTGGGTGTCACGTGGTTCAATGAGAACGTGCACGTCTGCCTGCTGTCTTATACAGGACGGCTGTCCTTAAAGGGACTGATGAGCGCCAGTCAAAGGAGCGACATTTTGGTTAAAACCAGAGAGAGAGAGAGAGAGAGAGAGAGAGAGAGAGAGATAGACAGACAAACAGATTCAGAGAGAGAAAGAGAGAGACAGACACATAGACAAACATTACAGACTCAGTGAAAGACAAAAAAAGACAGACAGACAGAGAGACTGCCAGGCATAGAGGCAGAGAAACAGGCTGGGGAGAGAGGAGAGGAGAGAGAGAGAGAGAGAGAGAGAGAGAGAGAGAGAGAGAGAGAGAAGAGAGAGGGCAAGCCAGACAGCAAGCCAATGAGAGAGAGAGAGAGAGAGAGAGAGAGAGAGAGGAGAGAGGGAGAGAGAGAGAGAGAGAGAGAGAGAGAGAGAGAGAGAGAGAAGAGAGAGAGACAGACACACAGGCGGACAGAATGACAGAGAAGATCAC
>CM031625.1:29018210-29030710 GCA_018398815.1 Conus ventricosus | reverse complement strand
TCTCTCTCTGTCGCTGATATGCGTGCTCTCTCTCTCTCTCTCTCTCTCTCTCTCTCTCTCTCTCTCTCTCTCTCTCTCTCTCTCTTCCTCTCTCGCTCTGTTCTCTCTCTCTCTCTCTCTTCTCTCTCTCCTCTCTCTCTCTCTCTCTCTCTCTCTCTCTCCCCCCCCCCCCCCCCCCTCTGTGTCCGTGTCAATGTCCATGTCTTTTTTCATCTCTCTCTCTTTGCCTCTCTCTCTCTCTCTCTCTCTCTCTCTCTCTCTCTCTCTCTCATTCTTTATGTCTTATACTATACCGCACTGCTATGCATTGCTCTTTCTAACATATTGCACTGAACTGCACTATACAATACAGTATCGTACTACGTTGTTCTCTGTTGTACTTCACCCGCCCTGTACTGTCATGTTCTGCGGTGTTCTCAGCTGAACTGCACTGCGCAGTTCTGAACTGCCTGCCCCATACATAATGAGTGCCAAAGCGGTGTCATCAGTGCTGAGTGCTGCACGTCACACGCTCTGTGATGTCATCGTTTGGGTTGCAGCCTGTGGTGCAGCAGAACACAGTGGTGCACGTCACACGCTCTGTGATGTCATCGTTTGGGTTGCAGCCTGTGGTGCAGCACAACACCACATCCTTGAAGCGTAAGTCCACTCAGGGGAGCGCAGACCTCTACCATTCAAGGTCGAACGAATCCTGGATCTGCCCTGTGATCCGGATCTGCACGACGGATCTGTACCATGGATCTGTACCACGGATCTGCATCATGGATCTGTACCATGGATCTGCACCACGGATCTGTACCATGGATCTGCACCATGGATCTGTACCATGGATCTGCACCATGGATCTGCACGACGGATCTGCACCATGAATCCGCGTCACGGATCTGTACCATGGATCAGCACCATTAATCTGTACCATGGATATGCACCATGGATCCGCACCGCGGATCTGCACTGTGGATCTAGGCCACAGATTCTCACCGAGGCTCCACACCACGGATCTGCACCACCACGGATCTGTGCCAAGGATCTGCGCCACGGATCCGTACCGAGGATCTGCCACCATATACCACGGATCTGTGCTGTGGATCTCTGCCAAACGTTCGTTGATTCGCTCCTTGACTCCATTCCATCTTCTCAACTACACTTTGTCCAACTTGTTTGGGTGGTTTTCGTGCCGTCCTGCTGATAGACGGACGGGCGGATAGTCGCACGCTCGCGCTGTGCGCGCGCGCGCACAAACACACACACACACACACATTCTGAGAGACAGACGGACAAACTGACAGACTGACATCAATACATCAGCTTTCCTGCGGGATTAGTCATCACGACAGGCGTGATGTACTATTTCCTTTTTCTTTTTTTTTCTTTTGTTTATCTATCTTTTTATGGCGGTAAACTTCCAATGGGGCACACATCTGTTGCAAGCACACACACACACACCACACACACACACACACACACACACACACACACACAAAGGGAGCAACGCACGCACACACACACACACCCACACACACACACACACACACACACACAACACACACACACTGTCACGGTCAAAAATAAACTCAACCAAATTCGTGGTCAATCGCCACCAGCCAGTTGGACTTAAAGCTCTAACGCAAATATTCTGGGCGTCAGGCGGACGGCCCCATGGTTCGGATCCAGGCAATTAAGCAAAGGGGGAGGCTAATCCTCATCCTCCACAGAGACGGTCTGTCCAACCAGCCGGACTAAATAGCTGACCGACGCATTCACCTGTCGCCTCAGCCAATTAAAGGCTATTTTTAGCTCTCGTGGAGACAGCACTGTCTGCTAGACGGACTAAGCTGTCTGGCCGAATGTCTCGATTGGTCTGCCGGCCAACGTCTTGGAGCCTACCCAGACTCATCTAGCCACTTTAGAGTGACCAGTGTCCACGAGTTAAGCCACACGGCGCCAGTTAAGTAGGAAAGGGGGGAAGGTAGTGTGTGGTGGGGGTGAAATCTAGCTAATCAATTAAATGACCAATTGACCACCACAGAGAGTAAGGTGTGTAGGCGTGACTGTCATGATTTGAATATCCAATGGAATTAGAGGGAGATAACTTCGGGTAAAAAAACTGACCAAGGGTACTCGCCCTTTTTGGACAGATGGAACAAAATAAGAGGAGTGAGAGTGGAAAACGGGAGAACGAGGGGAAACGAACAGAGAGAGAGGAGGAGGAGGCGGGGGGAACTCTGCGGGAGAGGGGCAGAGAGAGAGATGGGGGGAGGAGAGAAGAAACCTTTTGGAAGATTAGATGAGTAGTCTGCAGAGGAAGGATGAGGAAGGTGTGGAGGAAAAGGAGTTGAACAATGAAAAAGAAAGAAAAAAAAGAAAAAGAAAAGAAAAGAAACCTGTCCATTTGATAAGACGACTAGAAGAGAGAGAGGAGAGTGCAATGCTTAATGCAGGAAGAAAAAAAGGAAAACAGATCGTTTTGATAGTCACTGTTCTATCCTACTTGGGGTTCGCCCTCATACTTGGCCAGCCCCACTTTCATCGCTCCAGCCTGCCCGGTGCCACAGTCCAGCTTGACGGGCAAGTAGAAAAACCCCAGTCCCAGCATTTTGTGTGTGTTGTGAAAGTGCAGTGAAAAGAAAAAGAAAAGAAAAGAAAAGACAGTGATTCGTAAATGTTAAGATCACCGGCAGGAAAAGTAGAAATCTTTTATACCGGGGTTATTTAATGATGTTTTAGAAAATGATTTTGTGAAGTTCGGGAAAAGAGAGGGGTTTTTTTTTTGATTCCTATGCTTGATGTTATTCTATGAAAGTGGAAAATTTATAGACTTTATAGTGGTTTGTGTGACGAATGCTGAAAAATGAGTTTTTGTAACAAGCTGGAGGTTTTTGGGGCTGTGGCTAGTTTCCCCCAAAATAAACCCCCGAGGTTGACTTTTTATTGGCGGCTGCCAGGAATTCGGGGCCATTTATTAAAAATTTTTAAAATTTTCCAAGAGGAAGCTGGGGGGATTAAAGGTTGTATTAAGACAAGGGGTTTTGTCTTACTGTATGTCCCAAGATATTTAAATCTAGGTTTGGGCAGGGTTCCAAGAAGTTAATACTAGGCTTGGCATTTCAGCCCCGGATTTATTCGCAAGATTTCTAAAATTCGCTCTTAGTTGGGTCAGGCCGCGGGGGTTTTATAAAAACTAACTACGTTGTCCCAAGCTAATTTATCTTTCATGGGGTTGTGCTTTTACGTCACTCTGTCGGTAACCCCCGTTTGGGGTCTAGTAATAAAATCTTGTTCAAAAAAAAAAAAAAAAAAAAGGTTAAGGCGGAAAAAAAGAACACCCTTTGCAACTTGTGGCGTCGTCTGATCTAGGTTTCAGGAGATGGTTGCGTGCATTCGTTAAAACCAAAAAAAGATGGAAAAAAGACGAACGCGCGGAAAGACGACGCGTGCAGTAAAAAAAAGCTAGCGCAGAGCAGGAACGAAAGATTAAGGATTAGGAATGTAATAGGTTACGCGGAAAACAAAAAGAATAGGCAGGAAACAAAAAGAAAAAGGGAAAAGCGCGGGAAACAAAAAAATAAAGCAGGAAACAAAAAGAAAAGGGGAAACGCGGGAAAACGAAAGACTGAGGAAGGGGGAAAAGGGGAAAGTTTAAAATTTTTAATTAGAGTTGGAGAAAGTGAAAAGAAAAGGGGGAGACCCCGAGGATGGGATTTCAGTTTCCAGTGATTTTGTGCGCAGCTATGCTCCCGCCCCAATTTCCCAAAAATTTGGGAAGGGACCGATTGATTGATGCATACATCAGTCGTTCGAAAGTTTGCGCCCGGGGTTTTGGCCTCAGAAGAGTGGGCAGCCCTTTTTGTCCGCTTTTTGCGGGTAAGGCATTGCAGATTTTCACTGCGTTACCAGCAAAAACTCTGTTTTGGGCCCGGTGAAGGAATCGTTGAAAAAAATTTTTCCCTCACAGAGGAAGGATTCAGGAAAAATTTCGTTCCTAAATTACAACAGGGGAACGTCACTCGTTTTGACGTCAGATCACATTTTGGAAAGGTTAGATTTTGGGGGTACGAAAAAGGAAAGTTCGCGATTGAAAGAGTTTTTATAAAAGGAAAACGTTTTTGTCGGTTTTGCCCCCTGAGTTAAAAAACATTAAAAGAGAGACACCAGAGACAGAGGGGGAGTTGTTGAAGTTCCAGAGGTGTTAGAGAGGCCTTTTGGGGGCAAAAGGGTCAGGGGGGAAAAAAGGTGCAGGACGGTAGAAGGGAAAGGAGAAGGGGGTTTTCTGCAAAGTCTCAAACCAGGGGTGGGGCAAAAGGGAAGGGGAAAAGGGACATTAGGTTTTCATTTGTCACAAAAAGGGAAGGGGCGAGGGATTGTCGAAATGAGGTTTCCAGAAGGCAGCAGCCTTGCAAGAGGTGGATAAGGGTCGTAAAGGGGAAACGCCTGCGGGGAAACCCAAAAGGGATTCGTCGAAGGGGGTGGAGTGCAGCTAGGGCTACAGGGGACGCATAGTGTCAGGATGGAGGGACTAGGCTGGGGGTTCGTTACCAGGGGAAAAAGGGTGGTTTGGGCCCCCGGGGTGAAAGTTTACGAGACACGTTTTTTAGCGGTGTTTACGAACAACCGGGTCGATAAAGGGGATTTGACAGGGAATCAGACGTACTCAAAATCGATGGCATGTGGGGGGAGTTCCGTTGCTAAAATAGAAGTACGTTCCCTTTTTTTCTCAGGCGAGTTTCGCGGGGAGGAGGAAAACCCCTTTGATTTGAATTGGAAATTTCCAGGTAAGGGATCCAGGGGATCCTTATTTGTTGATGCCAAGGGGAGGAAACAGGGAAAAAGGGGGAAAGTTTAAACCGTTAGTCCGTTTCCCGGAAAGGGGGAAGCGGTTAAGGTGCCATGGTTGGGGAAACGCGGAAAGGACCCTTCCTGTATTTTGGGAGTTGCAAGGGTGGGAGAAACGGGGAGGGATGAAAAAATTTCTTGGAAAAGGCGGGTGTTGAAAGGGATTTTTACAAGGGGGGAAGAAAGGTGGTCCCATCGAGGGTCCCCGCAGGTTTTCTGAAAAACGCATTTTGTGGGCAGAGGAATGGCGGGCTTCTCCCCCGCCGCTGAGACGGGAGACCGGCCAGGAGAAGGAACATCAAGCTTTTTCGCAGTAGGACGGGAAAGGAGCCAAGAGGGGTAAAAGGGAAGGGGCCCTCAAACATTTTTTAATTAAAACCAACCCCATTGGGGGTGGGTTTACTGAGGCCAATCCCCCGTTCCAAAGGGGGGGCACATTGGTGACATTTGGGAACTACGGACAATCCCAAAACGGGCAAAAAAGGGGTAGAACGCAAAAGGTGTGAAGGGTGGTAAAATTTTTCCGCGTGGGGGCCAGAAAAAATTTCAGTGAACAGGGGGTCCTTTCACCTCAGGCGTGATGAAGGAGGAAAAAAGGTGCTGGGACACCGCTGTCATACCCCTTTTTTCCACCCACAATGCAATGGCTTGGTGGAGAGATTAAAATGGGGGCTGAAGGGCTTTTCTTAAAGAAGCTCTGGAGGAAAGGCAGCAGTTGGGACCTACTTCCAGCGGAAATGTTCGCCTCAGGGAAGCCCCTCAGGAAAGCAAGGGCTTTTCGCCATTTGGGGGTTTTTGATGGGGGGGAACAGTTGGGGACCGTGGGGCATTTCAATCTGGGGGTCCGGGAACAGGGTCCGAAAAATTTCAAACCACATATCGTAGTGGGGGATTAAAGCAAAGGCTCGAGGAGAATGTAAGGTGCAAGGGAGGTTTGAGGAGGCTAGGGGTCAGAAGAAGCAGTATGACGGAAGGTGGGGAAAGAATTTCCCTAAGGGGGAGATAAAGTCCTATTACTGTTCCCAAAAAGGTACAACAAGCGGGTTGTTTGGGAAAGGCCCCATTCCCCATCATTGAAAGGTCAGGATCCGAATCGTGTAAAATGGAAAATCAAACTTTTCCATCAAATTTGCTCCGCAAAATATATTAAAGGTGGATCGCACTAGGCCAGAGCAAAATGATGGGGGAAGGAAACCCCAGCGAAAGGGGGAATTTTGTTCCCCAGTTTCGGGGGAAGAGTCTACAGGGAGGGTTCATGTATGGGGGCTCGTGGAGCGGAGGAAGTTGGGGGGTCGGAACAGAAAAGGGGCCCCCTGATGCAAAAAGGGCGGACAACTCTGAGAAAAGTCGGTGGAGTTAACTACAAAAACCCGACAGTGAAAGCCACCCATCCATATGCCCCCAAAAATGATGAGGAGGAGGTAGAAAAGATGTTGGATTGGGGTGTCAACCGTCCAAATTTAATAGTGCACCCGTCGTCTTAGTGGGGAAAAAAAGTCAGGTGAGCTCGATTCTGTTCGACAAAAACGTCTGAAAAGTGTCACCCGGTCGTGCAGGGCATACCCAACATGGAAACCTGTTGTCAAAGGGCCCCAAACAAGAGCCAGTTTTCCCGGGATAGATCTGAGCAAGGGTTTCGGAAATAGCCTGAGGAGGACCAAAGGAATCACAGCATTTTCCCCCCTATGGGGTATACCGTGGGGAGAACCCTTTGGTATGGTAAACCCCTGCAGTCTTCTCTCGGGTGATGAGGAAATTATTGCGGGGTTGGAAGGGGTTTGTGAATTTCATGGATGACATTTGATAGCGTCCGAGAATGGGAGGACATATGAGGCAGCTAGGAGCAGTTTTAGGGGAGGTTTTAGGAAAGCAATCCACAGCCAACCAACAAATGCCAGGTTGGTTTTCCCAAGCCCGGGGTTCCCAGGTTTTTTTTTCGGAGGCACACAAAAAACCGGAAAAGGAAAGGGGAGAAAAATGAGAATTTAGAGAGACAAAGCCCCAAAAGAAGTCAGGGTCTGCTAGGTTTTTTTGGGTTTAAGGGAGTTTGTCCCCAAATTTTTCTGCAACCGAGTCCCTCAGTGAAAATTTGGGCAAGGCAGGGAAAACCCCCAGTGGTGAATGGGCGACCTGAGAGCAAGCACTGCGACGGGCTGGAAAGATAGGTTCCCCTCCCCTCTTGAAGCTACCCGTATGCCAAAAAATTTTTTTTCGGACAGATGCATCAGGTGGTGGGGTAGGTGCAGTATTGTGAAAGGGGCTGAAAGGGGAGTTTCCTGTGGGTTGCTAGAGGAAGTTGACAAAGTGTGAAGAAAGGGACGCAACGGTGGAGAAGGAGTGTTTAGCTGTCTGTGGGCCGTGCAGAAGTTCCCCAAATATTGTATGGGAAAAAAAATTCGTGATAGAGACAGATCACCAACCCCTCAAAAATTTCCCGGGAGGCACAGCTGAAAAACAGCAGGGGCTGGTTTTTGGGAAAAGGCACTGCACCCCAAGGTACGATGGGTCATTTCCGGCGACAGAATGTCGGGTGAATTTAAGCCTGTAGTTACAAGCTGAATCAGAGGAAGTCATCATATCCGGTTTCTTTTTTTATAATATGGTTGTGACGTTTTTTTTGATTGGATTGGGTTTTTTCCCCGTTGGTTGGGTTTATTTTTGTGTTAATTGTTCGTAAATTGTTTTGCTTTTAGCATACGTCGCTTGTGTAGAAGCTTATTTGCAATAAGGAGGGAGGAGATTTTTAGTGAAGTTTCATGGATCGTGATATATTTTATTGTGTTTTCATAAAAATTGTGAAAAAGGGAGTGGGAATCCCCGGTGGGAATGCATAATGGCGCCAGGGTGTTATAAAAATGAATTTAAATAAGCAAAAGGAGTCCCCTGATAACCATTGGAGTGGATTCCCCTGATATATTTTATAATTTGAAAACCGGGTTTTTGAAAGTATTTTTTTAAACTTTGCACGTGTAGCGTGGGTCAGCAAATTCGGTTGTTTCCCCCTTTTACCCTTTTTTTGGACAATGCGGGGCATGGGCTTTTCAAGGGGGAAAATTGCACGGTAAAAAAAAAAACTAACCAAATTGTGGTCAAGCCACCAGCCCCGTTGGGCAAGTCTTTAAAGAAATATTTGGGCGGGCGGAGGCCCCATGGTTCGGTCCCGGCAATTTAACAAAGGGGGAGGCTAATCCCCATCCTCCCCAGAGACGGCGTCCCAACCCGCCGGACTAAATAGCTGACCAGCATTAACCCGTCCCTCACCAATTTAAAAACTATTTTTAGCTCTGTGGGGACAGCATGTTGCTAGCGGACAAAACTGTCTGGCCGATGTTCCCATTGGTCTGCCCCCAAAGCTTGGAGCCTACCCAACTCATCTAGCCCCTTTAGAGGACCTGCCACGATTTAAAGCAACGGGCCCGTTAAGAGAAAGGGGGGGAAAGGGTGTGTGGTGGGGGGAAATTTGTATCAATTAAATGACCAATTTCCCCCACAGAGGTAAGGTTTTTGGGGTGACTGTTTGTTTGAATATCCAAGGAAAAGAGGGAGATAACTTCGGGTAAAAATATGACCCAAGGATCGCCCCTTTTTGGACAGATGGAAAATAAGAAGGATTTTAATGAGAGAAAGGGAGAAAAAAGGGGAGAACGAACAGAGAGAGAGAGAGAGAGAGGGTTGGAGTGGGAAACTCTGCAGGAAGGGGGGGGAAGAGGAGATGGGGGAGGGAGAAGGAACCAAGTTGAGAGATTAGCATGAATTCTGCAGGGAGGGGGGCTGAGGGGAGATGTGGAGGGAGAGAGAGTTGCAATAATGAAGAAGAAAAAAAGAAAAAAAAAAAAGAAAAGAAAAACACCATTCATTTGAAAGGCAGACTAGAAGAGAGAAGAGAAGGGTGCAATCGTTAATGCAGGAAAAAGAAAAGGGGAACAGATCGTGTTATTCCTTTTTTTTATCCCATGGGGTTGACCTCAAATTTGGCCCGCCCTTTCATCAGATCCCCGCCCCGACGGTGCCGCATAGCTTGACCGGTGCAAGTAGCCAACACCAGTGCCAGCATTGTGTCTGTTGTGAAAGTGACAGTGAAAAGAAAAAGAAAAAAAAAGAAAAGAAAATGATTCGTGAATAGTTAGATACTGGCCCGGTAAAGTAGAAATCTATTTTACCCGGGGTTAGTTAATGAGTTTTAGACAAATGTTTTGTGAAGTTCAGGAAGAAGGGGTGTTTTATTTTTTTTGATTCCATATGCATTGATGGTTCGTTTATGAAATTGTTTTGTAAAATTTAGACTTTAAGGGTTTGATGGGAGAATGATGATATTGAAGAGTTTTTAGCAAACTGTGGTGTGTTTGGGCTGTGCGTGTCCTTCCCCCCTGACTCACCCGAGGTTGACCCCACCACACAGAGCAACGCACACACACACACACACACACATCACAGACCAACGACGCACACACACACTACACGACCAACGCAAAGACAAAACAGAGCAACACACAAACACACCAAAAACCACACACGGCCCAACAGAGCAAAACCACACACACCCAACACGCACACACACAAAGCAACACACCACACCCCCCACACAAAACACACAAAACAGAGCAACACAAAACACGAAAAAACCCACCAGCAACAAACAATAGCAACCGAACAACACCGACACCACAGGAAAGGGACGCACCCACACACCAAAACAAATTCACGGCGGCGCGGCCGCACAACACATCACCAAATTCGTAACGGATTTGTGGAACTGTGTAAAAGATAATTTTTGTACCATCTTTGTTTTTTCTATTGATATGGAAGGGAACCCGCGTTTGACTTCCGACAAACGAACCCCCAGCTTCTTTTCCCGTGCATTTCTTTGTTCCACAATGTTACTCTGCCGTTTCATGGGGGGACACAACACACCCCACACACACCAAAAACACACACACCACACCACACCACAACACACAAAACCCCACACACACACACCCAAAACCCACAACACACACACACAATTTCTGTCAAGGGATTTAGTTTTAAGTCGATAAAAGGTAAGTTCATATCCCCCTCTTGTTTGTTCTCATGGACGTGGAAAAGGAATCCGTTTTTAGTACATCCCCCTGAAACGTCTGCCTTTTTCCTGTAACGCTTTATCACCAATTTTTTAAAACCCCCCGTTTATGGGGGCCCCCAACCCAACACAACACACACAAACCCCCACACACACACCCCACGCACGCAAGCACGCAACCAACACACGCACGGGGTGGGGGGGGGGGGGGGGGGGGGGGGGGAGGGGAAGCAGGGAGCAACTGGCGCAGGGAAGCAACTGGCCCAAATAACACGTCCGCAAACGATAACCAGAAGATCCGAGTTGTCTTTCTTGCCTTGACAGCGTTAACACGCACGCTTTTGACCGCCACTTTGAACTGGTCATCGCCACGTATCAGTACGCATCAAACATAAATCCAACACAGATTTGCCGAACTTATCTAGAAACAAATCTTTATAACAGCGCACAAAAACAATTTGTTACATTTGTATTCACGTTTTCTAAACTACTGCTAGCGTCACACTCATATCATCATCATCATCATTTTTATCATCATCATTATCATTGTCAACATCATCAACATCAATAGCATCATATTGTTGTCATCATTTTCCACAGTGGGGTATAAGAAGTTAGACATATGCTCGGGTTTCGGTTGTTAACGCGCCTGTACGAGCATTCATGTCGCCACATAAAGAAGAATATTGCATTTATTGTTTTCAGTTATTTATAGTAGTCTCTTCTCTCATTAAAACCAGGGATCGCGCTAACGCAAAAATCACGCGTATTTCACGCATTTCACTGACCTGCGTACGCAATTTTTGACTTGCAATGCGTAAGTCGTACGCAAAAAAGCCTTGGTCTACAGCCAGTGCACCGAAATAAAGAAACAGGCGTCAGCATCTAAAGCATGGACTCTCTCACCTGCCTCACTATGTCCCGTTTCGTTTTTGCGTTTTTGCGCTCACTGGCAAAGAAGAAACTGGATACTGCGACAGCTAATAATGCGCTGTAGCGACTATAGATAGTGTCGGACTTGCAGGCTGTGACGTCATGCGTGTCGTCAGTTTAGATCCCGCGAATCTGCCGTCATTCTTTCCCGTCATCGCCCGGCCCAGTTTATGGAAAACAATGGCAGAGAAAAAGCATCAACCCCTTCGCGTGTCTTTTCGCCAGAAAAGGCCACTGGATCACAGTGTTTCAGAATCATCAACTCCTCCTTCATCAGAAGTCGAACCTTCCACTTCTACAGCAGAAGTGGAGCATTCAGGATTAATCCGATTTCATCTTCGGAGGTGGAAAGATCAGACAGTATTAAAAAGACCTTGTTTGACCTTGACGAGATCGTCCCCCCCCCCCCCCCCCCCCCCCCAGTTCACGTATCTCTATGACTTTTGTACTGACGCAAAATCAGGGCAGTCGTACGCATTTTTTCAGCCGGTCTGCGTATGACGTGCGCAACCGACAAAAACCTAGCGCACTCCATGTAAAAACCCCCGTCTTTGATTACAGAGCGATAGAAAGTCCACCCTCCCTCAGGTGCCGTACAACAGGCAGCGAGCAATGCGTTCTTATCTATGTCAAATGACTGCTTTTAAAACCACAGTGTTGTCACAGTTTACACTGATCTTTCTTTTTTCTTTCATTCTGCGTACGCAGGCTGATACTCCTGCGGACACTGCCTGTAAGACAGGCAGTTTAGGAGTTTAGTGTGTATGACCGTTTTTTTATCCCGCCAGTAAGGCAGCCATACTCCATCTTCGGGGAAGGTGCATGCTATGTGTAACGTGTCATCCATACCAACGGCCAAACTGGGCTTCTCTTCCGAATACACACACACACGCACACACACACACACACACACACACACACACACACACACACACACACACACACATCACGCACACACACACACAAAACACACACACACACACACACACACCCCGTCGTCCCGGTGGCGTTGCCCACTTATTAAACCATTTTAATTCAATGGACGTCCTAAGCCCAACCTTAACCCCTCCTTCAAGGTCTAATTATAGACGTCCTTGTTTCCCGATGGAGCGCTAACGCGTCAACTCACAGTAACCAACTGCGTATGACGAGAAACTTGACACTTCTTCTTCGTCTTCGTTTTCTACACCACCACCACCACCACCGACCACCTCCACCATCTTCTTCAATTACTCCCACCAAGAGAGAGAGAGAGAGAGAGAGAGAGAGAGAGAGAGGGAGAGAGAGAGAGATACAGACAGACAGACAGACAGAGACACAGATGGAGGAAGGTGTCACACTTGTAAATGCATTTTCATGGTACAGAAATCAACCCGAGACATAATTGTACACTCTATCGAAACCGTCCTTATTTATAGACATCCTTGTAAGCCCCCCAACTGCGAAAATACACTCTTTACAGGATATTTCATGCTGACGTGACACTTTTTTGCCCCCCCCCCCCCCCTCCTCAGTCTCCATCTACATTACAGTCTTACAACTAACACCTATATCGTACCCCCCCCCCCCTTCTTTATTGCATGTGTATAAACTGTATTTAATCATTTGAAAATTTGATTTTCTGTTGTTTTTTTTTCCGATCCTGGAGGTTCACTGCAATTCTTGTGACACAAAC
>CM031625.1:29008210-29013210 GCA_018398815.1 Conus ventricosus | reverse complement strand
TGCTTAGGGTTCAGCGCAAGGAAGAAGGCGTTGAATGAGAACGAGGCTGTTGGAAGGGAAATAGTGAGTGAGTCAAAGTCGTAATGATGATAATAATATTACTGATAGGAATGCTATTAATGGTCAAAATATTGGGGGGGGGGGGGGGGGGGGAGGACAAGATCATCTTGTCCTTTCCCCCCCACCCCCCCCACCCCAATATTTTTACCATTAATAGCATTCCTATCAGTAATATTATTATCATCATTACGACTTTGACTCACTCACTATTTCCCTTCCAACAGCCTCGTTCTCATTCAACGCCTTCTTCCTTGCGCTGAACCCTAAGCGATCTGAAGCGATCAAAGCTAAGTGAATTTTCGTTGTTTTATTCGTTTATTTATCACCCGACGAAGACCTAAGAGGTCGAAACGCGTTGTGTTTTGTCTTGTGACTCGTTTGTCCACGTTCTCTGGGCGGTTCGCTAACATTTATTTAAGATTTGTTTAGATTTCCGCCTGCAGTCGTCTCGCTTTGCAACTAGATCTTTAACAATGTTTCATCACTTGTTTGCAAAATATTGTTAAGGTTTCACTCTTGACTGTGTTATGATCAAAGAGTCTTGATTTTTTTCCCCTAATGTTCCCATAAGCAGGACAAGTGAACAAAAAATGGAACTCATCTTCTCTAACTGCAATATCATTACACAATGGACATGAATTGTCAACAGCATCATTATCTAGATACCATCTTTCATTAGCATTTAATCCCAGTGTTCTATTTCTAAATCTTGCAAGGATACCTCTTTGTCACCGATTAGATACTAGATGTAAATACCTTTCTGCCTCCAAGTTAGTTTTGAAGCATAGGAACCAGAAATATTGATCATGTTCTTCCAGTTGGCTGTGCCAGTTTTATTTATACGAGGAAATCAATCTATCTTTGAATTCAGACATAAGAACGGTTTCGTTTCCGACTCCCTGGCTCAACCACACTATTCCAAACCCATTTTCTGTTAGCATTGTCTTAATCTTAGAGGCCCAGTTCACATTTCCTAACTCACATGGTTGCAGCATCATGTCGCAGGCTTGCCTGCTCAGTCTAGCTACTGGTAATCGTATTACTTTACACCAGTGTCTAACACACTTTACAGTACATCTGATGTACAAAGGGTACCTTCCTGTTTCACCGTAAGCTATTTTATTGGACGAATGAATCGGAATATTCAGAAACCGTTTGACTGCATAAGTGTGCACTCTTTCTATGTTTGGATTATTTTCAAGTCCCCATATTTCAACACCGTATGTAAGATTCGGTTCAATCTGGGTATCCAATAGCTTCCAATCGTATGTAAGATTCGGTTCAATCTGGGTATCCAATAGCTTCCAATCGTATGTAAGATTCGGTTCAATCTGGGTATCCAATAGCTTCCAATCGTATGTAAGATTCGGTTCAATCTGGGTATCCAATAGCTTCCAATCGTATGTAAGATTCGGTTCAAACTGGGTATCCAATAGCTTCCAATCGTATGTAAGATTCGGTTCAATCTGGGTATCCAATAGCTTCCAAAATATGTGTGGATCAGTAGTGTTTAATTTCCTTAATGTTCTCAAAATTTCTATCACTCCTTTTTTGCCTTTTCTACTTGTTTCACACCAACCTGAATTCCAACTTGATTTTGTTGTAAAAAACATACCTAAGTATTTGTACGAATTGGTGACTTTAACCTCAGAATTACCATACCACCAAACTTCAATCTTAGCTAAATATCCACCTTTACGAAACACAGTAATGTTCGTTTTATCAAGGTTTACTGTCAACTGTAGTTTATCAGCTTCCTGTTTTGAGAGAGAGAGAGAGAGGAGAGAGAGAGAGAGAGAGAGAGAGAGAGAGAGAGAGAGGAGAGAGAGAGGTTTTCAATTCATGTCGCATACAGCACACACATACAACACACACACACACACACCACACACACACACACACACACACTAACAGAGAGAGAGAGAGAGAGAGAGAGAGAGAGAGAACTGGGACAGCGGGTGAAGGGGCAGGGGTGGGTGAGGGGAGGGGTGGAGTTAGTGAGGGGAGGGGGGAGGGCGAAGGAGGCAGGGGAAGGGGAAGGGAGGGCGGAAGGGAGGGGAGGAGAGGGACCGGGGCTTTGTGCTGTTTCTCGCGTGCTCAACACTTCATGTGGTTTTAATGGAAGTGACACAGGAAACACAATCTTCACGTTGAGATTAACCGTAAACCGCTTTTCCTCCCGATTCCTCATTTCTTTTTTTTAAAGAGTAGGACACCTGTTCCTATTTGTAGCAATGGCCTTAAAAGTAAAGAAAGCGCTCTGATTGGCTGAGAGAGAGAGAGAGAGAGAGAGAGAGAGAGAGGAAGCGAAAGACAGAGAGACATACAGAGAGAGAGAGAGAGAGAGAGAGAGAGAGAGAGAGAGAGGAGACAGAGACAGGAGAGACAGAGAGAGACAGAGAGAGAGAGAGAGAGAGAGAGAGAAGGGCGTCAGACAGTTTCAGTTTCATCAAGGAGGCGTCACTGCGTGCGGACTAGTCCATATACGCTACACCACATCCGCCAAGTTTTGAGACCACACTACGCATGATTTGAAGCTGATGGATAAATGAATTAACAACAAAGATGAGACAATTGAAGAAGAGGGTCTCGTGGCTACGACTCAACGGATGTCTGACCTATGCATTAGCCCAACGCGCTGGTCAGACCTTGAGTGCCTACCCACCATTTGTTTTTGGTGTGTAGTGGATGTACACGTGTGTGTATGATGTTTGGGTATGGGCCCATGTGTGTGCGTGGGCGCATGTGTGTGTTCTTTAGTTTAACGTCTATTCACTATAAGTGTTATTAGACGGAAAAAAAAAATAAATAAAAACATATGATTGTGTGTGTGCGTGTACGTGTGTGTGTGTGTGTGTGTGTGTGTGTGTGTGTGTGTGTGTGTGTGTGTGTGTGTGAGTGTGTGTGTGTGTGTGTGTGTGTGTGTGTGTGTGTGTGTGTGTGTGTGCGTGCGTGCGTGTATGAGTGTGCGCGCGCGCGCGCGTGTGTGTGTGCCTGTATGTGTGCGTGTGGGGAGGGGGTTGCGAGAGAGAGAGAGAGGACTGTGTTGGGGACAAGAGGGGAAGGTTGTTATGGGTGGTAAGATAGGTAGATATTTACTGATCTAGCCTTTAGTGTATGTTGATTGGGGGAATTAAAGTATATCAAATGAAACAAGTTTAGTAGAATTGGAGCATAATGCAGGGGGATGGGGGGGAGGAGAAAGTTTGCGGGTGGGGATGGGGGGCATCAGGGTGGAGAGATGGACAGAAGAGAGGAAGGGAGTGGGAGGGTGGGGGTGGGGGATAACCATATATATCATATAATCGTAATCTTTTATATCAATGTACAACACAACAATTTTAGTTTAGAGTACATCAGAGATAGATACCAAGTGGACCGGAATTAAAAATTTCAGAGAACACGCAAAGTAATGAGTGATTATTTAAAATATTTTCAGTGGATACTGGTGCACTCGCTGACAAATGATCTGCTAACTTTGTCTTAGGAACAAAGTGCCTAACTCCTGGGCAGTGAAGAAGTAGGTGGTTTACAGTAATTTGTTTGCCACATATGCAATGCATATTTTTAGAGTACTTTGTTCTAAAAGCATTTAATCGCAACCTATACATCAAACTAGTAACATGTCTGGAATGCATTACAGATAAATTGTTTAAAAAGGATTTCGGATTCGCTGCATTCTTTACTTGTACACAGTGCTGGTAATACTGACTATTTGTTTTCTTGTGCAGTTCAGCAACCTGAGTTTGAGACACTTTTTCTATGCGCTGATTAAATTCATGCAGATCTAGTCGAATGTCGAGATGCTGTGACCCTTCTTTATTTTTTGCTGCCCTTTTAGCCGCATGATCTGCCCACTCGTTTGGGGTGATTCCGGAGTGAGAAGGAATCCAGCAAAAGGTAATACTGGTACCCTTTAGAGACAACTCATGAATGATATGTTTTATTTCAATAGTCATTTCTAGTCGTTTTTTTATGCCTCGGGATTTAATGGCTTGTAAAACAGACTTTGAGTCCACACATAATAAGATTTTGCATGTATCCGTCGAAAGATCTACAATGTAATTTAATGCCATAAGTATGGCTACAAGTTCAGCAGTAAAAATGGAATAATGTTTACCAATGTAGTATCGTTTTTCTGTTTTTAATGAGGGTATTACAAAAGCTGCACCAGTATTTCCATCATCAAGAACTGATCCATCTGTGTATATCTTTAGATAGTCTGTATACTTACTTTCCAAGTGGGAATCAACTAAACATTTTAATAGGTTAGGGAATGGTTTTTGGATAAATCTGTGTGATCAATGTCAAATATTGGTTGATTTTGTTCCCATTCTGGAAGTGGAGAAAAAGAAGGTTTAATTGCAACATTTTTCCCGCTCAGCTCTGTATTACAGATAATATCTGAGGCAATTGTATTGATGGACTTCAACGACTGTATTGTTCTAGCTCTTTTTGCAAAGTCGGTTTCTGAATTAAGATTTGTTTCTTTTTGTGAAAATGTTTCATAAGCAGAAGTTTTAAGGATAAATTTAGCAGCTGAGGTTTTTCTTTGTTCATCGAGCGGTAGAATACCTGCTTCTGTGTAAGTTCCTAAAATTGACGCGTGTATTGGTACACCCAGAGCAAGTTTGTAATCTTTGGAATCTATGCTCTGCAGTTTCTTTAACAAGTGCGCTGGAGCGCTGAAAAAAAACCTCCTGGCCATACGTCAGCCGTGAACGTACAAGGAAGGTAGCGAGAGATATTAGTGCCTTGGTGTACTGTCCCCAGTGCTGTCTGCTCATTACCTTCAAAGAGTTAAGACTTTTTCTAGCTTTGTTTGTTATGTTGTCGATGTGGTAATTCCACGAAAGTTTTGAAGTGAGGCAGATGCCAAGAAATTTGACAATTTGTGTATATTTTATGATTGCACCATTAATCGTGAATTCAGGTAATTT
>CM031625.1:28998210-29003210 GCA_018398815.1 Conus ventricosus | reverse complement strand
ACAATCTGCATATATATGCAGACACCCACACAAATGCAGGCGTTAGCGAACAAAGGCACGCGCACACACATACTCACACATACACAACACACAAACTCACACATGCACAGACAACACACACACACACACACACACACACACACACACACACACACACACACACACACACACACACATACGGACGCGCGCGCACAAACACACATACACACGCACACACACACGCACGAGCGAGCACACACACACACGCACGCACGTATATACACACACAGACACACACATATACGCGCGCATGTTTAAATCACGCAGTCTGCATATATATATATATATGCAGACACCGACACAAATGCAGGCGTCAGCGAACAAACGCACGCGCACACACACTCGCACATACACAACACACAAACTCACACACACACATGTACGCGCGCACGCGCGCGCACACACAAACACGCGCGCGCACACACACACACGTATATACGCACACAGACACACACATATACCCGCGCATAATCAAAATAAGAGAATCTGCATATATATACAAACACCCACACAAATGCAGGCGTCAGGGAACAAATGCTCGCGCACACATGTGCACGCATACTTACACATCCACAACACACAAACTCATACATGCACAACACACACACACACACACACACACACACACACACACACACACACACACACACACACACACACAACAAATGACAGAAACGATGTATGCACCTGTGATATGCAGACCACACCATAATGACATGGTCAGATGGGGCCCACCATAATGAAATGGTCAGAGGGGTCCACCATAATGAGATGGTCAGATGGGGCCCACCATAATGACATGGTCAGATGGGGCACACCATAATGACATGGTCAGAGGGGGTCCACCATAATGAGATGGTCAGATGGGGCCCACCATAATGACATGGTCAGATGGGGCACACCATAATGACATGGTCAGGTGGGGCCACCATAATGACATGGTCAGATGGGGCACACCATAATGAAGGGGTCAGATGGGGCACACCATAATACATGGTCAGAGGGGCACACCTAATGACATGGTCAGAGGGGCACACCATAATGAAATGGTCAGATGGGGCACACCATAATGACATGGTCAGATGGGGCACACCATAATGACATGGTCAGATGGGGCACACCATAATGAAATGGTCAGATGGGCACACCATAATGAAATGGTCAGGTGGGGCACACCATAATGACATGGTCAGAGGGGGCCCACCTAATGACATGGTCAGATGGGCACACCATAATGAATGGTCAGATGGGCACACCATAATGAAATGGTCAGATGGGGCACACCATAATGAAATGGTCAGATGGGGCCCACCATAATGACAATGGTCAGAGGGGCCCCACCATAATGACATGGTCAGAGGGGCCCACCATAATGACATGGTCAGAGGGGCCACCATAATGACATGGTCAGATGGGGCACACCATAATGAAAATATGATCAGATGGGGCCACCATAATGAAAAAGTAATGATTGTGGGCACACCATAATGAATGGTCAGATGGGGCCACATACATGAAATGGACAGGTAGGGGCACACCATAATGAATGGTCAGATGGGGCACACCATAATGACATGGTCAGGGGGGCCACCATAATGAACATGGCAGAGTGGACATAATGAATGGTCAGGGCACACCATAATGACATGGTCAGATGGGGCCCCAACATGGTCAGAGGGGCCCACAAGATGGTCAGATGGGCCACATTGAAATGGGCAGATGGGCACCATATGACATCCATGGGTCAATCACATAATGCATGTACAGAGCCGCAACAACATCAAGAAAGTGGGAGAGAGAGGAGTAAGAATGAGAGATGGGACCAAATGATTATTAGTCATGCTCACTCTATGTCGTTTTCGTCGGCACCCTTCAATGGAATGGTGTTGGTGTAATATACTTGTGTCGAGTGGTGCCATATGTGTGTGGGTGTGTATGTGTGTGTGGGTATGATGGTGATGGGGCCAGCCTATGAATATGTCATGTGGCCATAATTTGTTGATGTGGGTAATGTGGTGTGTGGCCCAGATAATGAAATGGAGGGGGGACACCATAAGAGAGAGAGGAGAGATGAGACACTGAAATGTCAGTGTCGGGCCACTAAGAAAGGGAGATGAAATGAATTCACACCAAAACAGAATGGCCACATGTCAGATGGCCCACAGTGGTCAGATGGGCCTACAGTGAGAGCTGATGGCACCTTGACACCATGTCAGTCAATCACAATGCATGATGACAGCCACAACAACATCAAAAAAGGTGGAGAGAGAGAGAGAGAGAGAGAGAGAGGAGAGAGAGAGATTTTAGTCTCTCTCTCTGTCTTTTTCTCCCCCACCCTCTCTCTGGTGTGTTGGTGTATCTATCTGTGTGTGTGTGTGTGTGTGTGTGTGGTGTGTGTGTGTGTGTGTGTGTGTGTGTGTGTGTGTGCGCGTGCGTGTGTGCATGTGTGTTTTGTGCAGGTGCGCGTGTGTGTGTGTGTGCGAGAGAGAGAGTGAGAGAGAGAGAGAGAGAGAGAGAGAGAGAGAGAGAGAGAGAGAGAGAGAGACTGACACTGACACTGACATTGACATTTTTTATTGTCCGTTTAGCAGTTAAGCCTTTTAGACAAGGGGGTTGGCAAATGCATTCACCACACAAAAAGCAGAAATTTCATGCGTATACGTACTCACACACACACACACACACACACACACACACAGATGCTACTTTAAGGCTGTTATGAGCTGCATCCTGTAGTCTAATTTACCTCTGTTCAGGAGCAGTTATGTCCCTTGATATCTTAATGGAGTGTCCTGCGCGTGCCTGTACCCATCGTCAACACAGCGCAGGCCTCCAAGGGTGGTACAGGACTGCTCTAAAGGCAGGTGAAGACGGTGCTTCTCTGGGTCCTCCCCAGCACCTTCGGGTGTTTCTTTTTCTTCTTTGCCTTAACTAGGCTGACCCTGGAGAAAGGTCCAGTGACGGTGAGGAAAGACCCACTGACCACAGGGAAAGTTCTGTTGACAGTGGGAAAGACTACAACCTTGGATTCTCTCTTGAGGGCACATAAGACCGTATGGCGAAAGCTTGGCTGTGTCTGGAGTGGCACCGTCTTCATCTGTCCGTGGGCAGGGGTGGTTGGGTCTGTGGGGTGTGCTCGGCAGCTGGAGGGTGGTGTTTTTCGCCGGTGGGCTCTGCAGTCATGAAATACGGGCTGGTACACCCATGGGGATGCTACTTTAAGGCTGTTATGAGCTGCATCCTGTAGTCTAATTTACCTCTGTTCAGGAGCAGTTATGTCCCTTGATATCTTAATGGAGTGTCCTGCGCGTGCCTGTACCCATCGTCAACACAGCGCAGGCCTCCAAGGGTGGTACAGGACTGCTCTAAAGGCAGGTGAAGACGGTGCTTCTCTGGGTCCTCCCCAGCACCTTCGGGTGTTTTTTTTCTTCTTTGCCTTAACTAGGCTGACCCTGGAGAAAGGTCCAGTGACGGTGAGGAAAGACCCACTGACCACAGGGAAAGTTCTGTTGACAGTGGGAAAGACTACAACCTTGGATTCTCTCTTGAGGGCACATAAGACCGTATGGCGAAAGCTTGGCTGTGTCTGGAGTGGCACCGTCTTCATCTGTCCGTGGGCAGGGGTGGTTGGGTCTGTGGGTGTGCTCGGCAGCTGGAGGGTGGTGTTTTTCGCCGGTGGGCTCTGCAGTCATGAAATACGGGCTGGTACACCCATGGGGATGCTACTTTAAGGCTGTTATGAGCTGCATCCTGTAGTCTAATTTACCTCTGTTCAGGAGCAGTTATGTCCCTTGATATCTAATGGAGTGTCCTGCGCGTGCCTGTACCCATCGTCAACACAGCGCAGGCCTCCAAGGTGGTACAGGACTGCTCTAAAGGCAGTGAAGACGGTGCTTCTCTGGGTCCTCCCCAGCACCTTCGGGTGTTTCTTTTTCTTCTTTGCCTTAACTAGGCTGACCCTGGAGAAAGGTCCAGTGACGGTGAGGAAAGACCCACTGACCACAGGGAAAGTTCTGTTGACAGTGGGAAAGACTACAACCTTGGATTCTCTCTTGAGGGCACATAAGACGTATGGCGAAAGCTTGGCTGTGTCTGGAGTGGCACCGTCTTCATCTGTCCGTGGGCAGGGGGTTGGGTCTGTGGGTGTGCTCGGCAGCTGAGGGTGGTGTTTTTCGCCGGTGGGCTCTGCAGTCATGAAATACGGGCTGGTACAACCCATGGGGATGCTACTTTAAGGCTGTTATGAGCTGCATCCTGTAGTCTAATTTACCTCTGTTCAGGAGCAGTTATGTCCCTTGATATCTTAATGAGTGTCCTGCGCGTGCCTGTACCCATCGTCAACACAGCGCAGGCCTCCAAGGGTGGTACAGGACTGCTCTAAAGGCAGGTGAAGACGGTGCTTCTCTGGGTCCTCCCCAGCACCTTCGGGTGTTTCTTTTTCTTCTTTGCCTTAACTAGGCTGACCCTGGAGAAAGGTCCAGTGACGGTGAGGAAAGACCCACTGACCACAGGGAAAGTTCTGTTGACAGTGGGAAAGACTACAACCTTGGATTCTCTCTTGGGGGCACATAAGACCGTATGGCGAAAGCTTGCTGTGTCTGGAGTGGCACCGTCTTCATCTGTCCGTGGGCAGGGTGGTTGGGTCTGTGGGGTGTGCTCGGCAGCTGGAGGTGGTGTTTTTCGCCGGTGGGGCTCTGCAGTCATGAAATACGGGCTGGTACACCCATGGGGATGCTACTTTAAGGCTGTTATGAGCTGCATCCTGTAGTCTAAATTTACCTCTGTTCAGGAGCAGTTATGTCCCTTGATATCTTAATGGAGTGTCCTGCGCGTGCCTGTACCCATCGTCAACACAGCGCAGGCCTCCAAGGGTGGTACAGGACTGCTCTAAAGGCAGGTGAAGACGGTGCTTCTCTGGGTCCTCCCCAGCACCTTCGGGTGTTTCTTTTTTTCTTCAGGTG
>CM031625.1:28988210-28995710 GCA_018398815.1 Conus ventricosus | reverse complement strand
AAGTGAGAAAATCCACTTTCCTGGTTTCTGATGAGTTGGTAAACTCATATTACAGATTAGGAAAGTACGCTACAACACCTACACACACACACACGCACGCACGCACGCTCGCACGCACGCACACACACACACACACACACACACATATATATATATATATAACAAACTAATAAATTCCAAGGATAAGTACCACACCGTTCCAGCAACTTACAGAGCAGCTTGGTGTTGCAATGACTGCAAGAAATATTGAATTATAAACAAAGCTTGCTCTTATGTCTTAGATTGAAGAAATAGGGGGAGATACGCATTCATATCTGCAGTGGTAGATGATTCTGCCTAACTAACAGTATGTGCTTGAGTGGGTGAATGGGGAAAAAATAAAATAAATGCTTCTCAAAATGAGCCTTCAGCAAGCGTATGTTCTCCAAGGGGGAGAGAGACATCCTCCAATAGGGAGGGAAACTCACTAACATATAACTCCTGGTCATATACCGATATTTCGAAACTTGGTGGTTTCTCCTCAGTGACCGCGTATGTTTGTTGAGTTTTCAAAAAACCAACCAAAGGTGCCATCTAAGAAGCAAAAGAAAATCATAGCTTGTTTTGCTCTTTTATGATTTTCTTTCTCTCGCTTTGTTTATAATTCAATATTTCTTGCAGTCATTGCAACACCAAGCTGCTCTGTAAGTTGCTGGAACGGTGCGGTACTTATCCTTGGAATTTATTAGTTTGTTGTATTTTAGTCCCTTGCGGATTCATTCCAAGAACTTGCCCTCAGCACTTGTGTCTTAGAGGATATCTTTTTATATTTTCTACGTTTCACAAGAAAATGTAGCTTGTTTTGCTCTTTTATGATTTTCTTTTGCTTCTTAGATGGCACCTTTGGTTGGTTTTTTGAAAACTCAACAAACATACTACGGTATTGCACACCAACCTTTTCTGGATTGCATTCTTCTTAAAACTGAAAAGTCAGAGGAGTCAAATTACCACTTTCCGCGGTCACTGAGGAGAAACCACCAAGTTTCGAAATATCGGTATATGACCAGGAGTTATATGTTAGTGAGTTTCCCTCCCTATTGGAGGATGTCTCTCTCCCCCTTGGAGAACATACGCTTGCTGAAGGCTCATTTTGAGAAGCATTTATTTTATTTTTCCCCATTCACCCACTCAAGCACATACTGTTAGTTAGGCAGAATCATCTACCACTGCAGATATGAATGCGTATCTCCCCCTATTTCTTCAATCTAAGACATAAGAGCAAGCTTTGTTTATAATTCAATATATATATATATATATTGAATTATAAACAAAGAAGAAATAGGGGGAGATAAGCATTCATATCTGCAGTGGTAGATAATTCTGCCTAACTAACAGTATGTGCTTGAGTGGGTGAATGGGGGAAAAATAAAATAAAATAAATGCTTCTCAAAATGAGCCTTGAGCAAGCTTATAGTCTCCAAGGGGGAGACAATCTCCAATAGGGAGGAAACTCACTAACATATTTTTCCCCCATTCACACCACTCAAGCACATACTGTTAGTTAGGCAGAATTATCTACCACTGCAGATATGAATGCTTATCTCCCCCTATTTCTTCAATCTAAGACATAAGAGCATGCTTTGTTTATAATTCAATATTTCTTGCAGTCATTGCAACACCAAGCTGCTCTGTAAGTTGCTGGGATGGTGCTCGGTACTTATCCTTGGAATTTATTAGTTGGTTATATATATATATATATATATATATATATATAAAAGAACAATTCATAGTGGGGGGAATAATATATATATATATATATATATATATATATATATCAACACACAAGCTGCTCTGTAAGTTGCTGGAATGGTGCTCGGTACTTATCCTTGGAATTTATTAGTTCATTGTATATTATATATATATATATATATATATATATATATATAGTCATTATTTCCCTGAAATAGAAAAATCTTATCTCTTGGAGATTCGAGGTGGAATGGAGATAGGAATTCTCTGTAGTTTGAACAAGTTCCAGTCTTCCATTGCCGGATTTGCGTAAGACCTGAACCTCGTTTTCCTTCAACCGATTGATGGTTTACTACGCCGAGTATGGAGACGAGTAACTTGAAGTAGTAACCATCCCAGACTGTTTAAGTGAACCGATATCATTCAAGATTCGCCCTGCTGACGTCAGCTACCCAGTAATACAAAAACAGCAGCAGCAGCAGGAACAGTGGCAGCAACAGCAGCAACAACAAGAAAGACAATACTGTCAGCAGGAGACAACCATCTGGGGATATTGCTGCGTGCAGTGGGTTTTTTTTTTTTAATGTCTGTCGTTGGTGACGTGTGAAGAAACTATATTGGCTGAAAATTCATTTCTCTGTTCCATGACTTACATCAAATGCAGTACCCCCTAGACGTCATAGGAACGAAAGGAGACGAAATCGAGATACAGGTACGCTCTTTTCTGGTAGTCAGTTCAAGTGACTTCTAGATTTACTTTCAACCCATTGGCGTCATGCTTATATTTAAAACAGGTTATGTAACTCCCAGAATAGCAAAGACGTGACAGACGGGGAGGGAGAGAGAGAGAGAGAGAGAGAGAGAGAGAGAGAGAGAGAGAGAGAGATAGAGAGAGAGAGAGAATGTGTGTGTGTGTGTGTGTGTGTGTGTGAGTGTGAGTGTGAGTGTGTGTGTGTGTGTGTGTGTGTGTGTGTGCGTGTGTGAGGGGCGATGGGGGAGCAGAGATGGAAGAGAGGGAGAGGAGTGAGCGAGGACGATGGGGGGGGGGGGGGGGGGGGAATCCTTGAGAAAACGGGGGTGGAGGAGTTAATGAGGACAAAAGAGGAATGAGGGATGAGGGTGGGGTGGTTAGCAACCTGTGTGTGTGTGTGTGTGTGTGTGTGTGTGTGTGTGTGTGTGTGTGTGTGTGTGTGTGCCTTGAAAAGTGAGAGACAATTACAATGAATAACTGAGTGAATTGAGTGACTGGATGAGAGAGAGAGAACTCAGAACTCAGAATATTTTTACTTGACAGGCCACAGGCCCATATTAAAGTGAGTGAACAAGGTCAAAATAAATCGGTACAAGCCACTCTTAACGAAAACTCAGCTGAATGGTGTTCAAAGTTAACAAGGAAGACATTCACGAAGCAACTGCAGCATTCATTACTCCGTTCCTAACAGCCATTGCTCTATAAATGAAATTACCAACACTCACAATAGTAGTCTCAACAGAACAGGCTAGCAACATGGACATTTTGAATCGAGAAGGGTGTTTGTAACATTTAGCTGGAATCAACTCAAGGCGCAACGTCTCATACAAAGGACAAATCAGTAGAAAATGAAGCTCAGTTTCCGGTGCTTCCTTACAGTGTGGACAGAAGATGTCATGGTTTCTATTGCAATGTATACAGCGTCAAAAGTGGCATCGTAATGGCGACATTCCGAACCGAAATCTTGCAAGTAACTTGCGGATGTTAACATGTTTAATTACACAGAGGTAGGGACTTCAAACAAGAGACTGGTTATATGACCGATAAACATCGTACAACCCATGCGATTCGATAGCTGAATGCCAGTCTTGGATGTAACAATCACTCAAATTCTGCAATAAAAGCTTTCACATTACCAACACTTAGCATTTTCCAAACAATTCCAAACCCGAATCTATAAAGAACATAGCAAACATTAGTCGTCCAGGTAATATAATTTTGATTCTGCAGATGTAGCAACATATCATAGGCTTTCTTCGGGAGTCTGTTATTATCCATACAAGAACACGAAGCCAAAATCTGATACATTTTGCATAAGCATTAACATAAAGAGGGTATCTTCCAGATTCGCCGTACACTAAGTGCCTAGGAGCTTTTTGGACTTACACCAAGAAATCTTTTAACAGCAGTTAAGTGCACCCTTTCAGTTTGCTCCTGGTTAGATGACGGTCCCCAAATCTCTGCTCCATAAGTTGGCAATGGAAGAGCTTAAAGAAAATACCAGGAGAATGCTCACCTATTGACCATAGCATTCTGTTGATAGCAATCAATCCTTTCTTTGCTCTGTTTGCTAAACCACACATAGTTGGTTGGAAAGATAATCTTGTAGTCAGTATTATACCGAGATACTTATACATGTTAACAACGGAAAGTTGAGCATCACCAAAAGTCCCATTTTCATTCGAAGCAAGGTAACCCCCATTCCTAAATACAATATTTGATTTTTCCACATTCACAAGTAAACCTAAACATTTTGAAGTATTATACAAGACATTCAGTTGGGTTTGCAAACCAATAATAGTATCAGAAAATAATGCAACATCATCAGCAAATAACAGAATCAAAAGTTCAATGACGTCTGGAGAAAGCTGAATACCATGTCTACTACAAGTGTTTATATCTTTAGTTAGTTCATTGATGAACAGTGAAAAAAGCACAGGTGAACACACTTCACCTTGTTTTAGGCCCCGTGGGCATAGAAAAGTATCAGTAAGGTCACCACTAGTTCGAACACAAGTCTTCACAACATTGTACACACTTTGCAATGCTTTTTAAGAATTTCCCATTAAGACCATTAACAGAGAGAACCTTCCACAATTTATCCCTACTTACTAGGTCAAAAGCCTTCCTAAAGTCTATAAATCCAACATAGAGCTTCCTGTGTCTTAACAACTGCCAACAACATTGCCAGTAAAGTGAAAATGTGATCTGTTGTGCATCGTTTGTCATGAAAACCAGCTTGCTCCTCCCCAAGAATATTGTTCATTTCAATCCATTTGGTTAACCTTCCATTGAGAACAAAGCTATATATTTTACTACAAATGTTCAACAAAGAGATTCCACTGTAGTTATCTGGACAATTCATATCACTGACCAATCTTCCGGAAACAAACCCTCATCAAAAATTGTATTGAAAAATTTAACAAGGAAAGGCATAATGACTTGTCTACTGTACTTATAAAACTCTCCAATAAGCTTATCTGGGCCAGCTGCCTCATTACTCTTTATTGCTCGAATTGCAGCTTCAATTTCGGCAACAGAAATAGGTTGATTCAAAAAGTCGCAATCAGTATGTACGGGTTCCCTATCGTAATATTCGTCAAAATCTGAACTGGTGTTTAAATCAACAGGTAAGTCATTAGGATGAGAGAGAGAGAGAGAGAGAGAGAGAGAGAGAGAGAGAGAGAGAGAGAGAGAGAGAGAGAGAGAGAGAGAGAGAGAGATGTTTCACTATTAACCGACATATCTCGCTTATTCTTGTTACCTTAATTTCTTTTGTATTTTCCCTTGCGGGTCGGTGACCTTTGGAGGTCAGGGCATGTTTCGTATTTCACCTGGGCGAAAGACGCATGAATTTAATGCTTATTTCCTTGACTCTCTGTCTGTCTGTCTGTCTGTCTGTCTGCATGCCTCTCTCTTTCTCTCTCTGTCCCTTTCTCTTTTACACACCCAACTGGAGTCTTTCTCTCTCACACACACACACCCTCTCTCTCTCTCTTTCTTTTCCAGACTAACACACCCCCTATCTCCTCCAATGCATTCCCCGTCTCTCTCTCTCTCTCTCTGTTCCTGTCCCTCTCTCTTCCAGAACACTCTCCCCTCCACTCTTCCCGTCCTCTCTCTTCTGGACTCCCCCCCCCCCCCCCTCCTCTCTGTCTGTCCGTTCCTTTCTCTACTTCTTCCAGAACAGCCTCCCCCCCCCCCCTCTTTCCGTCTCTCTCTCTTCCAGACCACACACCCCTCTATCTCTTTCACCCTGTCCCTCTCTCCTCTATACACACCTACCCCTCCTCCTCTCTCTCTCTTTCTCTCTCTCCAGACCTCCACTCTCTTTAGCCTACCCCTGTCTCTGGCTGTCTCTCCTATTCTCTTTTTCTCCCTCTCTGTCTGTCTGTCTGTTTCTCTCTCTCTCTCTCTCTCTCTCTCTCTCTCTCTCTCTCTCTCTCTCTCTCTCATTTAACATTCTGACTTGTCTCTGTCAATGAATGGAAGCAGACTTTTTGCTCACTGTGTGTCGCTCTGTTTCTATGTCGTTTCCATACGGTGGGCTTGAGGCCCCAGCCTTCGAGTTCACAAAGGAGTTTGCAACGTTCGTCGAAAACAAGCACCAGCAAACGGAATCGGAAAACCAACACCACGACGTGGTCGGTTACTATGGTACTATGGGACAACACGTTGCCTGAACGTTCAATTGTTTGACATGGGATGGTTTCATTTAAACGGGAGGGAAAGGATTTATAGATACCGACAAGTTGACAGAATGCATCGAGTGTACGCATGCCTGTGATGTCTGCTTACACAAGAAGCGCGCGCGCGCGCGCGCGCGTGTGTGTGAGAGAGAGAGAGAAAGAGAGAGAGAGAGAGAGAGAGAGAGAGAGGGGAGAGAGACGACAGAGAGAGAGAGAGAGGGGGGGAGGGAGGGAGACAGACGGTGTGCGTGCTTGCATGCATAGAACACACGCGAGTATGCCTTCGTATTCGCGAATGTGTTTCTGTCGTACAGGTCGTGTCTTTCTATGGGTTCTTGAACAATGTGTGTGTGTGTGTGTGTGTGTGTGTGTGTGTGTGTGTGTGTGTGTGTGTGTGTGTGTGTGTGTGTGTGATCCTTCCTTTCTACATACATTGTTGAATTTCCTCTCTCCTTGACTCTGTCTGTCTGTCTCTGGGACATTGGTAAAGTTTGCTGTGAACAACCTTTGGCTTAAGGGTGTGTTTATTACTCTGCTGGCTTGTTTATAACATTACCCTTGCATGCATTTCATGACAGTATTGCCTGCTACCCCTCCCATTTACTTCTGTTTCCATTCGCCCATTATCTATGCCCCCCTCCCTACCCCCACCACCACCTCCCATACACACACACGCACACACACACAAACACACACCCACTTTCCCCTTTATCCGTCTTTGTCTCTTCTCCAAACTTTCCCTCTTCTCTCTTTCCGTCTGTCTGTCTGTCTGCCTTCTGTCTGTCTCCTTGTCTGTCTTTCTGTCTGTCTCTCCCACACACACACACACACACCATAGAGGAGCGCATGCGCGCGCACGTATATACAGACACACACAAACATGTGTGCCCATGCACGTAATTTACACACTGATTTTGCGTCAGTACAAAAGTCATAGAGATACGTGAACTGGGGGGGGGGGGGGGGGGGGGGGGGGGGGGAAACACGATCTCGTCAAGGTCAAACAAGGTCTTTTTAATACTGTCGGATGATCTTTCCACCTCCGAAGATGAAATTGGATTAATCCCTAAATGCTCCACTTCTGATGAAGGAGGAGTTGATGATTCTGAAACACTGTGATCCAGTGGCCTTTTCTGCGAAAAGACACGCGAAAGGGATTGCTGCTTTTTCTCTGCCATTGTTCTCCATAAACTGGGGCGATGACGGGAAAGAATGACGGCAGATTCGCGGGATCTAAACTGACGACACGCATGACGTCACAGCCTGCACGTCTGACACTATTTATAGTCGCTACAGCGCATTATTAGCTGTCGCAGTATCCAGTTTCTTCTT
>CM031625.1:28976710-28978948 GCA_018398815.1 Conus ventricosus | reverse complement strand
ACACACACCCTCCACACACACACACACACACACATATAACACACGTCACACACATATAAACACACGTCTCCCCCCCCCCCCCACACACACACACACTCACACATACACACACTGGCACACCTCACACAAACACAGCCCACTCACACACACACACACATACAGAGAGAGAGAGAGAGAGAGAGAGAGAGAGAGAGAGAGAGAGAGAGAGAGAGAGAGAGAGAGAGAGAAGAGAGAGAGAGAGAGAGAGAGAGAGAGAGTTCTGAAGACTGGTTTTGTGCTCTGCTATACACATGCACCAGTGATACTGCCTGGTGACGTTACCCCTTGGAGAGATCATTCAAAGGAAGTAGGGCTACGAGTGTTTGTTTTGAACTTCTGTCAATAGGCGTTCTACTTCACAATGCAGAGCATACTGAGAGAGAGAGAGAGAGAGAGAGAGAGAGAGAGAGAGAGAGAGAGAGAGAGAGAGAGAGAGAGGGAGGAGAGAGAGAGGGAGAGAGAGGGAGAGAGAGAGAGAGAGAGAGAGAGAGAGAGAGAGAGAGAGAGAGAGAGGAGAGAGAGGGAGAGAGAGAGAAGAGAGGTAATGTTGCTTTCAGCCCAGCCGACCACCAAGGGTCATATCAGGGCTGTCACCGCCGTTCAAATCAGCTCACAAGTCATATACCCCCCCCCCCCCCCAAAAAAAAAAAAAAAAAAAAAAAACAGAAAAAAAGGAGAGATATGAAATGAAATGAAATTTGTTCAGGACGGGCCACAGCCCCTTCTGAAGGGACAATTACATTAATAAAACATAGCACAGTAAGTATCACAGCAACAACATCCACAAAGTACACTAATACACGAAGCACAATCTACTGCACAGATGCATAAAGTGCAGTCTACTGACTCAGTTACCAGTTTTATACTAGGACAGCAGTGTTTGCATAACATCGGCGTTTCTATATATTTATAAACTAAACACCACAGCGAAGAGAGAGAGAGAGAGAGAGAGAGAGAGAGAGAGAGAGAGAGAGAGAGAGAGAGTGAGTTAGTCCAGATGTTGGACGATTTACTCTCAGGCATAGAGTATACCCATCGTAATAGAATAACAGCAGCAGCAGCAACAACAACAACCACACCAACAACACCACCAACAAGAAATGGACAAAGAAAGAAACAAAACACTGCAGTCGAAACCACTGTCAATCAGTGCCCTCGTTGCTGTTGACGTAGATATTTACGAAAAAAAAACCCCAGCTGAGCCGACAGACGGGGCGAAACAGACCTGTACCAGAGAAACAAAAACAACAACAACAAAAATGAAAAAGATCAGAGGAAGATATACTGCGTTTTTGTGTTTGTATTGCCAACATGATTACCTCTTCTCAACGCCCATTTCGCGCCGAATTGGATGAAGATGAGTGATCGCTCGTTCTTCATTTTCGTTGTCCTGAGTGTTGTGTATCTTGCCTGAAGAAGGCCTAAGAAGTCGTGACGCGTTGTGTTTTGTCTTGTGATTGTTTGTCTACGAAAGTAAATATGAAATGAGGCAGGGAACAGTAAACAATAAATAATTAACAAGTAGGGCAACTCTTGCTCCCACAAGAAAACATAACTCCAAGTTATGTTAATTGTTTGTCTACGCTTTTTTTTTTCCCCCTTTTTTTTCGGTGCGTTATCAAAAACTTTTCAAATTTACCTCTTCTCAGTTCATGGGTCAAGCAAACAGATCCAGAAAATCAAATATTTGATTTGAAACGCAGCCAGGATGCGATTGAGATACTGACTGCCTGTGTAATAGGCGCACCGTTTCACAGCCATGTTTTGACATTTCTTCTCTCCTGATTGAACTGCTCAACTGACTGATGGGGCATATTGCCTTTTTGCTAAGTGCTCTCCAGTGGCCTCTGTCCCACGAAAACGGCAGGGTCACTCTCGCCGAACCCGAGCGCTAACACAGGTTACCTCCCTTACCTATTTTCCCAAACACCGTCTGTTCCGTGTCATCATCGATGCAAGCGATATTAACATGGTCTTTGGGATGGGTTGAGTTTCAGCATCGCGGGAGCAGACCAGGGTCCTTTCAGGGCCGTTTCCACGCAAGCGGGAAAACCCGATCACAACGATGACAACAACGGTAACCCCGAAAACATTGTAGATTGGACATACATCACAAAGAACACCAAATCATAACATCACAGTTAACTATTGCCTGCAAGGTATACAGGCTCTGCCTGCTACACTTATTTTTAGCGGGGG
>CM031625.1:28969210-28971710 GCA_018398815.1 Conus ventricosus | reverse complement strand
AGGAGAGAGAGAGAGAGAGAGAGGAGAGAGAGAGAGGGGAAGGGGAGAGACAGACGGAGAGAGAGAGGGGGGGGGGGGGGGAGTGTGGTTGGAAGATTCGGACGGGAAAGTAGGGTAGACGGAGACAGGGAGGGGAGGGTAAAGAAGGAGGAGAGCTAGGGGGATGGGAGAAGGGGGGAGGGAGGGAGGAGAGTAAATGGAAGGGGGGGGGGGGGATTGGGGGAATGGTGGGGCTGGAAACTGGCCTGGGGGAACCAGCAAAATCCACGCTTTAAATGGGCGATTAAGGAGGAAAGAGGGCAAAATACTGTGGGTTTTTTCCAACATCAAACAAAGTTACTATTTTGGTGCCGGCGGTTGGGGTAGGGTGGGGTGGGTGGGGGGGATGTAGTGGGGTTGGGTTGGGTTTGGGTGTTGAACCATTTAACAAAAATCTCAAATATTTTTGAATTAAGAAAATGAATTGTCACTGGTGATAAGGGGGAAGGTCGGTGGGGGGTGGGGGTGGGGGTGGAAAAAGGGATTAAGGGATGAAGAGAGAGAGAAGAGAGAGAGAGAGAGAGAGAGAGAGAGAGAGAGGAGAGAGAGAGAGAGACAGAGAGAGACTTTTCTTTTTGCGGGGCTTTTGACAGCTCTGTTTAATGTTTAGCACTGGTATCTGCCATAGGGGCTGCTACATTGATGGCCTTTGCCATCCATATTCATCACCATTAAAACACGAGACGCTTTTATGTATGTATGTGTATGTGTGTGTGTGTGTGTGTGTGTGTGTGTGTGTGTGTGTGGTGTGTGTGTGTGTGTGAGGGGCGCGTGCGTGCGTGCGTGCGTGCGTGCGTGCGTGCGTGCGTGCGTGCGTGTGAGCGCGCGTGCGTGTGGCGCGCGTGTGTTGTGTGTGTGTGTGTGTGGTGTGTGTGTGTGTGTGTGTGTGTGTGTGTGTGTGTGTTTTGCGTGCGTCTGTGTGCGCGCACGTGCGTGCTTTGTACTAAATTGAAAGTATATGCGACATTCATACGAACACATGACAAGATTTTTTTTAACCTTTTTTACCTTTTTTTTTGCAGTCTGATAATGGCTGCACAGTGTGTATAGTGTCGCGCATTGTTTCTTCTTCTTCCTGGTTGTGCACGAATACTAGACATGTTTGAAAAGAGACACAAAACCAGCAGCAGTGTTCGTCTTACTTTTCCTCTGTTAAAGGTAAGAAATACGAGTAAAGGTAAGGGAACAGAACGGAAGATTAGATAAAGAGAGAGAGAGAGAGAGAGAGAGAGAGAGGAGAGAGAGAGAGAGAGACAGAGAGAGGAGAGAGAGAGAGAGAGAGAGAGAGAGAAAAGAGAACGAACGAACGGAATTTATTGTACCAGCGTAATGAGATAAGCAAAGTGTACATGCTTTTTTCCACCCAGCCCCGGAGAGAAAAAGAGAGAGAGGAGAGAGAGGAGAGAGAGAGAGAGAGAGAGAGAGGGGAGAGGGGAGAGAGAGAGAGGGGAGAGTAGGAAAAACAGAGAGAAAAAGAGAGAAGAAGGGGGGGGGGGGGGGGGCAGAAAAAGAGCAGAGCAGAGCAGAGAAAGAGAGAGAGAGAGAGAGAGAGAGAGAGAGGAGAGAGAGAGAGAAGAGAGGAGAGAGAAGGAGAGAGAAAAGGGGGGGGAGGGGATGGGGGGTCCACCAGAAAACAAACTCACCCACTGTAGGCTTGTGGCCTATGTTAGCTGTGTCATTCAACCTCTGACAGGCGACTGGCAGTCTAAATCTGACCGTGTCTCTCTTCGTGAATCACCACACACACACACACACACACAAAACATAAGGAGATGCCCTAGCCTTTATTAGTCCTGGCTACAATAATAACAACAATGATGACGATAGCGTATGCTTCAGATAAAGCCATACCTCAAGGCGCTGCTTCGCAGCTTCACGCGAACGGCTGAATAACACACATGTCACGCGCACACTGGCGTCGTCAGTGTTTTCGTCCAATTTGACTTGTGTTGGTTGGTTTTGTCCTGACACTTTGTCAATGCCCAAACAACCTTGTCTTACTTTAAAGAACCACGATTGACACCTGGCGAGCAGATTTTGTCTTTTTACTGACACCTGGCGAATAGATTTTGTCTTTTTACTGACACCTGGCGAATAGATTTTGTCTTTTTATTGACACCTGGCGAATTGATTTTGTCTTTTTTGTTGACACCTGGCGAATTGATTTTGGTCTTTTTAATCTCTTCTCATCTCCTCTCTCTGGTCTCCATCATTATGGGTTTTTTTTTCCCCAGTCTCTTCTCGCTTTCCCCTCGTTTGTCTCTTCTCATTGTACTCCAAGTTCTTATAGAACAGGGAGTACTTTAGAATAGGAACGAAGAAATGCTGTCTGTGTGTCTGTCTGTCTGTCCGTGGTCAAAATGTGTTCCACTCGCTCCAGACAAAACTTCTGGGCCGATTTTTTCTGAAAATTTGTACGTACGTTCATTATGGATCACAGATGATGCCCGATGTTTTATTT
>CM031625.1:28939210-28949210 GCA_018398815.1 Conus ventricosus | reverse complement strand
CATTGTAAAAAATTCTTTTTAAAAAAATTATGGAATAAAATGGCTGTTGACCTATTATTATGTGTTTATGTGTGCATCTGTGTTTGCATGTGCTGGCCTATTGTTATGTTTTTGAAGTTTTTTTCCGTTGACTTTTTTTCCATTGACTTTTTTTTCTGGTGACATTTTTTCTGGTGACTTTCTCTCCATTGACTTTTTTCCCGTGACTTTTTTTTCCTGTTGACTATTTTTCCTACAATCGGTCACGGTGATCGGAAAGAAAGTCAACGGGAAAGAAAGTCAACGGGAAAAAAGTCACGGAGGAAATGTCAACAGAAAAAAAGGCATCAGGAAAAAAAGTCAACGGAACAAAGGTCAATATCCGCATCCGACGTTGACATGTACTCAAACAGTGAACAATCAGTCTGTGATGGAAGGGGTGATGGAGTGGTGGTGTGAAGGAGTGATATGAACTCTCAAGTCAGTTTTGTTTTATAAGCTTACTGCACTCGAGACTCATGATAGAGTATTCTCTTTTGCACTGGTTACCGTCAGAATGGAAATATTGAGGAACAACAAAGGGGGGATAAAGATCATCTTCGATGGCTATCTGTACACGAGACACCCACGAAAACAAACAAGATCTGGTGGAAATGTGTAAAGAAATCAAGCTGCCAGTGTCGGGGGATGTTGAAAAACCGACCTGGAGAGAAACAACCCCGAAGTTGGTCTGCCGCATAACCACGCCGCAGACCACTCTGCAGTTCGTCTGGCCAAAGTACAGTCAGACATGAAACACGGAGCTGCGACTACACGAGCGACGCTTGCCCAGATCTTTGCTGAAGCAGTGAGCAGCTGCGAAGAAGATGTAAGAGCATTGCTTCCCTCTGTCGATTCCTGCAAAAGGACAATCAGGAACCAGAGACCAGCACCTCCTGCACCGCGCCGTCTAGAGGACCTGGGGGAGCTCCCGATGAGTTCACGGTCACTGTGGACTCTGATCCTGATGGATTTGTGATCGGAGACAATGGCCCCAACAGGACAGACCGGGCTCTTGTATTTGCAACAGAATCTGGCATCAGGCAGTTGGCGTCCGCAGAGACTGTCTATATGGATGGAAATTTTGCGATGGCGCCAGCGATTTTTAAGCAGATCTATGTCTTTCGTGTTCTGCTTGGACACTGCCTGTGACTGTAGTATATGCTTTGTTGCCAGCAAAGACTCGGGCTACTTATGAATTCCTCTTCCAAAGTGTTGTTGACAAATGCACTGAACGGGGCTTGGAGATGAACGTGAAGACTGTTGTAACCGACTTTGAGGATGCCGTCCTGAGAGCTGCCGTCGCTGTCTTCGGTCGGGACATTATCTGTAAAGGGTGCTTCTTCCATCTTTCCCAGTCAACTTGGCGCAAAATCCAAGAACTGGGTTTGACTCATCGGTACCACGCTGAGGAGGAGTTCCGATTGTTTTGTGGCATGATCGACGGTCTGGCCTTCCTTCCCTTGGCTGATGTAACAGAAGGCATGCAGTTTTTGAGAGACAATGTACCTGAAGATCTCCTGAGGCCGAAGATCTCCTGAATTATTTTGACAGGACTTATGTTTCGGGATACTACCATGCAGTTCGGCAACAGCTGCAGAAGACAATGAGGCGGCTCCACTTCTGAGAATGCGCCGGGTTCCACCTTTGTTTCCTCCTGAAGTCTGGAATGTAAACAGTGCAACAATTGACAACAATCCACGGACAAATAACATCTGTGAAGGTTGGAACAATAAATTCCGAAATCTCGTCGGCCATTACCATCCTTCCATATGGAGAACGATTGAATGGTTCCAGAAAGAAGCTGCTACAGTCCATACAATGATGCAGCAAGATGCTGTCGGGAATCAACCGGGCAAGCGTTTACCACTACGCTTCATTCGTATGCAGCAGCGGTTGCGAAATCTGTGCATCGCCCGTCGGGACGGGAGGAAGACTGTTCCAGAAATGCTCCGTGGTGTCGGTTGGAACATTCGACTGAACAAACAAACGTGAACGTCTACACGTTCGTCAAAGTGAAGGACAATGGCGTGATTGAAGGTAGGAGGGGAAGAGGGGCGTGGATTGTTGAATGTTTGACATTATCATTTAGGCTATGCAAAGACAATTCAGTTTCCATTCAATTCTTCAAATTTCTGTGACCTTTTTTGAAATGAAAATGTTTATTTATTTATTTTATTTACTGATATGTATATATGTTTTCCTAGCTTTCTTTGATCTATGCGATATGTATGAATACTTATTTGCTTTCTTTGACCTAGGCGATATGTATGAATGTGATGGAAGAGGAGGAGGAGTATAACTTATAACTTTGTGTACCTTAATCTATGATCTATGATCTACATTGTAAAAAATTCTTTTTAAAAAAATTATGGAATAAAATGGCTGTTGACCTATTATTATGTGTTATGTGTGCATCTGTGTTTGCATGTGCTGGCCTATTGTTATGTTTTTGAAGTTTTTTCCCGTTGACTTTTTTTCCATTGACTTTTTTTTCTGGTGACATTTTTTCTGGTGACTTTCTCTCCATTGACTTTTTTCCCGTGACTTTTTTTTCCTGTTGACTATTTTTCCTACAATCATGGTCACAATGTCTGTTATATTCTTTCTTTCGCATTATATGGCATGAAGAGAAATATCATGTTTTAAATATGTAGTGTACTTTTTAAAAAGTTTTTAGTGCCTGAAAGAGAAATGCTTTGTAAGCTGATTTAAACGAGCTAATGCTTTCTTTATCTTTCACGTAATTTGGTAAGGAGTTCCAAAGGGCCCCTCCTGAATAGGCGAGACTTGTTTTAAAAGATCAATTCTGGGTTTTCTCATTACAATATTGTTCGTGTATCTTGATTGATTTCGCGGAAATCGTTGTGGTTAGTGTACAAGGAGCAAATCCGTTCATTATTCGATACATTACAACGGCTTTGTTAAACTGTAGTTTATACGATAATGGAAAGATCTCCTGCGCTAAGTAGTCTTCAGTCGTCAAACTGGTAGTTTTTAAAAGTACTAACTTCAGAGAGCGTTTATAAATCCTGTTTAGATATCTTAATGTGTTTGCACTGCATTGATCATAGAGTGTTGACGCATAATCGATAGATGATGAAATAAATGCATGAAAGAATTTCTTTCGAGCTTGTCACGGTCAAAAATAGAACAACCAAGTCGTGGTCCAGGTTGTTTGGACATAAGCTCTAACTCAAATATTCTGGGCGCCACATAGACGGGCCATGGTTCGGATCCAGCCAATTAAGCATAGGGGAGAGGCTCCACAGAGACGGTCTGTCCAACCAGACGGACTAAATAGCTGACCGACGCATTCACCTGTCGCCTCAGCCAATTAAAGGCTATTTTTAGCTCTCGTGGAGACAGCACTGTCTGCTAGACGGACTAAGCCGTCTGGCCGAATGTCTCGATTGGTCTGCCAGCCAACGTCTTGGCGCCTACCCAGACTCATCTAGCCAATTTACGACGTCGCCGGAACGAAGAGAGGGGAAGGTAGTGCGTGGTGGGGGTGAAATCTAGCTAATCAATTAAATGACCAATTGACCACCACAGAGAGTAAGGCGTGTAGGCATGACTGGCATGATTTGAACATCCAATGGAATTAGAGGGAGATTAACTTCGGGTATCAGGGGTAAAATACTGACCAATGGTACTCGCCCTTTTTGGACAGATCGGAACGGCATAAGAAGGATGTGAGAGTGAGAGAACGGAGAACGAGGGGAGAACGAACAGAGAGACAGAGAGAGAGAGAGTCTGAGTGTAATCTCTGAGGAGAGAAGAGCAGAGAGATGAGGGGAGGAGAGGAGAGAACCAAGTGGGGGCATTAGCACGAGATAGTCTGCAGAGGAAGGACTTAGGAGAGATGTGGAGAGAGTTGCTAACTAATGAAGAGGAAAAGAAAGAAGAAAAAAAAAAGAAAAGAAAAGCAACCATGTCCATTTGATAAGAGCAGACTAGAAGAGAGAGAGAGAGAGTGCAATGCGTTAATGCAGGAAGAAAGAAAGGAGAACAGATCGATGTTGATAGTCACTGTTCTATCTTCACTGGGGTTCGACCTCATACTTGGCCAGCGCCACTTTCATCGACAGACCAACGCCAGTGCCAACAGTCTCACCTGACCAGGCGCCAGCAGACCAAGACCAGTGCCAGCAGTTGTGTCGTGCTTGTGAAAGTGACAGTGAAAGAAAGAAAAAAAAAAAGAAAAGAAAAGACAGTGATTCGTGAATAGTTAAGATCACCTGGCCAGGTAAAGTAGAAATCTATTTATACCCGGGTTAGTTAATGATGTTTTAGACAAATGATTTTGTGAAGTTCAGGAAGAGAGAATGTTTTATTTTGTTTGATTCCATATGCATTGATGTTTCGTTCTATGAACATGTGTAGTAAAGTTATAGACTTTACTAGTGGTTTGATGTGACGAATGCATGATATATGAATGAGATCGTAAGCAAGCTGTGAGTGTGTTTGGGCTGTGCGCTAGTCCTTCCTCCACTGACATCACCCGAGGTTGACAATTTATTGGCGAGCCTGCCAGGATATTCTGGCCCATTTATTATAATTGTTCAACTTCTCAGAGAGGAAGCTGGGTGGGATTCAAGTATTGTAATCCTAAGACAAGGGGTTGTCCTACTGTATGTTCCCAAGATAGTTAAATACTAGGCTTCGCATTACTTCCAAGATAGTTAATACTAGGCTTGGCATTTCAGCCCCAGAGTACTTATTTCGCACAGATTGCCTATAATTCGCTCTCATAGTTGGGTCAGGCGCTGGGCGTCTTATAAAAACTAATTACGTTGTCCCAAGCTAATATTATCATTCATAGGATTGTGCTATTACGTCACTCGTGTCGGTAACCACCAGTTTGGCTGTCGTAGTAATAAATCTTGTTCAAAAAAAAAAAAAAAAAAAAAAAAAAAAAAAAAAAAAAAAAAAAAAGAAAGAGATATAATGGCGGAAGAAAAGAACACCCCTATTGAACAACTTGTGAGGCGTCGCTCGTGATCTAGGTTACTCAGGAGATGAGTTGCGTGCATTCGTTGAAAACCAACAAAAGATGGAAAGAGATGAACGCGCGGAAAGACGACGTTGTCGCGGTAGAAAAGGAAGAAGAAACAGAAAGGTTAAGGATTCAGGCTAATCAGGAAGCGCAGGAAACAGAAAGAATAAGGGAAACGCAGGAAACAGAAAGAATGAAGCAGGAGACAGAAAGAATAAGGGAAGCGCAGGAAACAGAAAGACTAAAGGAAGCGCAGGAAACGGAAAGATTAAAGGTTCAATTAGAGTTAGAGAAAGTGAGAATGCAAAGGGAGACCACCGAGGATGGTAGTTCACTTTCCAGTGACTCTGTGCGCAGTTACGCCCCCCGACCAAAATTGCCCAAATTCTCCGAAGGAACCGATTCGATTGATGCATACATCAGTCGTTTCGAAACGTTTGCGACCAGTCAGGGTTGGCCTTCAGAAGAGTGGGCAGTCATTTTGTCAGCGTTATTGACGGGTAAGGCATTACAGATTTTCACTGCGTTACCAGCAGAACAACAGTCTGATTTCGGCGCTGTGAAGGAATCGTTGATGAAAGGATTTGACCTCACAGAGGAGGGGTTCAGGAAGAAATTTCGTTCAGCTAAATTACAAGCAGGTGAAACGTACACTCAGTTTGGTGCACGTTTAGATCACTATTTTGAGAAGTGGTTAGAGTTGAGCGGTACGAAGAAGGAGTTCGCCGAATTGAAAGAGCTAGTTATGAAAGAACAGATTTTGTCAGGTTGCGGCCCTGAGTTAACCATACATTTGAAAGAGAGACAGCCAGAGACAGCAGGGGAGTTGTTGAAGTTCGCAGAGGTGTATAGAGAGGCACGTTTGGGCACGAAGGTGCAGGAGAAACAGGTGCTAGGCACAGGTGAGAAGAGTGCAAGGAGACTAGGGGAGTTTCCTGCAAAGTCTGCAAACCCAGTGGTGGGGCAGAAGGAAGGGCAAAGGGACATTAGGTGTTTCATTTGTCACAAGAAGGGACATGTGGCGAGGGATTGTCGCATGAGGTTCCAGAAGGCAGCAGCCTTGCAAGAGGTGGATAAGGGTCGCCAAGGGAAACGACCTGCAGTGGAACCAAAAGGGATTCAGTCTGAAGAGGGTGGAGTGCAGCTTATGGCTAGCACTGGACAGCAGTCAGTGTCAGGGATGGAGGGCACTAGGCTGAGTGGTTCGTTACCAGTGGAAGAAGGGTGGATTGGCCAGCAGAGGGTGAAAGTGTTACGAGACACTGGTTGTTCATGCGGTGTAGTACGAACAACGCTGGTCGAGAAAGGGGATTTGACAGCAAGGAAGTCAGGCATAGATGTGTCGCTGATGAGTTTAGGGCAGCGCAGGAACAAGACCCTTCGCTCGTGAAGTCTTGGGAGTTGGCAAGAGGTGGAGAGAAACAGGAGGTTAGAGGAGGTGAGACAGAATTTCTTGTGAAAGGCGGGCTGTTGTACCGAGTGTTCACCAAGGGGAAGACAGGTAAGGTGACCACTCAGTTAGAGGTACCAGCAGGTTATCGTGACACTATCATGTCAGTGGGTCACGAGTCGCTCATGGCGGGTCATCTCGGCACCAGCAAAACAGCTGACCGAATCTTTGATGACTTTCATTGGCCAGGAGCAATGGCAGACATCAAGCGTTTCTGCATGTCATGTGACGTGTGTCAAAGGTCAGCCACAAGAGGGGTGAAGAGGAAGGCGCCTCTTAAACATCCCCCTTTAATTGACACACCATTCAGGAGGGTGGCTGTTGATCTGATTGGCCCAATCGCGCCCTGTTCCAAAGGTGGGCACAGGTATGTGTTGACGCTGGTGGACTACGCGACCAGATACCCAGAAGCGGTTGCATTGAAAGGCGTAGATACGCAACAGGTCGCTGAAGGGCTGGTAGACATCTTCTCTCGCGTGGGTGTGCCAGCACAAATTCTCAGTGACAGGGGGTCACAGTTCACCTCAGGCGTGATGAGGGAGGTCAACAGGCTGCTAGGGATCACACAGCTTCTCACTACCCCATACCACCCACAATGCAATGGCTTGGTGGAGAGATTCAATGGTGTGCTAAAGGGCATCTTAAAGAAGCTCTGTGAGGAAAGGCCAGCAGATTGGGACCGCTACATTCCAGCGGCACTGTTTGCCTACAGGGAAGCCCCTCAGGAAAGCACAGGCTTTTCGCCATTTGAGCTGCTGTATGGGCGGACAGTTCGGGGACCAGTGTGCATTCTCAAAGAGCTGTGGTCCGGAGAACAGGAGTCAGAAGAGGTCAAAACCACTTATCAGTATGTGGTGGACCTACGCAATAGGCTCGAGGAGACATGTAAGGTCGCAAGGGAGAGTTTGCAGGAGGCTAGGGTCGTCCAGAAGAAGCAATATGACAGGAAGGTGAGGAAGCAATTCCTCAAGGTGGGAGATCAAGTCCTGTTACTGCTTCCCACGGATCACAAACAAGCTGCTGATGCATTGGAAGGGACCATTCACCATCATTGAAAAGGTAGATCAGGACTACCGAATCGATGTGAATGGGAAATCAAAACTTTTCCATGCAAACTTGCTCCGCAAATATATTCAGCGTGAGACTCAGCACATAGGCGCAGCAGCAATCATGATGGAGGTGAAGGAGACCAGCAGAAGAAGGGGAGATTTTGTTGCCTGAGTTTCCAGGAGAAGAGTCATACAGGGACGTGTCACTGTATGAAGGGCTAGACAGTAGGAGACAGGAGGAAGTTAGGGGGCTCCTAGAACAGTATAGGGCGTCCCTGACTGATAAACCAGGCAGGACAACTCTAGAGACATGTACGGTGGAGTTAACATCGCAAAACCCCGTACATGTGAAAGCCTACCGATCCCATATGCCACCAAGCAAGTGATCGAGGAGGAGGTAGAAAGATGTTGGACCTTGGGGTGATTGAACCGTCCAAATCATCGTATAGTGCACCCGTCGTCTTAGTGAGGAAAAAGTCAGGTGAGCATCGATTCTGTGTCGACTATAGACGTCTGAACAGTGTCACCAAGGTCGATGCAGAGGTCATACCAAACATGGAAGACCTGTTCGCTCAGATCGCCACAAGCAAGAGCCAGTATTTCACCAGGATAGATCTGAGCAAGGGTTACTGGCAAATAGCCTTGAGTGAGGACTCAAAGGAAGTCACAGCATTCTCCACTCCTATGGGGCTATACCAGTGGCGAGTACTCCCTTTTGGGATGGTCAACGCACCTGCAGTCTTCTCTCGGATGATGAGGAAGTTATTGACGGGATTGGAAGGCGTTGTGAATTTCATGGATGACATTCTGATAGCATCCGAGACATGGGAGGAGCATATGAGGCAGCTAGGAGCAGTTTTAGAGAGGTTGAGACAAGCCAATCTCACAGCCAGACCCACAAAGTGCCAGGTTGGTTTTCCAAGCCTGGAGTTCCTAGGTTTTGTTGTCGGAGGTGACACAAAGCAGCCAGAAAGGGGAAAGGTGGAGAAGATGATGAATTCAGAGAGACCAAAGACCAAAACAGAAGTCAGGAGTCTGCTAGGTTTTATTGGGTTCTATAGGGAGTTTGTACCAAATTTCGCAGCAATCACGAGTCCTCTCAGTGATTTGGTCAAGGCAGGGGAAACCGGCAGTGGTCGAGTGGTCAGACGCTGCAGAGCAAGCATTGCAGACGGTGTTGGAAAGACTAGGTTCCCGTCCCATCTTGAAGCTACCAGATATGTCCAAACCATTTTTGTTGCGGACAGATGCATCAGGCGGTGGGATAGGTGCAGTATTGTTGCAGGAGCATGAAGGAGTCGAGTTTCCTGTGAGGTATGCTAGCAGGAAGTTGACAAAGTGTGAAGAAGGGTACGCAACTGTAGAGAAGGAGTGTTTAGCTGTTGTGTGGGCCGTGCAGAAGTTCCACAAATACTTGTATGGGAAAGAGTTCGTGATAGAGACAGATCACCAACCACTCAAATTCCTGCAGGAGGCACAGCTGAAAAACAGCAGGGTTCTGCGTTGGGCAATGGCATTGCAGCCCTACAGGTACCGAGTGCAGTACATTCCCGGTCGGCAGAATGTCGGAGCTGACTATTTTAAGTCGCGTAGTCTAGCAAGCTGCAACTCAGAGGAAGTCAGTCATATCCAGGGTGCTTGGTTGATAATATGTGTTGATTACAGTTATGTTGATTGGATATGGGTTCATTCCCAGTTGGCTATGGTTCATATTTTTGTGTGAGATTTGTTCATGTAAATGTAGTTATGCTTGGAGCATACAGTCGCTTGTGTAGTAATGCATTATTTGCAATAAGTGAGGATGGAGATTCCTCAGTGAAGTGTCATGGATCGTGATCATATTATATTGTGCTTTTCATAAGGATTGTGAAAAGGAGAGATGGCAAATCCGCAGGTAGGGGAATGGCATAAGTGCGCACAGAGGTCGTTATAAAATGAGTTGAAATAACGCAAGAGCGCACGTCAATGATAACTCATTGGAGTGGTATTCACTAATGATATATTTATAATTTATAAAACCGTTCGTTGTAAAGTATTTTTTTTAAACTTTGCACGTTGTAGCTGTGTGTCAGCAAATTCGGTTGTTGTTTTTTTTGTACCGTGGTTTTGAGACGATGCGGTGCATAGTCTTTTGCAAGGGGGAAATTGTCACGGTCAAAAATAGAACAACCAAGTCGTGGTCCAGGTTGTTTGGACATAAGCTCTAACTCAAATATTCTGGGCGCCACATAGACGGGCCCATGGTTCGGATCCAGCCAATTAAGCATAGGGGAGAGGCTCCACAGAGACGGTCTGTCCAACCAGACGGACTAAATAGCTGACCGACGCATTCACCTGTCGCCTCAGCCAATTAAAGGCTATTTTTAGCTCTCGTGGAGACAGCACTGTCTGCTAGACGGACTAAGCCGTCTGGCCGAATGTCTCGATTGGTCTGCCAGCCAACGTCTTGGCGCCTACCCAGACTCATCTAGCCAATTTACGACG
>CM031625.1:28924210-28934210 GCA_018398815.1 Conus ventricosus | reverse complement strand
CCTCAAGAAGGCCAGGAAGGGCCCGAAGGCCTCGAACAGGTAGGCGTAGTCCGCCCCGGACCTCACGATGGCCGTGCCGAGTTCGGCGTAGCAGTAGGCCCCGATCATGGAGTAGACCCCGCTCAAGACCCACACGACGAGCGCCAGCCCCACGCTGCCCGTGCCCGCCAGCACGCCCTTGGGGCTGACGAAGATGCCGGAGCCGATGATGCTGCCCACGATGACCGTGATGCCGTTGAGCAGGGACAGCTTCTGCTTCAGCTCGATCTTGTCGCCGCCATCAGAACCCCCGCCGCCGGCGGCTTCAGGGGCCGAGCTCACCGGAGGCATCGGCGGGGATTCTTCCGAGGTGGGGGTCTTACCGTCTTCCACGAGCGGGTGCATCTCTACTTCGATGTCTCGGGGACTGTGTTCGGACGCCATCGTTGTTGATCAGTTGTCTTTTTTTTTTTTTTTTTTTTTTTTTTTTGTCGTTGTTGTTGTAGTTGTTGTCAATTAAAAATCACCCTGGGGTTGGTTTCAATCGCCACGTACAAGGTCGACACGAACACACGGGGACGACGACCACGGAAGCTTTCTTGAGGGGTCTCTTTCAGAAAGCCTTCACGACGGCTTTTTGTCACTGGTGTGTCTACAAGGGCACAGACGCCTTGTCCCCACTCGAGCGCTGCTCGTTACCGTGTGTCGGCAGCAAAGCCACAGCAAAGAGAGAAAGACAGCGAGAGAAGGGGGTGCGAAAAAACCACGACTTCGTTCCGTCCCGTCAGGCGTTTGAGGAAAGGGAGGGGCTTACCTGTGACCGAGCGCGACTCCCCGACACGCGCGCGCGCACTTGTGTGTGTGTGTTGTGTGTGTGTGAATGAAAGAACGGGAGAGGGCAGAGGGAGGTGGGGGGTGATGGGAGGGGGCAGGGAGTGATGGGAGAGGGGGAGGACCATGTGTCCTGTCAGCGTTCGTTCAATGGGGAGACGTAGGGGGGAGGGGAGCGACAAAGGCGACGTGGGAGCTGTGAGGTCGAAGCGACGTGACACGTCACGTGATTTGGCCAAGCTGGTGCAGGGTGGTCGGCCGACTGTTTTGCCTCTCCGTGTGTGTATGTGTGGTGGAGGTGGTGTGGTGGTGGTGGTGTGTGTGTGTGTGTGTGTGTGTGTGTTGTGTGTGTGGACAGGTGAGAATGGGGAAAAGAATGGGGGTGGGAGTTACGGGGGGGGGGGGGGGGGGGGGGAGGGGGAGGGGACGCAGGGGGGGGGGGGGGGAGGAAGCGAGGGGAAAGAAGCACCGGAAGGATCGCCCCTTCCCCTCCACACATCCCTTCCATGCTTCTCCATCACCACCGCCACCACCACCACCCCTGCCACTATTCCCCCATCGCCCCATCCAACCTCCTTTTCAAGGTGGCGTGTCGACAGACAAATCTCCTCCCGTCAATGTCGGAGAGAAGGGCAGGGGTCGGGGCGGTGAGGGAGAGAGGGTGGGGGTAGGGGTAGAGGGGGCGGGAGGGGGGGGGGGGGGGAGGAAGGGACCGAGGCGACGGGTGTGTCTGGCAAGCTGTGTGTCTCAATCTTGTACAAAGAAGTTGACGAAACTGGATTCAAGAGACCTTCAAAGTCGACAAATCCTCACATCAAATCAAGGAGGCTACAGAACAGGTAAAAGTACATGGGGAAAATGCGGCCACTTTGCCTATGGAGTATAAGAAGGAATCCAAAGAAAGGAAGAAACACTGGCAGTTGCAACAGATCTGGAAGATGCATTCAACAAAGTCCAGTTTTCGCTTCTCGTGGAACTGCTCCTTGACCAGGGGTCAGCAGGACACTTACACGATGGATTGCAGCAGCACTTCAGGAGCGAACCGTCATCCTACGATTTGGAGACTGGACGTTTGAGCCTCATAAACTTTTTACGGGATTGCCTCGAGGTTCTCCTCTCTCGCCTGTTTTATACAATGTTTACACTAAAGGCCTTGCAGACCTCAATAGAAACGGAACTGCTCGAGTGTTGACACAAGCACATGACGGGCTGATCTACAAAACATCAAAGAATGCTAAAGAAAGAACGAAAGCAGTTCAGCAACAGTTGAACAACATTGCTCAGTGGTGTCAAAAAACTCGCTCATACATCAACCCTACAAAAGCCCAGACGCTGGTCTGCACTCTCAGCAACAAGACATCAGGACAAGTACCCTCACCAGTTTCCTTCAATGGAACACCAACTGAATCAACTGACAACCTACACTGTTTGAGTACTGGTTGTGATAGAATGCTAACGTTTAGAAAGCATGTTGAGAATATCATTCTTAAATGCAAAAAAAGGTCTTTCTGCCATGAAAGCAATGGCACCTGAAGGCACTGAACAGCGCCATCACTACCGACTGTATAATAATAATAATAATAATAATGAATACTTATATAGCGCCTATTCTCGGCTAGAGACCAAGCTCTAAGCGCTTTACAATCCACACTCGTTTACACAACGGGCTGCCTACCTGGGTAGTGCCGACTGAACAGCTGCCAGCTGGCGCTTCATTCAGTCGTGTCCCGTGTCATCCAGTCAAGATCGTCCAATATTGTTCACTCAATATCCTTACTTCATTCTTTCAATTTCTCACGCAGGGTGCATGCTATGTGTAACGTGTCATCCATACCAATGGCCAAACTGGCCTCTTCCGAAAGTTGGTGATGGGATTTTACGTGTGTGCAAGATGCAATGCGTGCATTCACACACGGAACCTCGGTTTAAAGTCTCACTCGAAGGACTGTATGGGAAATGGAGTCAGAACCGATGTTAACTCCGAGGGAAAAATCCCCCTGTACTGAAACGGCCCGGCGGAGATTCGAACCCGCGACCCCAGGATCACGAGTCCGGTGCTCTACCAGCTTAGCTATTCCGGCCCTCGCACTTGTACTCAGTGTTATTGATTATGGATTGGGGCTCACAACACTCTCCAACAGCAATCTTCTTAAATCAGAAAGAATTCAAAATGAAGCAATGTAATTGATCCTGGGAACCACGAAGGATACAGCAGTTGGATCTACGCGATTCCTGCTTGACCTTCCTTCAATGCAGGCAAGACAAAAGCTAGAACAGGGTGAAGGTATATTTCAAAGTACTTTAAAGTCACCCAAACCCACTACATGCGGCGGTCAAGGAAACAAAAGGAAGTCGGCCAGGACGTGGAAAAATCACGGATAGGACAGGCAGAAGACTATATACAGCTGGTGTGCCAGTTAGCAGAAGAAACGAAGGAATGCGAAAAGTATCCAGACCACTTCCAATACCTCTACCAAACTGCCATCGCTTGGTCGATCTGATGTGATAAAAAAAATCTGAAGAATTAGCCAATCAAACAAGAGCAAAGCCACTATACTATAGACCATCTTTCAGATCTGAACATGAATTGAGAAAGTAGCCACATATCTAGACTTAAGAGCTAGGAACATCGCCAACCAACCAAACACTGGAATAGTCTCAAGGCCAACACTGCGAAGACTCCTAGAGAGTGGGGCAGCCTCATTCTGGGCCTTATTTAAAAGGGCCAAAGATCAGAGCGAAATTTGTTAGAATTGCGTGTTAATGCACCACAAACAACAACGTCAGATGACTGATTAACAGAACCGCTGGCATCTCCACTCATGGGTGCTGAGGGAAAAAAAAAGGAAGGGGGGGGGGGGGCGGAAATAAACGGGAGAGAATGGGGATAAGGAAGCTGGGGGGTGGGGGGTGGGGGGTGGAGGAGGATAGCAGGATGTGCTCACAACAAGTGCTGCCCTCCGTGTCAATGCTCAATCACCATTGTGAAGACACTGGCGTGTGTCATTATCTGGCTGTCGGCGCAGTCTGTTCATTGGTTGGTTGGCTGGCTCAGCGCACAGTACGCATCAGTCCCATGTCCCGCGAATTCGAATCCCACTGGCGCGGCACAGAATGAGACTGGCGGTGTCACCTGTCGCCGTGGCAAGGTGGTTAGTGTCGCGGATCCCCGGCTGGGAGGTCGGGGGTTCGATTCTCATTAGAGCCATTTATCTGTGGGATTTCTTCTTTCTTTCTTTTTTTCCTTTTCTTTTTTTCCCCTTAGACCGGTTCCTACCCACAGTTGAGTTTCCTTTGGGCATAAAAAAGAAAAGCAGTGCCCAAAGCACGATCTGGGCACAGTCCATTTTGGCCATCTGTCTGGCACATGCTATGAGACACAAAAACAAAACAAAACAAAACAAAACACGTCCGTTTGCACGTGGCTTTCATTGTGGTACAATTTACGGTGTTGTATCGGCTTGTATCATGAATCTATCTTCGCAACACACTTCTCGGTGGGAAATTCTGGGCTGCTTCTTCAGACGAGAGTGCCTTACAATAATACTGAACCAGTCTTCTTTAAACAAAAGTTCTGTCCGCATGTGTGTGTGTGTGTGTGTGTGTGTGTGTGTGTGTGTGTGTGTGTGTGTGTGTGCGCGCGTGCGCATGCGCGCTCGCTTGTGTGTGTGTGTGTGTGTGTGTGTGAACATTCTCTCCCTCCACCCACCCACCCCCCATCACTCCATTGACAACAATGGTTGGTTTGTGGCAGATCCAGCGCCAGTGAACATTCTCTCCACCCCCACCCACCACTCCTATTGACAACAATGGTTGGTTTGTGGCAGATCCAGCGCCAGTGAACATTCTCACTATCCCCCCCCCCCCCCCCCCCCCACCCACCCACCCACCCACCCCCCCACCATCCAGAGAGTACCACCGCGTCCATCCACGGATAGTTCGCATGAACTTGTCGATACTGACAGCTTTAGCACATTTGAAAAGTTATTGATAACGCACCGCACAAAAAACAACAACAACAACAACAAAAACCAACAACAACAACAACAACAACAAACCGTTGACAAACGAATCACAAGACAAAACACGACGCGTTTCGATCTCTCAGGTCTTCTTCAGGCAAGATACACACAACACTCAGGACATCGAAAAGGAACGAGCAATCACTTACCTTCATCCATTTTCGTTGTCCCGAGTGTTACGTAACTTGCCTGAAGAAGACCTAAGAGGTCGAAACGCGTCGTGTTTTGTCTTGCGATTCGTTTGTCTACATTGTTTTTTTTCGGTGCGTTCTCAATAACTTTTCCAAGCTGTTTCCATTTCCGCCTGCAGTCGCCTCCCTTTTCAAGTGGACCTAGCTGTGACGTCGTCACTGGCAAGGACATGGAAAGGCAATGAAAACTTGAAGTCATCGCGAGAGCAGGGCATGAAGGGCCACGGGGTTTAACAAAACACACACACACACACACACACACACACACACACACACACACACACACATATATATATATATATATATATATATATATATATATTATATATATATATATATATATATATATATATATATATATATGTGTGTGTGTGTGTGTGTGGGTGTGTGTGTGTGTGTGTATACACACACACACACACACACACACAAACAGATCTGCCTTCAAGAGGGTTTACGATGGTTCCCTCATGCAGCTAGTGAGTTTTCATATCTATATACATGTATAATATTTTAAAATTTCATTTTATGTTCCCATTTTTCTTTGTCTTCACCACCCCCCCCCCCCCCCCCCCCCCCCCAAGTTCAAATCTTTGCCAAGTCATTACTGTGATGACGGAGGGGTTGTTGGCGTGCGCTTGTTTTCCCCCACTATTAGATTGTTCGTTCTTTGTATTTGTCTGACTTTATTCAAGTATAAAAGGGCTGTGCCAGTCTTGAATAAAAGTTACTCTGTGTAAGGTTTTCTTATGGGAGCAAGAATTACCCTACTTGTTTATGTTTACTGTTCCCTGCCTCATTTTATTTTCAACTATGTTTTATTGATCTTTATCGGTGAGGACGAGGATGATGTGCGCAATGCACGGAATTCAATTTCCACTCACAGTCACCTCACTTGACACCAAGCTAAGTTGGGGAACTTAAACACCCATTGGAAATAAACAAATTGGGCAACTGGTGTAAAGCTACAACACCCACACCACCACCTTATTGCCGCTGGAAAAAGATTGTTTCATTGTGAGCCAGCAGTCACCCCTCGTCTTAAAACAACCCGAGTCAGGGAACTTCAATACCCGTCTGGACATTGGGAGACGGTCTAGAGAAGTCAATAAAAGTTATTCTTAGTTAGGGAAGATTGTTTATAAGGTCCCACCTCACTTCAAAACCAACCTGAGTTAGGGAACTTCATACCCGTTCTGGACATTGGGAGACCGGTCTAGAGAAGTCCACTAACCTGATTCTAGTCAGGGAAGATTGGTTTAAGGTCCCACTTCACTTCAAAACAACCTGAGTTAGGGAACTTCAATACCCGTCTGGACATTGGGAGACCGGTCTAGAGAAGTCAATTAACCTTATTCTTAGTTAGGGAAGATTGTTTTAAGGTCCCACTTCACTTCAAAACAACCTGAGTTAGGGAACTTCAATACCCGTCTGGACATTGGGAGACCGGTCTAGAGAAGTCCAATAACCTTATTCTTAGTTAGGAAGATTGTTTTAAGGTCCCATTTCACTTCAAACAACTGAGTTAGGGAACTTCAATACCGTCTGGACATTGGGAGACCGGTCTAGAGAAGTCCATAACTTATTCTTAGTTAGGGAAGATTGTTTTAAGGTCCCACTTCACTCAAAACAACCTGAGTTAGGGAACTTCAATACCCGTCTGGACATTGGGAGACCGGTCTAGAGAAGTCCAATAACCTTATTCTAAGTCAGGGAAGATTGTTTTAAGGTCCCACTTCACTTCAAAACAACCTGAGTTAGGGAACTTCAATACCCGTCTGGACATTGGGAGACCGGTCTAGAGAAGTCCAATAACCTTATTCTTAGTCAGGGAAGATTGTTTTAAGGTCCCACTTCACTTCAAAACAACCTGAGTTAGGGAACTTCAATACCCGTCTGGACATTGGGAGAACCGGTCTAGAGAAGTCCAATAACCTTATTCTTAGTTAGGGAAGATTGTTTTAAGGTCCCACTTCACTTCAAAACAACCTGAGTTAGGGAACTTCATACCCGTCTGGACATTGGGAGACCGGTCTAGAGAAGTCCAATAACCTTATTCTAAGTCAGGGAAGATTGTTTTAAGGTCCCACTTCACTTCAAAACAACCTGAGTTAGGGAACTTCAATACCCTCTGGACATTGGGAGACCGGTCTAGAGAAGTCCAATAACCTGATTCTAAGTCAGGGAAGATTGTTTTAGGTCCCACTTCACTTCAAAACAACCTGAGTTAGGGAACTTCAATACCCGTCTGGACATTGGGAGACCAGTCTAGAGAAGTCCAATAACTGATTCTAAGTCAGGGAAGATTGTTTAAGGTCCCACTTCACTTCAAAACAACCTGAGTTAGGGAACTTCAATACCCGTCTGGACATTGGGAGACCGGTCTAGAGAAGTCCATTAACCTATATTCTTAGTTAGGAAGATTGTTTTAAGGTCCCACTTCACTTCAAAACAACCTGAGTTAGGGAACTTCAATACCCGTCTAAACATTGGGAGACCGGTCTAGAGAAGTCCAATAACCTTATCTTAGTTAGGGAAGATTGTTTTAAGGTCCCACTTCACTTCAAAACAACCTGAGTTAGGGAACTTCAATACCCGTCTGGACATTGGGAGACCGGTCTAGAGAAGTCCAATAACCTTATTCTTAGTTAGGGAAGATTGTTTTAAGGTCCCACTTCACTTCAAAACAACCTGAGTTAGGGAACTTCAATACCCGTCTGGACATTGGGAGACCGGTCTAGAGAAGTCCAATAACCTTATTCTTAGTTAGGGAAGATTGTTTAAGGTCCCATTCACTTCAAAACAACCTGAGTTAGGGAACTTCAATACCCGTCTGGCATTGGGAGACCGGTCTAGAGAAGTCCAATAACCTTATTCTTAGTTAGGGAAGATTGTTTTAAGGTCCCACTTCACTCAAAACAACCTGAGTTAGGGAACTTCAATACCCGTCTGGACATTGGGAGACCGGTCTAGAGAAGTCAATAACCTTATTCTTAGTCAGGGATAGATTGTTTAAGGTCCCACTTCACTTCAAAACAACCTGAGTTAGGGAACTTCAATACCGTCTGGACATTGGGAGACCGGTCTAGAGAAGTCCAATAACCTTATTCTTAGTCAGGGAAGATTGTTTTAAGGTCCCACTTCACTTCAAAACAACCTGAGTAGGGAACTTCAATACCCGTCTGGACATTGGGAGACCGGTCTAGAGAAGTCCAATAACCTTATTCTTAGTTAGGGAAGATTGTTTTAAGGTCCCACTTCACTTCAAAACAACCTGAGTTAGGGAACTTCAATACCCGTCTGGACATTGGGAGACCGGTCTAGAGAAGTCCAATGACCTTTTCTTAGTCAGGGAAGATTGTTTTAAGGTCCCGCTTCACTTCAAAACAACCTGAGTTAGGGAACTTCAATACCCGTCTAAACATTGGGAGACCGGTCTAGAGAAGTCCAATAACCTTATTCTTAGTTAGGGAAGATTGTTTTAAGGTCCCACTTCACTTCAAAACAACCTGAGTTAGGGAACTTCAATACCCGTCTGGACATTGGGAGACCGGTCTAGAGAAGTCCAATAACCTTATTCTTAGTCAGGGAAGATTGTTTTAAGGTCCCACTTCACTTCCACTTCACTTCAAAACAACCTGAGTTAGGGAACTTCAATACCAGTCTGGACATTGGGAGACCGGTCTAGAGAAGTCCAATAACCTTATTCTTAGTTAGGGAAGATTGTTTTAAGGTCCCACTTCACTTCAAAACAACCTGAGTTAGGGAACTTCAATACCCGTCCTGGACATTGGGAGACCGGTCTAGAGAAGTCCAATAACCTTATTCTTAGTTAGGGAAGATTGTTTTAAGGTCCCACTTCACTTCAAAACAACCTGAGTTAGGGAACTTCAATACCCGTCTGGACATTGGGAGGACCGGTCTAGGAGAAGTCCAATAACCTTATTCTTAGTTAGGGAAGATTGTTTTAAGGTCCCACTTCACTTCAAAACAACCTGAGTTAGGGAACTTCATACCGTCTGGACATTGGGAGAACCGGTCTAGAGAGTCCAATAAAAGTTATTCTAGTTAGGGAAGATTGTTTTAAGGTCCCCTTCACTTCAAAACAACCTGAGTTAGGGAACTTCAATACCCGTCTGGACATTGGAGAGACCGGTCTAGAGAAGTCCAATAAACCTTATTCTTAGTTAGGGAAGATTGTTTTAAGGTCCCACTTCACTTCAAACAACCTGAGTTAGGGAACTTCAATACCGTCTGGACATTGGGAGACCGGTCTAGAGAAGTCCAATAACCTTATTCTTAGTTAGGGAAGATTGTTTTAAGGTCCACTTCACTTCAAAACAACCTGAGTTAGGGAACTTCAATACCCGTCTGGACATTGGGAGACCGGTCTAGAGAAGTCCAATAACCTTATTCTTAGTTAGGGAAGATGTTTTAAGGTCCCACTTCACTTCAAAACAACCTGAGTTAGGGAACTTCAATACCCGTCTGGACATTGGGAGATCGGTCTAGAGAAGTCCAATAACCTTATTCTTAGTTAGGGAAGATTGTTTTAAGGTCCCACTTCACTTCAAAAACAACCTGAGTTAGGGAACTTCAATACCCGTCTAAACATTGGGAGACCGGTCTAGAGAAGTCCAATAACCTTATTCTTAGTTAGGGAAGATTGTTTTTAAGGTCCCACTTCACTTCAAAACAACCTGAGTTAGGGAACTTCAATACCCGTCTGGACATTGGAGACCGGTCTAGAGAAGTCCAATAACCTTTTTCTTAGTCAGGGAAGATTGTTTTAAGGTCCCACTTCACTTCCCACTTCACTTCAAAACCACCTGAGTTAGGGAACTTCAATACCAGTCTGGACATTGGGAGACCGGTCTAGAGAAGTCCAATAACCTTATTCTTAGTTAGGGAAGATTGTTTTAAGGTCCCACTTCACTTCAAAACAACCTGAGTTAGGGAACTTCAATACCCGTCTGGACA
>CM031625.1:28916710-28919210 GCA_018398815.1 Conus ventricosus | reverse complement strand
GGACATTGGGAGACCGGTCTAGAGAAGTCCAATAACCTTATTCTTAGTCAGGGAAGATTGTTTTAAGGTCCCACTTCACTTCAAAACAACCTGAGTTAGGGAACTTCAATACCCGTCTGGACATTGGGAGACCGGTCTAGAGAAGTCCAATAACCTTATTCTTAGTTAGGGAAGATTGTTTTAAGGTCCCACTTCACTTCAAAACAACCTGAGTTAGGGAACTTCAATACCCGTCTGGACATTGGGAGACCGGTCTAGAGAAGTCCAATGACCTTATTCTTAGTCAGGGAAGATTGTTTAAGGTCCCGCTTCACTTCAAAACAACCTGAGTTAGGGAACTTCAATACCCGTCTAAACATTGGGAGACCGGTCTAGAGAAGTCCAATAACCTTATTCTTAGTTAGGGAAGATTGTTTTAAGGTCCCACTTCACTTCAAAACAACCTGAGTTAGGGAACTTCAATACCCGTCTGGACATTGGGAGACCGGTCTAGAGAAGTCCAATAACCTTATTCTTAGTCAGGGAAGATTGTTTTTAAGGTCCCACTTCACTTCCCACTTCACTTCAAAACAACCTGAGTTAGGGAACTTCAATACCAGTCTGGACATTGGGAGACCGGTCTAGAGAAGTCCAATAACCTTATTCTTAGTTAGGGAAGATTGTTTTAAGGTCCCACTTCACTTCAAAACAACCTGAGTTAGGGAACTTCAATACCCGTCTGGACATTGGGAGACCGGTCTAGAGAAGTCCAATAACCTTATTCTTAGTTAGGGAAGATTGTTTAAGGTCCCACTTCACTTCAAAACAACCTGAGTTAGGGAACTTCAATACCGTCTGGACATTGGGAGACCGGTCTAGAGAAGTCCAATAACCTTATTCTTAGTTAGGGAAGATTGTTTTAAGGTCCCACTTCACTTCAAAACAACCTGAGTTAGGGAACTTCAATACCCGTCTGGACATTGGGAGACCGGTCTAGAGAAGTCCAATAAAAGTTATTCTTAGTTAGGGAAGATTGTTTTAAGGTCCCACTTCACTTCAAAACAACCTGAGTTAGGGAACTTCAATACCGTCTGGACATTGGGAGACCGGTCTAGAGAAGTCCAATAACCTTATTCTTAGTTAGGGAAGATTGTTTTAAGGTCCCACTTCACTTCAAAACAACCTGAGTTAGGGAACTTCAATACCCGTCTGGACATTGGGAGACCGGTCTAGAGAAGTCCAATAACCTTATTCTTAGTTAGGGAAGATTGTTTTAAGGTCCCACTTCACTTCAAAACAACCTGAGTTAGGGAACTTCAATACCCGTCTGGACATTGGGAGACCGGTCTAGAGAAGTCCAATAACCTTATTCTTAGTTAGGGAAGATTGTTTTAAGGTCCCACTTCACTTCAAAACAACCTGAGTTAGGGAACTTCAATACCCGTCTGGACATTGGGAGATCGGTCTAGAGAAGTCCAATAACCTTATTCTTAGTTAGGGAAGATTGTTTTAAGGTCCCACTTCACTTCAAAACAACCTGAGTTAGGAACTTCAATACCCGTCTAAACATTGGGAGACCGGTCTAGAGAAGTCCAATAACCTTATTCTTAGTTAGGGAAGATTGTTTTAAGGTCCCACTTCACTTCAAAACAACCTGAGTTAGGGAACTTCAATACCCGTCTGGACTTTGGGGAGACCGGTCTAGAGAAGTCCAATAACCTTTTTCTTAGTCAGGGAAGATTGTTTTAAGGTCCCACTTCACTTCCCACTTCACTTCAAAACCACCTGAGTTAGGGAACTTCAATACAGTCTGGACATTGGGAGACCGGTCTAGAGAAGTCCAATAACCTTATTCTTAGTTAGGGAAGATTGTTTTAAGGTCCCACTTCACTTCAAAACAACCTGAGTTAGGGAACTTCAATACCCGTCTGGACATTGGGAGACAGGTCTAGAGAAGTCCAATAACCTTATTCTTAGTTAGGGAGATTGTTTTAAGGTCCACTTCACTTCAAAACAACCTGAGTTAGGGAACTTCAATACCCGTCTGGACATTGGGAGACCGGTTAGAGAAGTCCAATAACCTTATTCTTAGTTAGGGAAGATTGTTTTAAGGTCCCACTTCACTTCAAAACAACCTGAGTTAGGGAACTTCAATACCCGTCTGGACATTGGGAGACCGGTCTAGAGAAGTCCAATAACCTTATTCTTAGTTAGGGAAGATTGTTTTAAGGTCCCACTTCACTTCAAAACAACCTGAGTTAGGGAACTTCAATCCCCGTCTGGACATTGGGAGACCGGTCTAGAGAAGTCCAATAACCTTATTCTTAGTTAGGGAAGATTGTTTTAAGGTCCCACTTCACTTCAAAACAACCTGAGTTAGGGAACTTCAATACCCGTCTGGACATTGGGAGACCGGTCTAGAGAAGTCCAATAACCTTATTCTTAGTTAGGGAAGATTGTTTTAAGGTCCCACTTCACTTCAAAACAACCTGAGTTAGGGAACTTCAATACCCGTCTGGAC
>CM031625.1:28896710-28904210 GCA_018398815.1 Conus ventricosus | reverse complement strand
GTCATGGCATGGTGTGGTTCTGATGAGGTCATGGCATGGTGTGGTGGTTCTGATGAGGTCATGGTGTGGTGTTCGATGAGGTTATGGCATGGTGTGGTTCTGATGAGGTCATGGCATGGTGGATGGTTCTGATGAGGTCATGGCATGGTGTGGTGGTTCTGATGAGGTCATTGCATGGTTGGTGGTTCTGATGAGGTCATGGCATGGTGTGGTGGTTCTGATGAGGTCATGGCATGGTGTGGTTCTGATGAGGTCATGGCATGGTGTGGTGGTTCTGCTGAGGTCATGGTGTGGTGGTTCTGATGAGGTCATGGCATGGTGTGGGTTCTGATGAGGTCATGGCATGGTGGTGGTGGTTCTGATGGGTCATGGCATGGTGTGGTTGTTCTGATGAGGTCATGGCATGGCGTGGTTCTGATGAGGTCATGGCATGGTGTGTTGTTTCAGATGAGGTCATGGCATGGTGTGGTTCTGCTGAGGTCATGGTATGATGTGGTTCTGATGAGGTCATGGAATGGGTGGTGGTTCGATGAGGTCATGGCATGGTGTGGCTCGATGAGGTCTGGCATGGTGTGGTTCTGTGAGGTCATGGTATGGTGTGGTTGTTGATGAGGTCATGGCATGGTGTGGTTCTGATGAGGTCATGGCAAGGTGTGGTTCTGATGAGGTCATGGAATGGTGTGATTCTGCTGAGGTCATGGAATGGTGTGGTTCTGCTGAGGTCATGGTATGGTGTGGTTCTGATGAGGTCATGGAATGGTGTGGTTTCGATGAGGTCATGGAATGGTGTGGTTCTGCTGAGGTCATGGTATGGTGTGGTTGTGATGAGGTCATGGCATGGTGGTGGTTCTGATGAGGTCATGGAATGGTGTGGTTCTGCTGAGGTCATGGTATGGTGTGGTTCTGGTGAGGTCATGGAATGGTGTGGTTCTGCTGAGGTCATGGTATGGTGTGGTTCTGCTGAGGTCATGGTATGGTGTGGTTCTGATGAGGTCATGGAATGGTGTGGTTCTGCTGAGGTCATGGCATGGTGTGGTTCTGCTGAGGTCATGGTATGGTGTGGTTCTGATGAGGTCATGGAATGGTGTGGTTCTGCTGAGGTCATGGTATGGTGTGGTTTGATGAGGTCATGGGCATGGGTTTGTTTGATGAGGTCATGGAATGGTGTGGTTCTGCTGAGGTCATGGTATGGTGTGGTTCTGATGAGGTCATGGCATGGTGTGGTTCTGATGAGGCATGGCATGGTGTGGTTCTGATGAGGTCATGGAATGGTGTGGCTCTGTAGGTCATGGCATGGTGTGGTGGTTCTGATGAGGTCATGAGGCATGGTGGTGGCTCTGTGAGGTCATGGCATGGTGTGGTGGTTCTGATGAGTTCATGGCATGGTGTGGTGGTTCTGATGAGTTCATGGCATGGTGTGGTTGATGGGTCATGGCATGGCTTGGCTCTGATGAGGTCAGACATGGTGTGGCTCTGATGAGATCTGACATGGTGTGGTGGTTCTGATGAGGTCATGGCATGGTGTGGTGGTTCTGATGAGGTCATTGCATGGTGTGGTTCTGATGAGGTCATGGTGTGGTGTGGTGGTTTTGATGAGGTCATGGCATGGTGTGCTGGTTCTGATGAGGTCATGGCATGGTTGTGCTGGTTCTGATGAGGTCATGGCATGGCGTGGCTCTGATGAGATCATGGCATGGTGTGGCTCTGATGAGTCATGACATGGTGTGGTGGTTCTGATGAGTTCATGACATGGTGTGGCTCTGATGAGGTCATGACATGGTGTGGCTCTGATGAGGTCATGGCATGGTGTGGTTCTGATGAGGTCATGGCATGGCGTGGCTCTGATGAGGTCATGGCATGGTGTGTGGTTCTGATGAGGTCATGGCATGGCGTGGCTCTGATGAGGTCATGGGCGTGGTGTGGTGGTTCTGATGAGGTCATGGCATGGTGTGGTTCTGATGAGGTCATGGCATAGCGTGGCTCTGATGAGGTCATGACATGGTGTGGCTCTGATGAGGTCATGACATGGTGTGGCTCTGATGAGGTCATGACATGGTGTGGCTCTGATGAGGTCATGGCATGGTGGTGGCTCTGATGAGGTCATGGCATGGCTCTGATGAGGCATGGCATGGTGTGGGTCTGATGAGGTCATGACATGGTGTGGTTTTGATGAGGTCATGGCATAGTATTGGTGGTTTGATGAGGTCATGGCATGGTGTGGTTCTGATGAGGTCATGGCATGGTGTGCTGATTCTGATGAGGTCATGGCATGGTGTGGTTCTGATGAGGTCATAGTATGGTGTGGTTCTGATGAGGTCATGGCATGGTGTGCTGGTTCTGATGAGGTCATGGCTATAGTATTGGTGGTTCTGATGAGGTCATGGCATAGTATTGGTGGTTCTGATGAGGTCATGGCATGGTGTGGTTCTGATGAGGTTATGGAATGGTGTGGTTCTGATGAGGTCATGGCATGGTGTGGTTCTGATGAGGTCATGGCATGGTGTGGTGGTTCTGATGAGGTCATGGCATGGTGTGGTGGTTCTGATGAGGTCATGGCATGGTGTGGTTCTGATGAGGTCATGGCATGGTGTGGTTCTGATGAGGTCATGGCATGGTGTGGTGGTTCTGATGAGGTCATGGCATGGTGTGGTGGTTCTGATGAGGTCATGGAATGGTGGTTCTGATGAGGTCATGGCATGATGAGGTTCTGATGAGGTCATCGCATGGTGTGGTGGTTCTGGTGAGATCATGGCATGGTGTGGTTCTGATGAGGTCATGGAATGGTGTGTGTACTGCTGAAGTCATGGTATGGTGTGGTTCTGCTGAGGTCATGGTATGGTGTGGTTCTGATGAGGTCATGGAATGGTGTGGTTCTGCTGAGGTCATGGCATGGTGTGGTTCTGCTGAGGTCATGGTATGGTGTGGTTCTGATGAGGTCATGGAATGGTGTGGTTCTGCTGAGGTCATGGTATGGTGTGGTTCTGATGAGGTCATGGCATGGTGTGGTTCTGATGAGGTCATGGAATGGTGTGGTTCTGCTGAGGTCATGGTATGGTGTGGTTCTGATGAGGTCATGGCATGGTGTGGTTCTGATGAGGGCATGGCATGGTGTGGTTCTGATGAGGTCATGGAATGGTGTGGCTCTGATGAGGTCATGGCATGGTGTGGTGGTTCTGATGAGGTCATGGCATGGTGTGTGGTTCTGATGAGGTCATGGCATGGTGTGGTGGTTCTGATGAGGTCATGGCATGGTGTGGTGGTTCTGATGAGGTTATAGCATGGTGTGGTGGTTCTGATGAGGTCATGGCATGGTGAGCTGGTTCTGATGAGGTCATGGCATGGTGTTCTGGTTCTGATGAGGTCATGGCATGGCGTGGCTCTGATGAGGTCATGGCATGGTGTGGCTCTGATGAGGTCATGACATGGTGTGGCTTCTGATGAGGTCATGTATGGTGTGGCTCTGATGAGGTCATGGCATGGTGTGGTTCTGATGAGGTCATGGCATGGTGTGGTGGTTCTGATGAGGTCATGGCATGGTGTGGTGGTTCTGATGAGGTCATGGCATGGTGTGGTGGCTCTGATGAGGTCATGGCTATGGTGTGGTGGTTCTGATGAGTTCATGGCATGGTGTGGTGGTTCTGATGAGTTCATGGCATGGTGTGGTTCTGATGAGTCATGGCATGGCTTGGCTCTGATGAGGTCATGACATGGTGTGGCTCTGATGAGATCATGACATGGTGTGGTGGTTCTGATGAGGTCATGGCATGGTGTGGTGGTTCTGATGAGGTCATTGCATGGTGTGGTTCTGATGAGGTCATGGCATGGTGTGGTGGTTTTGATGAGGTCATGGCATGGTGTGCTGGTTCTGATGAGGTCATGGCATGGTGTGCTGGTTCTGATGAGGTCATGGCATGGCGTGGCTCTGATGAGATCATGGCATGGTGTGGCTCTGATGAGTTCATGACATGGTGTGGTGGTTCTGATGAGTTCATGACATGGTGTGGCTCTGATGAGGTCATGACATGGTGTGGCTCTGATGAGGTCATGGCATGGTGTGGTTCTGATGAGGTCATGGCATGGCGTGGCTCTGATGAGGTCATGGCATGGTGTGGTGGTTCTGATGAGGTCATGGCATGGCGTGGCTCTGATGAGGTCATGGCGTGGTGTGGTGGTTCTGATGAGGTCATGGCATGGTGTGGTTCTGATGAGGTCATGGCATAGCGTGGCTCTGATGAGGTCATGACATGGTGTGGCTCTGATGAGGTCATGACATGGTGTGGCCTGATGAGGTCATGACATGGTGTGGCTCTGATGAGGTCATGGCATGGTGTGGCTCTGATGAGGTCATGGTATGGCTCTGATGAGGCATGGCATGGTGTGGCTCTGATGAGGTCATGACATGGTGTGGTTTTGATGAGGTCATGGCATAGTATTGGTGGTTCTGATGAGGTCATGGCATGGTGTGGTTCTGATGAGGTCATGGCATGGTGTGCTGATTCTGATGAGGTCATGGCATGGTGTGGTTCTGATGAGGTCATAGTATGGTGTGGTTCTGATGAGGTCATGGCATGGTGTGCTGGTTCTGATGAGGTCATGGCATAGTATTGGTGGTTCTGATAAGGTCATGGCATAGTATTGGTGGTTCTGATGAGGTCATGGCATGGTGTGGTTCTGATGAGGTTATGGAATGGTGTGGTTCTGATGAGGTCATGGCATGGTGTGGTTCTGATGAGGTCATGGCATGGTGTGGTGGTTCTGATGAGGTCATGGCATGGTGTGGTGGTTCTGATGAGGTCATGGCATGGTGTGGTTCTGATGAGGTCATGGCATGGTGTGGTTCTGATGAGGTCATGGCATGGTGTGGTGGTTCTGATGAGGTCATGGCATGGTGTGGTGGTTCTGATGAGGTCATGGAATGGTGGTTCTGATGAGGTCATGGCATGATGAGGTTCTGATGAGGTCATAGCATGGTGTGGTGGTTCTGGTGAGATCATGGCATGGTGTGGTTCTGATGAGGTCATGGCATGGTGTGGTTCTGATGAGGTCATGGCATGGTGTGGTCGTTCTCCTCCCTCCCTCCTCTCGTTCTTCTTCTTTCTTCTTCATCCTTCCTGGACCCAAACTCCGAGGTTCATCGTGAGCGAACAATCTGCGCGGATGATCCGTTTTTAATCCCATCATTTAAGTAGCCATACACTATTTTCCTGTCAAGTTTAGACTGTCACCCCACAAGCCACCAGAATTTTTTTTTTGTTTTTTTTTTCTTAAACCTATCCTGTCACAGTTTGCCTTTTAGCTCGATTCCTTTCTCTCCTGCTCTTTATAACGCAAGCGCTCACGTGCGCACGCACGAACACATGCACGACACACACACATACGCGAGCGCGCGCGCACACACACACACACACATATATGGGCGCGCACATACACAAACACACATTCGCGCGCGCGTGCACACACACACACACACACACACACACACACACACACACACACACACACACACACACACTCGCACACATACACACACACACACACACACACGCACGCACGCACGCGCGCGCGCGCGCACACACACACACGCACGCACGCACGCACGCACGCACGCAAGCGTGCGCGCTCGCGTGCACAGACTAGACAGGTCACTACGATTTTTTCGTACTCATTCTCTTATGAGTCAATCACACCGACGACATTTTTTTTCCAGACTCATTCTCTTACGAGTCAATTACGCTAACGACAGTATCAAAGTTATAGCACCTTTGTAAACCCTTTTCATGAAAAGACATTAAAACCAAGAGCTCTTGTTAGATCAATCAAAACAAAGTGTGGCATTCTCTCCCTCTCTTGCTCACACACACACACACACACACACACACACACACACACACACACACACACACACACACACACACATGCGCGCGCGCGCTGATACATATCACACACACACATATATACACACATCACACAACTGTCTCTCTCTCTCTCTCACACACACACATCACAGAGAGAGAGAAGAGAGAGAGAGAGAGAGAGAGAGAGAGAGAGAGAGAGAGAGAGAGAGAGAGAGAGAGAGAGAGGGAGGGAGAGAGAGAGAGAGCATAGACGACGACTTGCTAGTCATGTACCGTTCAGGTTTCATTCACATAGATGTAGCTGTTCTTCTGTCATACTCTACCCACCATGACATGTTCTTCTTAGTTGTCACCCGTGTCACCTAATTCAAGACAGACAACCACATTCGCAAAGAATGACTCGGAACTTCTCAGGTTAACGTCATTTTGAGCGCAATGTTCTGTCATACACACAAATGATATTCCACAAATTACCATCAACCCCCCTGAAACCTGTTATCAAGGACAGCATACCTGGTATCAACCAAAATCTCAGAGTTCCATATAGAAACTGGCTAGATGAAGGATGAAAACAATTCAGAGAGGAACAGAGGGTTAGGATCGCGGAATGACGGCTGTGATGGTTAGAATCGTTTTACTTTATCACGTGGCCACCCTGCGTTCATAGTTAGGTACGGCAGGATGTGTTCTGAAGAGGATAACTCAGAGAGATAGAAAAATGATCAAGAAACACCGAAACCAGCGAGAGAGAGAAGAGAGAGAGAGAGAGAGAGAGAGAGAGAGAGAGAGAGAGAGAGAGAGAGAGAGAGAGAGAGAGAGAGAGTTAGAGTTGACACTTTGAGACTGTATTGTCGTTGCCAAAAGGTCTTATGACAAGGAGGGGTGGGGAAGGGGGGGTTATAACCACAATCAATGTCAAAGCGAAAAAAAGAAAAAAATCATAGAGAACGCAGAGTAAGGAAAAGGAAAACCTTATTGATGCGAGAAAACAATCCCACTCCAAAGAAAGAAGAAAACGCATCCAAATATGTACAGATCAACACTACGTGGCACACTTGGATCATGCAGCCTAAATCTGGAAGAAAGTAAAACATGGGCAATCAAAATGGTTCAAAACAGCTCAGCCATCAAAACTCTGTACAGTAATTCAATCTTCCATTCTCTTATGCCTCACAGTTTCATTTTTTTTTTTTGTCTAACGCTCCATGCCTCTGTGATAAAGTTTGCAGTAGACTGTATACTATCTACGTCTTTTGATGACAGTATTCCAGAGATGTCTCCTCTTTCAGCGATACATAATTTCAAAAGCGAACACTGCGCTCTAATATCTTCAAAAAGTGTGCAACGAAATTAAAAGAAAAAAGGATTTAATCGTCAACAGGATTTCCGCACGTTGGGCAAGGTGATTCAGCGAATGTCCCAAGGTAAAACCACCTCTCATTTGCCTTAAATTCAAAGGTTCTGAATCTGACTTTTGCGAAATGTAGTCTATGCCATTTATTGCTAATCACTTCAATGTATTTCTCTGCCAGAAAGATATTTTTTCAGTGAGTAGAACCAGTTATGTTTTCCATTGCTTTCCATATCAGAATGCCAGTTCCGCTTATATCACGCAATCAAACGATCTTTGAATTCTGAAATTAAA
>CM031625.1:28889210-28894210 GCA_018398815.1 Conus ventricosus | reverse complement strand
TACAATGTGTGAGAAAAAACCAAACAAACAACGCCCTGCCGTTAAAACTGACAGTCTCATTAGGAATGAATTCCAGGATTCACAATCGACACGTTTGAATGTACAGTAGGAGGGAAGGTTGGACCAGTGATTAAAACTTGCTTCTCTTGATCTCAGGGTCCTACGTTCAATTCCTCCCATTTCAGACGAGCAGGTAGGGGAATTTCTCTTTACCTCTTTACCATTAGTCCCCCACCCCCACCCCGCCCTTTCTTCAACTCGTTCCACCTCACCCCTGTCCCCATCCCCTCCGTGGTCCCCCATACATACACGCTTATCGTGTGTCTCCCCCAAACTCTCTCTGAAGTCCGTCAGATAACATTAAAAAACCGAGGTCCCGGACGTTTTTAAACTAAACACACACACACACACACACACACACACACACACACACACACACACACACACACACACACACACCATATAAAATCCCATTCCATCCTCAAAATTTCTCCCTTGTTTTAGACGAGGAACAAAAGAAGGAGGAAAGAAAAGAAAAGTACTAGATGCGGAGTATCTGAGAAAGGGAAGCAAATCATGTAGGTTAAAGCTGAAAAGTGTGTCCTTTGGCGGGCACACTGCCCATGGTGCCCCTGGTCAGGTGGGGCGGTAGGAGGCAGTGATATGACAGGTTCCAGGTCCCCCTTGGGTCGGCGGAAGGACAGTCAGGTGGACAACTGTGCAGCTGTATAAACTCCTCGCGAACGATGGTTTCAGTTCTTCACTATGTGATAGTAGTAGTAGTAGTAGTAGTAGTAGTAGTAGTAGTAGTAGTAGTAGTAGTAGTAGAGTAGTAGTAGTAGTAGTAGTAACAGTAGCAGCAGCAGCAGCAGAAGTAGTTAACAGACTAATGATAAAAATGGGGTAGGACAAGTCAAAGTATTAGCAGCAGCACCTGGTAGATGAAAGTAGTAGTAGCAGTAGCAGCAGCAGTAGTAGTAGCAGTAGTAGTAGCAGCAGCAGCAGCAGCAGCAGCAGCAGTAGTAGTAGTAGCAGTAGTAGTAGTAGTAGTAGTAGTAGTAGTCGTCGTCGTATTTTCAGCCCAAAGTCTCAGCATGTGGCATGCAAGCTGATGAAGTGTTGGTTGTAATTCGGGAAACAGGAAATGACAACTAAAAACCAGAAAAGACACGAAACGTGAGTAACAAGTCAGTTTCCACAGAACAAGTATCACGACAGTAGTAGTAGTAGTAGTAGTAGTAGTAGTAGTAGTAGTAGTAGTAGTAGTAGTAGTAGCAGCAGCAGCAGCAGTAGTAGTAGTAATAGCAGCAGCAGCAGCAGCAGTAGTAGTAGCAGTAGTAGTAATAGTAGCAGCAGCAGCAGCAGCAGCAGTAGTTGCTTTTGTTGTTGTTGTCATCGTTGTCGTGTCAATTCACTTGCTTTTCAGTGGCATGACATCTACTCTGCTCCTGTTCACAACTCCAGCCTCATTCCATGGCAGCCACCCCCCCCCCCCCCCCCCCCCACCTCCCCCCTCTACCCCTCCTCTTCTTTCCCCCTCCATCCCAGCCTCCATTCCACCCGCACCTCCACCACTGCACCGGCAGTATTCATTGGCCTGGGACTTTGGGGTCTTCTCAGGGCAACTCGCCAAAAGAGACGCTGCACTGCTGCCGAGTGTTTTTCTGGGTGGCGTTCAGGGGTGGCCCGTCTGATCCGACATGCTCGGGACATCACCAACTGTACGCCCCTTCATGACGACAATAACAGGGTTTTTTCCCCTCTCTTTTAGCCATGTGTATCTCAGTCCTTCGGTTCACCCCTCTCTCTCTCTCTCTCTCTTTCTTTCTCGAGAGAGAGAGAGAGAGCGGCTGGAGAAGAATCCACGACGGACCGGAGGGGAAGAAGAGAACGCCAGAACGATAAATGAAGGATGGGCCTGGGAGAAAAAGGACAGATCGTGAGACTGATGACTGATGGAGAGAACTCGAGAAGAAACGGCAGAAAAACAAGCATTACAAATGATTGACGGAATGATAGTAGGAGAACGCGGTGATTGAGAACGGCAGACGGAATAGGAAAGGAGAACGCAGGTATGATGAATGAGGAGGAGGAATGAGGAGTGAAAAATGTGATGAAAATGACTGTTGGAAGGAGTGAAATGAGAAGAGAGTGCTGATGGTGAATGTTAGACTGGATAAAGATGAGAGTGGGGGAACTTTGAGAAGGACCTGGATAACAACGACAAGTAGAAGTCTTTGAATCTGAGAAAAGAACAGACCAACGCAAATTAAAAGTCAGCTCCACTCTGGACAAAGACGTTCACTGTCTGCTACAGAAAGAAAACATCGTAAGAAGGTATCTGGAGTCATTTTGCTTTGAGCTCTACAACAAACAGAGCAAAAGAGATTCAAATGTGCTATCAGCTCAGGATTGATCAAATAGAGTTGACTTTCCAACACTCTGTCGAAGAAGTCACAGTAACAGTGAAGTCGCTGAAACATAGCAAGGTTGAAAGCATTGACAATATCCTTGCAGAAGACTTGAGTTAGAGGAAAGGCAGTACTCGATATATTGATTGCTACCTGCAACAAAACCTGACACCCTAGCGAATGGCTAACTCCAAAGAGACCCGACCACCAATCGTCACACTTTTAGAGAGAGAGGAAATCCTCAACACTGCCAGAACAAGGCAAGATCAATTAGAACAACAATGTGAGCAACGTGATGTTGTATCGGAAAGGCTGAAGTATGCGCATTATTGTAGTGGATTTTGCCACAACATTCTGGACTTTCAAATCCTAATCTATGAAATTAGCACGCCAAATGCTAGGACATGAAAATACACCATGCATTTGAACATTGTTCGGTTTTTTATTTTATTTTTTTAATTTCTATTTTTTTTTTTTTTTTTTTTAGGTGCCCTTATTTTCTTTTTAAAGATTAGTTTCAAAGTGATTGCAAGCGGAAATTGAAACGAACTGAAAGCAAAAAATGACTATGCCGCCGAAGGAATGAAACAAACAAATTACAAGACAAACACGACGCGTTTCGACTTGGTCTTCTTCAGGCAAGACACACAACATTTCATAAAATGTACGTAATGAACCAATTACAACGCGCTGCATGGAGGGCCGACAGGTTACAGTGCTTCGCTTTGAAATGGCAGATAAAACTCTCTCTCTCTCTGCGCGCGCGCGCCCACGTGCGTGCGTGCGTGTGCGTGTGTGTGTGTGTGGGGTGTGTGCGCGCGCGCGCGCGCGTGCGAACCTTTTGTACTAGAAATGTCCTCTTTGCTACTTATTTACATGCAGCTCTTTCTTTCTGCTCCACACCCCTCCCCTCCCCCTCATTCTTCCTTCCCTCCATCCCTTCCTCTCTGTTCCTACACACACGCGCGCGCGCGCACACACACGCACAGACACACACTTTTTGTGGTCATATTGACCTTCTCTTAATGTTTTTCCTTATCCTGTGTGTGTGTGTGTGTGTGTGTGTCTAAAACACTTTTGTATCTCTCTGAGTTGTCCTTTTTAGAACACAATCTGACGTATATAACTTAGACGTAGTTTGGCCACATACTTAAGTAAAACGATTCTAGCCATCTGTTCCCCTCTGAATTCTTTCATCATTGATCTAGTCAATTTCTGTACGGAAGGCTGCGGTTTGGAATAATGCCAGATATGCTACCCGTAAAAAAGGTATTAGCGGGCTTCGGTGTATAACTGCTATCAACCAAATAAAACTACCACACTCTATATGCGTTTGTGCGAACATTTGTGTGTGCTTGTACGCGCGCGCGCGTTTGTGTGTGTGTACTGCGTGCGTGTGCGTGTGCGTGTGTGTGTGTGTGTGCGTGCGTGCGTGCTGCGCGCGCGCCTCTGTGTGTGTGTGTGTGTGTGTGTGTGTGTGTGTACATGTGTGTGTGTGTGTGTTGTGTGTGTGTGTGTGTGTGTGTGTGTACATGTGTGTGTGTGTGTGTGTGTGTGAGAGAGAGAGAGAGGGAGAGAGAGAGCAAGAGAGAGAGAGAGAGAGAGAGAGAGAGAGTGTATGTGTGAGTACATATGTGCATGTGTGTGTATGAGTGCGTGCGTGCGCGCGCGCGCGCGCGCGCGCGCGCGTGTGTGTGTGTGTGTGTGTGTGTGTGTGTTTGTGTGTGTGTGTGTGTGTGTGTGTGTGTGTGTGTGTGTGTGTGTGTGTGTGTGGTGTGTGAGTGAGTGTGTGTGCGCGCGCGGGCGCGTGTATGCATTTGAGTATATGTGTGCGTGCACGTCTGTGTGTGTGTGTGGTAGTGTGTGTGTGCGCGCGCGCGTGTGTGTGTCTGATATTTCTTATTGCTTTTTTTTTCAATCTCCCTGAGTTGTCCTTTAAGAACTTAATATGAAGTACAGAAAATGAAGAGGGTGGCCACATGATTAAGTTAAAACGATTATAACCATCTGTTCCTCATTCGCCATCTGTTTTCATCACACTCCTGGCTAATGTCCATGCGTGCGCGTGCGCCTCTTTGTGTGTGTGTGTGTGTGTATGTGTGTGTGTGTGTGTGTGTGTGTGTGTGTGTGTATACATGGTGTGTGTGTGTGTGTGTGTGTGTGTGTTTGTGTGTGTGTGTGTGTGTGAGAGAGAGAGAGAGAGAGAGAGGGAGAGAGAGCGAGAGAGAGAGAGAGAGAGAGAGAGAGAGAGAGAGAGAGAGAGAGAGAGAGAGAGAGAGTGTTATGTGTGAGTACATGTGGTATGTGCATGTGTGTGTATGATGCGTGCGTGCGTGCGTGCGTGTGTGTGTGTGTGTGTGTTGTGTGTGTGTGTGTGTGTGTGTTGTGTGTGTGTGTGTGTGTGTGTGTGTGTGTGTGTGTGAGTGTGTGTGCGCGCGCGGGCGCGTGTATGCATTGAGTATATGTGTGCGGCCCGTCTGTGTGTGTGTGTGGTAGTGTGTGTGTGCGCGCGCGCGTGTGTGTGTCTGATATTTCTTATGCTTTTTTTTTCAATCTCCCTGAGTTGTCCTTTAAAACTTAATATGAAGT
>CM031625.1:28779210-28884210 GCA_018398815.1 Conus ventricosus | reverse complement strand
CCACTTGGCATGTACCTTGATGGCCATTGGAAAAAAAGAAGGTCAATCAACTTTCAGACACGTTAGAAATTCTCAAAACAACCTAATTACGTCTGTCTTTAAATATCCGACTCCTTAAGCAAGGTCCAGCGCATCATTTTTTTTTTTTTTTTTTTGGTGTGCAACCTGCGCACATGACAGAATGGGCAAGTTTGCCGAATGATCGCAGGCAAGCCAGGGGCCTTGTGACCGGCGAGTTCTATGGCGGCACCTGATTGGCTGAACTGCAGTGACGCACTCACTTTGACCGACAGGCGAAGATAGGGGAGATGCCAGTTCTGCCATCGTGAGAGCTCGACTGCACGTGAGTCAAGAATGTATATATAATCTTTCTTTTTTCTTTTCTTTTTCCAATATTGGATTGTAATCAAATAATCTGGGAAATTAAAGATGCACCAAAAGAAGGCAGTGCGCAGAAATTTCAACTCATAAGTGACACGCATCTGTAGGACACAAACAGGCATACGCAAAGTACTTAACAGCAATTCACATGACAACAACAACAACAAAAAGAGAGAAAAAAGAGAAACATACATGAAAAACAGCTGATACACCATGCAACCGATTAACATTGTAAAACAGACAGCATATTATGAGAACTAGCGATAATCTTACGTTTGAGTTGTGTGGTTTTCTTTTGCATGTCTTTAAATGCAAAAAAACAAACAAAAAAACAACAACAACAAACAAAAAAGACACACATACATCTCCCGCTCTGGAGGAAGTTACCAATACAGGTAACGAGAGTTTAATTAGTGCGTGGATTTATGGTATTTTTCTAAAATTTCAAAATGGAGTGACTGATGGCGGCGAACGAAGTAAAATTTAGAAATAGAGTTTGTTTCTTACCGCCAATGACATTGACAAACAAAGCACATGACAAGACACTGTGTCTTGTCATGTGCTTTGTTTGTCAATGTCATTGGCGGTAAGAAACAAACTCTATTTCTAAATGGTATTTTTCTATTTAGGACCTGGTTGAAAACTACAGTGCATTTTCCCCATAGAAAACTCTGGCGTCGCTTTTCTTTATGTTAGGTATCCCACTGGAAAAGTTACTTGCAAAAAAACCCAACAACAACTGTATAATTGTCAATGCCACAGCCAGCTCACCCAAGAAAGGCAAATCTCATTCAACCTCAAGTGGTGTATATATAATCCCCACCACAGACTGCAGACAGCCTTGTCCCCTTCGCCACAGGATGAACTCTCCCTCCGGAGCAGGCAAGAACTGGTGTATAGGAACGAAGCAGTCGATGATGAACAAACGTAAGCGAGCAAAAAGCGAATCCCAAGCGGGGAGCAAGCGGTCAACGATCGGTCAACACAGGTGGACCAACTGGACCGGCTGGTAAGTAAAGAGGAAGCAGCTGATGGTCAGCAGACACAAACAGGTGAACAGTGGCTCATGTGTATGCACCTCAAGGTCGACGCCCAGCAGACACATCAGGGGCCAACATCGCATCTGGAATATGAAAGAAGCGTTTGAGGATGAGCGCACTCCAGCAGTCAACCTTGTTCACGATTATGATTGGGGCGGGCCCGCTATTGCGCGGCCCGCTGTTGCGGGGGCCCGCTATTGCGCGGCCCGCTATGGCCCGATATTGCGCGGCCCGCTATGACCCGCTATTGCGCGGCCCGCTATTGCGGGGACCCGCTATTGCGCGGGCCCGCTATTGCGCGAACGAAGAAGCGGAAATGTTGCCAAGGTGATGCAAGGAGGTGGCAGGATGAGTTAGACGTTCGCCTGCCAATTAAAAATCCCGTGGGTCTGAGTTCGGTGGAAGCAAAAGGGCAGTTTGATTTAGGGCGGCAGCGGGGTTTGAACTTGCACAACTTGCACACGTCTCACTGTAAGCTCTCTGGGCCTACCAGCCGTTCCGTGGGGGGAAGGGGGGGGGGGGTATGATTTCTTGGAAAATTTACTTTCTTGTACTTGCACGTTTTCTTGGAAAATCTACTTTCTGATGTACTTTAAACTTTTTCTTGGAAAATCTACTTTATGTTGTACTTGCACTTTTTCATTCAACATGGCAGCACGTTTGATCGAGGGCAGACGCAAAAGAGGTGAAGTCCTTGTTGTCGATGAGTATAAATATCATAAAAAGAGAAACACAGCACATGCGTTTAACTGGAGGTGCTGGCGGTATCCGGCCTGCACAGCCTCCATCCGCACAAACCAGTTCAATCTTCAAGCGGTTCAGCCACACATCGAGGTCAGAGCGCAGGTGGCTGTGCACACCCATCCGCCCGATTAAAACGAAATCGCAGGGTCAGAATTCACGCAAAGACTGAGGGAGAAGGTGTCCACCACTCCTGGCCTACCACCCAAACGCGTCTTTGAAGCGGAGGTAGTGGCCGAACACCAACGAATTGGTGGGCAGGGTGGGGGCGACCGTCCTAATATCCCATCCTTTGGGTCGGTGCGAACACTGATCCAGCGAGAAAGGGCCCGCCATATACCACAGATTCCCCAAACGGTCGATGATGTTGACGTCCAAGGGGAGTGGGCAGAGACCTGGCTCTTTGACCGATTCCTGCTCCATAACGATCCTCAGTGGGGAATTTTGATTTTCGCAACTGACGAGTGCATCCGCAAACTGATGCAGTGTGGCACGATTTTTGTGGACGCGACGTTCAGGTCCTGCCCAAGACCGTATACCCAAGTCCTGACTATTCTGGGGGACGTGGACGGACACACCATAACCCTTAGTGCATGCACTGATGGAACAACGGACAGTAGGGCACTACCGTCAAGTTCTGATACAAATTAAACGTGCTGCCAGAAGGTTGAGGAGTGCAAACGAATGGCAAACTGTGGTGTGCGATTTTGAAACAGCAATCCACGCAGCCTTTGGCACGGAATTCCCAAGACCCGCATTACAAGGATGCTATTTTCATTTCTCGCAAAAGTAAGTACAAATCACCACTCCAACCCCCCCCCCCCCCCCCCCCCCCCATTCCCCTTGTCTGCCATTCTGTACGTCTGTCGTCTGTCCATTCGCCTGTAATCCTGTGTACTGTGAATACGGGCCCGTGAATACTAGGAACCTGCAACCTTGTATGATAGAAAAGTTATGTGAAAGCTTTACTTGCCATTTGGTTGCAGTGACATTCTTGATCTTTGGAGTCGAAGTCACCGGTGAAAATTTTCAAACATTGTGATTTTTTTTCCTTATTTGTTAAGAAGTATATGAGCTTTTTTTTTTCTTATAAATAGTTTTATGAGGCCTTGATGCTCAAGATCATTTAAAGCTCAAGGGCATTTCAAGGTCAAAGCTATTTATGACAGCACGTGAGTCATTTGGACATTGCCCTTCTCATTAGAAAAAAATATAAAATTGCAGAAAATGTATCGTAATATTTTAATGTATCGTACTAAAACGTTAATTTGAAGTTCACGTATCCTCATCAGTTTGGATTTTGGCAACTGTCTAAAACAACAATACTGTTTATGTTCTAATATTTATAACACATAATTATGAAAATGTGCATAGGACACTTGGTAAATGTTGGTCCATTCTGGGCCTTGCCTCTATTAATATAATTTTTATGTTGAAGTTTGTGGCGCCGAGTGCAAGAGCTGCACCTGGCTGGAGCCTACCGGAGGAGCATGAGGCTAAAAAACCTCATCCGGAAAATGATGGCAATCGGCTTTCTTCCTCGGGCCCATGTTCGTCGCAACTTTGCGTTGCTGCAGAACGACCCACAAACGAGGTAAATGAGTGATTATATGAGTGATTATTTCTTATCACGTAGTACAAGGGTTCTTGGATTTGTTTAAGGTATGTATAAGTCCCAATGGCGCAGGATTACCGTCCATTGTTCATCAATTTTTCACATGGTCCTTTCTATACACTGTATTCGTCCCCCTTACTTGGTCTTATACACGCCCTTTTACTTCAATATCACACAATATTATGCAAACGTTCTCCAGAAATCTTTACAGATGCGCTTCAGTCTCACTTTCTGTCCGTCTGTTTTTAGGGCATTGGTGAACATATTCCCTCCACTCGACCAGTTTCTGACGTACGTGCGTGGGAACTACATCAATGCCAGGGCGCCCTTTCCAACAGCTCTGTGGAACTGTTACACTCGAGGGATGGATTGTCGCACCAACAACAAAATTGAAGGTACAGAAAAAAACATTTCAACCATTTCACTAAAATGATAAAAATGAGTTATAGTGCGTTGTGACGGCCTAAATTGTCGTATCGGCCCAAAATGTCGCCGGCGACGTTTTCGTATATACAGTGTGTTTCGGATAATTCGACATCGATAAATCGACATTCGGATAAGTCGACGCTTTTTCATTTTCCCGGCGAAAAGTCTTCTTTATGTGACTTAATTTTCGACTTATAAATCGACGTTGCTTAACTCGACACATCGCGTAAATCGACGTACTTTTCCTGAAACCTCCGGATAAGTCGACATCTAAAACGTGGTAAGTGATGCAAGAGATGCTGAAAACGAGTCACTTATAGCCTAAGGGTGCGGAAATAGTAATAGGGGTTATTGTTGGAGTGATGACGTAGTACACTTTCTCCCCTGACGTCTGCCAGAAATCGAAAATGGCGTCCAAGAAAAAGCATACGCTTTCGCTAAAGAGAAAGATTGAACTCATTAACGAAGTTGAAAGCAGCCACACACACACACAAACAGACATACACACACACACGCACACAGACAGACACACACACACACACACACACACACACACACACACACACACACACACACACAGGTAACAATGACCTACCTGTCCCACCCTTACCCAGGGTCACTGACCGGTAACACTGGCCTGAAACACTGTCCTATCTACCTGCCCCACCCTAAACACTGACCAGTAACACTGATCTATCTACCACTCCCACCCTGGACACTGACCAGTAACACTGACCTACTTACCTGCCCCACCCTGGACCCTGATCAGTAACACTGACCTACAGGAAGTCAAAAATTTCAGTTGTTTGCTTGCTTGTTTGTTTGTTTGTTTGAATTTTGGTGTATGCTTAACTTTCTTTCTTTCTTTCTTCTCAGAAGTTGCTGGATAATTCGACATAATCACGGGAGCAGTCGATTTATCAGAAGTCGCCGGATAAGTCGACGTACTCGCGGGAAATGTCGACTTATCAAGAGACTTCTGATAAGTTGAACTCCGGATAAATCGACGCTGAAAAAATTTCCCCTGGCATGTCGATTTATCCGAAGTTCACTGTACTGCTTTGGTATATGCTGCATATATCAAAATGTCACCGGCGCCGGCGACATTTTGGGACGTGACGACAGTTTAGGCCGCCACAGTGCGTATGTTCTCAAAAATTATAATCATTGTATCTAAAATACATGTGCCTGGCAATGAAGAGGTTACATGTGACACGTCTAAGAGATTGTAAACGTGGTTAGCTTCAAACCTTGTATTGGGAAAGAAAGAAAGAGGGCTTTTTCATATCATGTAAATTTCAATGACCTCCCCTAAATGTGAAAGTCTCTGTAAGGAAGGTCAGAATGGCCAAAATGTGCATTTTCGGAGTAAGATCAAAGAAAAAAAGAAATACGTATACTGTACGTGTATGTCAGCTTACTTAAAGCGACCAACACAACTAAATATGCTACCGTGTGATCAAACATCCGTATAACGAGCAAATACAAAAGTGATTGGCACAGCTTGCATATAATGCGTGATACAAATAAAGAAGAAACTGACAGATGGCTTGAGATCTTTAGGCCAAAAAGATAATTCCAGAGACTCTAGCTTAACACCCCGACCCCAGGACTTGTTGAATGTCTTAAAAAGAAATGTAAAAAATCACCTCAAAATGAGTTTTTCACTTTCATAAACATAAAACAGTCATCTAGCGCTCTTCACCTTGTTTAAGGACTAAACCTATGCTTGTATTCGCTTTTTATAATTAATATAGTTCAAATCGGTATCAATTTCACCTTTCAATTAAAAAAAGGCATAAACCCCCTACCTCCTAACTTTTTCGTGTTATATTACCCCCTAAGCAGACATCCTTTTTATCCTTATAGCTTATCGAATTTATGTTTGACCATTAAACAACTTTGACCCGACAGCTTATTACCAAAGACTAAAGATCACACTTTATTCAGCATTATATCTATTTCTTTTTGTTAAAGCATATCATCGCTCCTTGAACGGCGCGGTGCAAGTTCACCATCCCAACATCGGGATCTTCATAACTCACTTGAAGGATTGGCAGTCGCTAGCGGAGTCCAACCTCACTGCAGCCAGCCTCGGGCATCCTCCCAGGATCAGAAAAAGGAAGTGGCGACGACTGGACGACAGGATCGAGCGCCTCAAAACGGCTTTTCAGCAAGGGAACAGGAATCTGCAGCAGTACTGGAATGCAGTTTCACACTGCATGTGGAATCCATAGGTAAAATGGGATTGCGTTCATTCTGTCCCACAGAGTTGAGAAACCAGGAAATGCCAGAAACTTTAGTGTGTTTGAGTGCTTGAATGCTGAAGACTAAATCCAGTATGAATAAAAAGTATTGCATTTATTGCAATGGACAACGTTTTCATTTCAAAATGATTGCAGTGTACTGTGCATTGTAATAAACAGTTATGTCAAGGTTATTATTGGTGGAATCGCTTTAGTAACGCGTTAAAGCATCCATTATGTTGACATTTTTCATGTTGATTTTAGTTCTTAATATACTTCTATGTGTGTACCTGATCATATGAAGTGTGAGTATAAGGAATGTGATACATTTGCCCAAGATGTGATTAGAAATCAAGAAGCACAATGGGTTTTCTTTTTCTTTGTTTGTTGAAGTATAGAGAGCGTAATGCTAAAGGTTGCACAACAAAATAACTATCAAGGATAAAACCGACATTTTTCGTATTTGATGCACAAAAGATTATTTTTTGTTTTAATAACAAGCTCTTTGTCTTGGTTGCTTTATTAAATAAGGTACATTTAAGGTTTTAATATTAGTTTACGAATTAAGCTGGGTTTTTTTAAATATGATTTTTATTTTATTTTCATAAAAAGACAGAGAACAGGTGTTCTTGGTTTCATTTTGTCCAGGTTTTCGGAAAAATGACTTGCATTTCCTCATGTATTAATTTTGTTCTTCCAAGTTACTTTAGTTATTTTTTTTATTGAGAAGTTGAGAAGACGAAAGATGATTTCAGGATGCCGTGTTATGTTTTGAATTTATTTTCAAGATTCGAATGAATGCAATATCAACATTTTCTTTGCCAGTTTATTTGTTGGTATCATTATGACCACCTGAGATTTGTTTATAAGGTAGTGTTTTGGAGCTCGATGCTTTGAATGTTGGGATTCCAAAAGTGATTTTGTGGAATAAAAAAACTGTGACACCTCTTTATTTCCCTTTATTGTTTAAAAAATATGCATTGCCTTTGCCATGAAGATTTGCAGCCTAAAGTATAAAACGACAGTGTCGCCTAAGGTATAATATACGTTGCAGCCTTACTGCATCGTACGTAGGCTGCAACGTTTACTACACCTTAGGCGGCCCTATCTACACCTTAGGCTGCATCGCATATTATTGTCAGTACAGTATTCCCCAGGCTGCGTCTACACTGTCGCGCAATAGCGGGCCCGCGCAATAGGGGCCCGTCTACACTGTCGCGCAATAGCGGGCCAGCGCAATAGCGGGCCCGTCCACACTGTCGCGCAATAGCGGGCCCGCGCAATAGCGGGCCCGCTACATTGTCGCGCAATAGCGGGCCCGCGCAATAGCGGGCCCTCTACACTGTCGCGCAATAGCGGGCCCGATAGCGGGCCCACGCAATCGCGCAATAGTGGGCCCGCGCAATAGCGGGCCCGCGCATTAACAGGCTGACCCCATAAATTCATGCGGGTGACGACGCATTTCGGCAAACGTTGGCCCATCAGCTGTGGTGCAACAGAACGATGATCGGTGGAAACGGGTGAGCCTAGAGTGCAGGAACACATTATCAACGAATCAAGTAGAAAACATCCATTTGCAATAGATGTTAAAAAAAAGACAGTTTTTAAATACTTAAAAGCGGTGGAACTGAATGACCAAAATAGGTGAATGATATATGTGTGTGTGTATATATATGTATGTATGTATATATATATATATATACTGACTTCCATAAAAAACGCGAAAAATTGAAAGGCTATTTTTCGGGTGAAAAGGGGTGAATATACAATACTGAACCATTGTGGCAAGTTGTTTGGGTCCAAGACTCACGTGCAGTGAAAAAATTGTGTGAGCAACGCATCATTCCCGGCAGTGGAGGGTCAACAAAAATGGCAAACTGGTTGCTGCATGTGAGGCACGTGCACACCATGCAGAGCAAAGTTAACCAGCGACAAGTACGCAGGCATGCAGCCCTTATAAAGCCGCGCTACAAGGTTCAGACAACGACTTGCCGTCTGAGCGCTACAGAGATGCCAAGACTACGAGCAGAGGGACGCAATCGTGCCCTAGGCGATCTGGAGGCTCGTGTGGATGCCAGGCAGGTCGCCAACATCTTTAACGTCCACATCTCAACCATCTATCGTCTGCAGCACCGCATGCGAGTCACTGGTACCACTGATGATCGTCCCCGGCCAGGCCGTCCTCGGGTTACCACACCAAGAGAGGATCGCCATTTTGTTCGAACCCATCTGCGGGACAGGCGGCAAACAGCCACTAACACTGCTCGACAGGTGCCTGGGAATCTCCAGCAACGAATCAGCCTCAACACTGTGCGGCGGCGTCTTCAGGAGAACGGGCTGGCATGTAGGCGTCCTCACAGAGGTCCGGTACTGACACCAAGACACCAGCAGGACAGGCTGCAGTGGGCACAAGCCTGAATCAACTGGCGCAGGCAGCAGTGGGGACGCATACTGTTCTCAGATGAGAGCCGTTTTTGTATTGACATGGCTGACGGTCGTGTCAGAATATGGCGTCGACCTGGTGAACGCTATGCTGACTCCTGTGTGGTAGAGCGGAACCCCTGGGGAGGCCCGAACGTTATGATATGGGGTGCAATTGGCATTAACCACGCCATAGGACCAGTCATCTTTCAGAACATTGGTCCTGGTCGCGGACAGGGTTCAATGCACAGCGCTACATCCACCAGGTGCTCAGACCCCATGTCGTTCCTTTTTTTGCGCAACACCCAAACTGGACATTCCAACAGGACAATGCAAGACCACACACAGCCAGGGCCACCCAGCAATTTCTTCAGCATAACAACGTCAATGTGCTGTCCTGGCCAGCCCTCAGTCCCGATTTAAACCCAATAGAACATTTTTGGGATGAACTTGGCAGACGGTTGGACCTCCTGCGTCCACGACCAGCAACAGCGGCTCAACTTCACCAGGCCATCGTCCATGTGTGGGCTGGTGTGCCAAGGGGACGCATCAACCACCTGGTCCACTCAATGAGCCGCAGGTGTCAAGCAGTTGTCCATGCAAATGGTGGCCACACACGGTATTAGGACTTCAAGCTGGTTTGTCACGTGACCTTGGATTTTCCACACAAAGACATATTGCTGATGACATTTTCACACATTACCGGTGTAATGAATCAAATCACGTCGAATTCTCGCTTCCACTCTGTACAATTGTGACCAATAAAATTCGCCCCTAACCTTCAGCTTGTTTTGCTTTCGCGTTTTTTATGGAAGTCAGTATATATCCCCCCCCCCCCCCCCCCCCCCACTGAATCCAAACAGAAGACAGCAAACTTAATACATCAAACGTAACTTACTGGTTAAATCAAGAGCAAATCATTAAACTCGGGTTCGCGTTTAAATTGAAGGGATCACTCTTGAATTGAAAGGACCAAAACTGTTTCCAAGAATAGACAAGACAAACTGCAAAAAAAATAATTTTTTTCCCCAACATTTTTGCGTTTATATTTCAAACAGATATCACACTGAATCAACCTTAACACTACCTTTGAAAATTTTGGAGTCATACATTTAAATATTAAGATTCATAACGAATTTTATCATTCAAGCACAAAAAAAGGATTCTTGGTTTCTCCCCGCTGAGTGAACAAACATCATCTCTTTGAACTCATTGTCTTAGAATTCATTGTCACAGAGTTCTTTAACGGTTACCACCAACTGCAAAAATAGTTCTGATTTTTCTTAGGCATGTACCCTAAATACACAGACACTCGTAGAGTTACACATAAGATTGTGATGGTTGTCACGAGTTTTAGATCCTGAACTGGAATCGCCGAGATGAGAGAAGGAAAAAAATCTATTTAGAAATACCTGGAGCACAGACCTTTGAGCAGTTACTAGAAGGATAGACTGCAGTGCTGAAGCCTTCCGGAAAGAATCGTGGTTGTCCCAGAGTTCAAGGCTCCAGTGTGCTAGCAAAAACCCACTAAACAAATTCTTTTCAGAACAAGCCTTTAGTCCTATCAAGTAATAGGCAGAGCAATTCGAAAGTGACCGAACTGCATGTTTGTTTAGCATTGCAGAAGTGCAATAGAATTACGTGGGGGAAATCACCCCATTTGAAGCCCAGAGAGTGTCACAAGGCGAGGGACCTTGTACATTCCAGAACAGGGCATCCGAACACACCTGTTTGGTGTCACATCCCACGCCCCAGAAGAGGTAACAGACTCAAGAAGTAACGTAAGCATCTCCCTAGGCTGCCGTATCACTACTCAACATACGTAAACTGCAGAAAGCACGCAGATAACAGCAATTTGTTACGTTTAAAACAGACACTGGGCAAACTATTTGGTGGTTGACCAAGCAAGTGCAACGGAAGCAGACAATGATGTTTTTGATTGTGCGAGGATAAAATGACAGCAGTGTGGAGAGGGGTTTGCCCGTCACAATAAACCAAGAATGTACATTTTGTGTACAGCATGTGCGTGCGTGCGTGCGTGCGTGTGTGTGTGTGTGTGTGTGTGTGTGTGTGTGTGTGTGTGAGGACACAGAGTCGCTAATGAATACGCTTGCATGCACCTTGGTGATTAAAAAAACCTCAGCCATCCCTAACACACAAGTTGTTTGGCAATGCTTTTCATTAATATACAAGTCATCCCAGCGACCTGTCAGCCGGCAGATGACTGAATTTCCAGTATGTCGGCATGCGCCTTGAACCACTTCTCAAGCTCCTCTTCCCTGGACTTCCTCTGCTTTTCTGTCAGAGTGCTGTGCGTGAAAATCAAAGGATTCAGAACAGAATTCATGAGGAAAGTGGCCATGGCCAAGGCCACGTTCGCCTTGTCTGTTCGTCCTCTGATCAGAGTAAAAACCATACACAAACCGACGGAAAACCAGCACAGGGAATAAATGACAGAAACTGTCAACCGCCAGCGACTCAAAGTCAGATCCTTAGACACTTTTATTACTGCTGCTGGAAGAGCGGCTTTCTTGATTGACCAGTAAACAAACAACTGACCGGCTGAACTGGTCAGGAACATGGCGAAATTGAAAACAATCAAAACAGTGATGAAGTACACCCCACTTTCAGACCGTGACTGGCCAAAAGGGAATGGAACACACAGCGCTGTCTGACCATACAGCTGCCATCGCTCACTTGTTGAGACTAACGGTACGGATCCAATCATGAGACCCACCGTCCAAGTCAGCATACATGCTGCAGCTGCTGATCCGCCATCGAACCGTATTCTGCTGCATGTGAAAAGACGAATCGTGATGCAACAGTCAAGTGTTATCAGCAAGGTGGTGAATGCTGATATCTCGTAAGACACCACAGAAAGAAAGGCTGCCAGTTTACAGGTAAAGCTTCTTCGCCAGATCTCTGCATGCCAGCGATATCTTCCGCGGTACACTCCATCAACAACTGCGAGTATGGCGGTGGAAACGCCCATCAGAAAGTCAGCCATTGCCAGGCTGACAACGAATACAATGCCCACGATGGATGACGTCATCCTGTGTTTAGAGACGCACGTGACTGCGCAGATGACATTTCCAGTGATTGACAGGAAACTCATGAGCCACAGAAATCCACGGCGGCTGCCTGATCGAAGCAGGTCTCCACATGAGGACATTTCATCTTCAGGAGCAAAGCATGAACGTTCCGCTATGTTTTCACCGCAACAAAACATATAGTTTGGGGCGAATATGGTGTGCAGAGAAGGGCAGTTCTCGAACAAATCACTAGGAAAACTATTAATTTGGTTACCATCCAAAGACAAAGTAGTTAACTGTGGTGTGAACTGGAACCCATCATTTTCGATTGTGTGCATTTTTGTAAATGATAAATTCAGTTTTTCTAAAGAAGGAAAGGTTGAAAAGACCTTGCCATCCATGACTAATAAGTCAGTATATGATAAGTCAATCATTTTGAGCGCATTTTGCTTGAGAACAGATGACGAACCGCTCAGGAGTAAATGCAGAGGATTGTTTCCCAGAGACAATTCCTGCAGATTTTCTAAACAAGCCAGGACAGTCATATTGACACTCTGGAGTTTGTTCATACTCAGATCAAGGAAGAGCATGTTTGGTAACTTGATTTCAGGGAGAGACACCAAAGAACACTGACTAAGGATCAGATGTATGAGGTACACATTGTGAGTGAAACAATGCAGCGACATGTTTGAGCCAGTGGCATTTAAATAGCGAAGCTGAGGGTAAAGACGAGCGTGGAAAGGCTGAAAACAGACAAAGAGATGGGCGTGGCACAGGCACTCAGCCGGACAGTCCGTATCGCACAACAGCTCGTCGTCCCTAAGCGGACAGTGGGGCCAGCCATCACACAAGTGGTCGCCATGCAAACACATCCTGGAGTTTCTGCACTTGTAGAATCCTGGGCACACGCTTTCCTCACATCCCTCCTCATCTTCGTGGCCAACACAGTCATGCATGCCGTTGCATCGCGTGTACAGAGGCAGGCAGTCATTTTTCAAATCTCCATGACAACGGAAATGGGTATCTGGGCAAGATTCATTCACCTTCATCTTTACAGACGAGAAGGACCCAATGCCGTCGAAATGAACGACAGCCGGAGAAGTATAGATCACGAAATGAACTCCCTTCTGCATCGAGTGTGCTGGACACCCCCTTTCGTCAGAATCGTCCAGACAATCCGTTATCTGATCACAGAAGCCGCTGTAAGAGACGCACTGGCCGTTGTGACAGGTGAAGCTGTGGCCGACACAGGGGGGTGTCTGCAGAAGGACTCGTCTTTCTCGTTCAGACAGTCGGGCCTGAAGTCACAGACCAGCGTGACGGGCAGAGCTACAGCAGTGCCATGGTCGCCACACTGAAACAAGGGCACTAGCAGGCCGTGACCTGAGGGATGAACAGAATGAGCAGTTTTGCCTGAAAAATCATCGGGAAAGGCGCAGGGATTTCTGTGTACCTGACACACCCTCCCATGTTGACCGCAAGAAAGAAACGTGTGAATCACCTGGCCGTCCTGACACTGGGTGAGCTGTGTGTGTTTGTGCCACGGTAATGACACACTGGGCAGTTGCACAGGTTGTGTGGAACGGTTATTTACCTTCAATTCACAAACCAAAGTTACGTCCGTCTCATCGTCCCATTTAATTCCAGTCTTTACGTGGCAATCTACGACATCAAATCCAACTAAGCCATAGATAACACAGCCTGTCAAATGTCTTTCCTCTCTATGGTCGACGAGAGAGGACACCTTGTTGTGAAGCACCACCTTTTCTCCATCCACAACACTCCCTCTGTACATGTTAGGGAGAGACCGGTCATTGTAGTACAGACCAAGCATCGCATTCACAAAATCAAACAAATATTCTTCAGTGTACTTTAGGACAGCGTCATACAGATTACGCGTGCACTTTGGTATCCCTGAACGCCCCCCTAAAGACTGACAGTAATCTTCGGCTCTCCGGTCAAAGTTTCTCTCGGTGCTGTTAAACTTGTCCAGAGCTGTATCAGGCACGAAGCTGTAGCATCTGTTGCACAGAGAGACCAGGCCCTGGCAGCTGGCGTCACTGAACGGGCAGCGCTCTGTTTCGTCTCGTCCATCTTCACATTCTCGCCTCATGTTACACTCTAAATGATGCCTAAACCCGAATAAGTAGCAACAGAACAATTGAACAAACCGCTTCTCAGCCTTGTTGGTTGCTCAGAGTGGAATGAAACGAAAATCTTTTGAGAACAGTTCGAACGAATGCATTCGCTGTCTTGAGACAGAAAACCAAATTCCGTGTAGTTGGACAAAAGCACCACTTCAAACTTTCGTTCAAACATCGTCCATACAAGTTCAGCCCTTTGCGTGCCCCTCTTTGCAGTGATTATGGGCCCTTCAAATGCCCCAAGAGTTCCATTTTTCTTATAACTAATCATGGTATAAGAATATCCAGGAGCTGAAGTGAGAATTATCCGAGCGTCCGCAATATCTAGGTGGACGATAGCTGAAACTGGTGATGTCCAAGTTGCGCGTAAAGTTTTCCTGCCTGTAGCATATCGGTTACTTTCAAAGAAAATAAGCGAGTCACATTCTTTTGGTTTCATTATAGCATATGTTATATTAAATCATATTATAGGATAAAAACAATGAACAATTACACTGTCTATTTTACAAAGACGGTAAAACTGAGCATCAGCGTGGTCAGACCAAAAATTTTCAGTTCAATCAGTTTTGTCAGTTCCATGGACCACAATACGTGATGTCATTTCAAATGACGTGCACTATTTTGCTTTACCAGTTACGTCAAATCTGGTGAAGCTGCTCTTGACTTTTTTTTTTCAAGGTAGCTTTACAAATTACAATGCATAAAAAAAATTAAAAAACTTAACGGTACACAACCAGAAAAACAAGCGAGTAAAATATGAATGCATCGGCAACCACATACACAGACGAATAAAGAACAAAGTAAGAGATAACTGATCATGGAAGAGAGAGAGAGAGAGAGAGAGAGAGTGGGAGACGTCAGGATGCGAACCTTCGCTAAGGGAAATAACTGTGATCACACCATGACAAGGGTGATTTGCTTCCCCTGACTTCCAAAGCGTCAACACTTTTGCCAAGGGGATGGAGCTGGGGAGCAAGAGGGGTGGGACAGGAAGGGATCAGAGAATAATAATAAAAGAGAACGACATGAATGGGAATGTAAGAGAGTATGGGATGAGGGTGAGAGGGGGGGGGGAGTCAGAGACAACAGGGAGAGGAAGGAGGAAAGAGGGTGGAATAAGAGAGAAGATTCTTCTCCTGCGTAAGCTGACTGATACTCCTGCAGACACTCCCTGTATGTGCAGGCAAGTATTAAACCCATCTGCCCAACAAAGGGAGTGGAGTTTTGTGTGTATGAGCGTTTTTTATCCTGCCATTAAGGCAGCCATACTCCAACTTCGGGGAAGGTGCATGCTACGTGTAACGTGTCATCCATACTAACGGCCAAACTGGCCTTCTCTCCGAAGTTGGTGATGGGATTTTTCGTGTGTGCAAGATGTTATGCGTGCGTTCACACACGGAACCTCGGTTTATAGTCTCATTCGAAGGACTGTATGGGAAATGGAGTCAGAACTAATGTTAACTCCGAGGGAAAAATCCCTCTGTGCCGAAACGGCTCGGCGGAGATTCGAACCCGCAACCCCAGGATTAAGAGTCCAGCGCACTACCACTGAGCTATTCCGGCCCCCAAGAGAGAATATGATTGCAAAGGTAAGACAGGTGGGAGATAAAAGAAGTAGTGAAGAACGCAAGGGGTGGGAGGTGGGGTGGGGGTGGTGGGGTCGGCAGTCAGAGACAATGGCATGGGGTGGAAGGGGGTCGGGTGGTGAGAACGGGTAGAGCAGCAGGTTAACTGTGAAATAACAGATTGCTCTTAAAATGTTTCGAGAGAATAGTTGAAATTCCAATTCAAAGTCACAATCTAAATTTGCTGATGCACACGGAAACACACACACACACACACACACACACACACACACACACACACACACACACACACACACACACACACACATCTTCAGCTTTCAAGGAACACAATAAGCCACTTCAAACTTCGTCTCACATCCCATCCGCTTCACTTATGGAGACGCAGAGGAAAATCAGAAAATTATCCGTCAGATGTTAGGTCGGGTTGGGAGGGGTGGGGACGGATTTACATGCGGATGGTAGAACCCCTACACTGCATTTACTGAACAAATTTGTACAATCATGTACGAATCTATAAACGTTCCTATGCCCGTAGGTACCCGACATACACTATGATTTGATTAAAATAATCATTTATTTTGTAATCCGATCATTTCAAACTGAAATTCGATCATTTTACTGTATGTCCTCTCACTGAGTACTTCAATCTAATTTTTTTTTAACAGAGAAGTGAGATGCATGTATGCTTTATTTTTTTTAAATCAAAGAGAGAGAGAGAGACAGAGAGAGAGAGAGAGAGAGAGAGAGAGAGAGAGAGAGAGAGAGAGAGAGAGAGAGGAGAGATTTGTAAGTAGAATTAAAGAGGCAAAGAAGAGAAAGGCTATACATTTTTACGCATCCCACACAGCATTTTTACTTTCACGTTTTGCTGAAATATCCCCAAAGTGCCTTTTTTTCTTCTTAATTTTATCTACTTTTTTTTCAATTTACTTGTTAGAATTATTTATTTTCGTATTTATTCATTCATTTATTTATTTGCCCTTTCGTTTGTATATTAAAGTGGGAAAAACAAAAGTCGGGGTTACAGTCAATACAGTGACGCACACATAAAAACGAAAAAACAACAACAAAAAACAACAACAAACAAAAGAATCGATATTTTTTCGGTGCTTGACCAAAACTCTCACTTCACTGAGAACCATTTTATCGTTGTAATAAGCATCAAAGGTGATCATTTGTTTGTTTTGCTGCTCTTACTGGAATCATGAAGAACCTAGCTTTCCGGGGATGAATTTCCATTTTTCATGACTTTATTTCCATTTCCATTTTGGCCAAGGACTTTATTTTCATTTCATTTTGGCCAAGAACACTGGATAGAAAAGCAAAACACAAGCTGCCCTCAGCTACTGAAGGTTTGTTCAGTTTACATGTGCCCTTGATCAGAAAGAAAAGAACGATATGGGCATGAATTCAGCAATCCCGATCCGCCCGTCCCCGCTATTTACCCACATCTCTCTCTCTCTCTCTCTCTCTCTCTCTCTCTCTCTCTCTCTCTCTCTCTCTCTCTCTCTCTCTCTCTCGCTCTCTCTCTCCCCCTCTATGTGACCTTCATGATGTTTTCCATTTCATTTCAGTGATGACAAATTCTCAGAGAAACACCCGCTTGTTTCCAACCACTTCAGCATTTTTCTTCGTCTGCCTTCTGCTTTTTGTCTGCCAAAGAGTTCAGCGTGTACAGAAGGGATTCAGAGCCGAGTTCAACGGAAGTACGAAAACCATCAGCACCACGTTCACTTCTTGTGGAAGCGGAGTGTTGTTCAGTGCCAGAAGTCCACACAGCCGATGGGAAACCAGCACATGAAATCCGTCATTGCGACAGTAATCAAGCGTCGAGCTAGGATCACCTGTGACGCTTAATGGTATCTGTTGTCAGAGCGTTTTTCAGCACCGACTGGTAAATGAGACCTTGGCCACACGAAATGAACAGAAACAGAACGAAATTGAACACGATCAAGAGACCAACGAATACACCCGTCCTTTAAAACTCTGATCCGTGACGGATAACGGAACGCAAATTCCTGTCTGGCTGTAAAACTCCCAGTGGGATGTGGACGGAAGTAACGGGATGGTGGCCAGAAGAAACGCCAGTGATCCACGTCAGGAAACAAGCCAGGCTACCGGACGTCCTGCCGAACCGCCAAGTGCTGAAAGGAAGCGGAGGACGATGAGACGGTCTAGCGTGATCAGCCCCACAGTGAGAGCCGACACCTCGCTGGACACCAGAGACAGGCACCCGGCCGCTCTGCAGGCCAGACTGGTCCTCCACCGGTGTCATGCAACAGGTATCTTCCCCGGAAGCGATCGTCTGCAGTGCCAATGATGGCGATATACGACCCCATGATGAAGTCGGCCACGTGAGATTGACAACAAATACGCTGAAGCTGCTTGAACTGATCTGCTTCCTCCATAAACGCACCATGAAGCAAAGCAGGTTCCCTACCAGGGACAGAGCCACATACCAGCCAGAGGAAGGCGCGATACGCGGTCGACTGCAGTAGGTCCTTACATGACGAAAAGACATCTTTAGGGGCCTGGCAATGTACTGGTCAAAGTAATCAGGTAGCATCTCTCGGCAACACAGTTTTGTTAGCTTTGGGCAGAAACACGCTGCAGGTTTAACAAACTTTGATACAGGTCAAGTGGAAACGTGTCTATGTAACTACCTTCCAAGTGCAGTTCTCTTACATTCGGAATGAAGTGAAAACCGTGCCGTTAATCGTGTGTACAGAAGTGAATGACAAGTTGAGCTTCTGCAGAACAGGAAAAACGGACAATGGTTTACTGCCGAACACACGCAGCTCTGTTCGCGAAAGGTCTATCATTTCAGCCTGCTCTGCTGCCTGCTTCGCAATGTAGCAGCATGCAATAATCTTAAAGGATTTCCAGCGAATGATAATGACTGCAGGTTGCCAAGTCAACAAACGTTGGTCATATTGACATGCTGCAGTTTGTTATCAGAGAGATCCAGAAGCATCAGATTGAGCACGTTAATTTGGACAGGTGTTTCAGAAAGCACCGAGCAAGAATCAAATGGAGAGATACGCATTGCGGCTGAAGTCCGACAGAGTCATCTTGCTGCCTGTGGCATCGAGGAAGCGAAGCTGAGGAAAGTCACCGGCGCTGAAAGGATGGGAACAGAGAAAGGTATGAGCCTGGCAATAGCACTGAGCAGGACAGTCACGGAGCACACGAGTTCATCATCATAAAGAGGACAGTGATGAACGCCGTCACAAAGATGCTCTTCATGAAGACACATGGTGGACTCTCGGCATCTGAAGAATCCCGGGCAGGGTCATCACGTCGCAGCCATCTTCATCCTCATAGCCGGCACAGTCATACACCCCATTGCAACGCGTGTAGACCGGGAGACAATCGTTCAGTTCGCCAGGACAGCGATAGTGAGTGTCAGGACACGACTCATTCATGGCCATTTCAGTGGATCGAAACATGGTCACACCATCAAAGTCAATCAGAACAGGGGACAGGAATACCCGACATACAAAAGAGTTTTAGATCCGTCCACCCGGCATCCTTTCAAGTCAGATGCATCCCAGCAGTCTGGAAAACCATCGCACCATTTCTCATAGGGCACGCACTGACCGCTGTTGCAGGTAAACTCATTGGCACAAGGGGATGCTGACAGAAGGATTCGTCACTCTCATCAGCACAGTCCTGCACAAAATCGCACACTCTGGAAAAAGACAGTGCGACTTCAGGACAGACAAAGGACGGGACAAGCGCCACCCTGCTGTGTTGCCAACTGATCGCCGCTCCGCTTGTGCTTGTTATCATAGAAAGTGCACACAGAATTGTCCGCTTGGTCACAGAGTTTGTTGGAATGGCAAAAGAGGAATAGGTAAGTCATTTGATCATCTTTGCAGTAGAGTAAACTTTCCCTTCTGGATCGGGAAACACCCTGGGCAATGTCACAGTGTTGGATGGAAGATTATCTATAGGGAACTGACAAAAAACTTGGACACGTGAAAGACCATCACAACGTTCACAATGGAACATGAACCGTACACGAGGCTCAATAAACGCAGAGGTGAGGACATGCATAGCTTTTACTATTTTTACAAGATTCTAAAAGAACACTGAATCTGTGATGAAACACAAATTTGTTTTCATCACTTATACTATATCCATACATTTTAGGCAAGGACCGGAATCGATATACGCTCCGGTAAAAACACTGATCTTCAGTAAGTCATAGAACACTTCCAGTTCATTGTGGCTAAGTCTGGGGAATCCTGGGATACCCCCAAGGCATGACAATGTTGTCTGAAGATCTCTGCAGACCAGTCTTGGCCTCCCTTTGTCGATGGAGGTTCATGTAAACTGTAGCAATGTCTACAAGAGCGCACCAGACCCCGACACTCTGAACTGACCCCGGGACAGCCCTCCGCTTCATCCCGCCCATCTTCGCAGTCATGCTTTAAATCGCAAACTATGTGCAGTTTGAAAGACGCGTAAAAGTCAACAGAACAATTGATCAACCCGTTTGGCAGCTTTTGAGGCTGTTGGTCTGCATCATGACGGGAAACTACAACCTGAAGAAAACATTTACGGTGGTTGCAAAAACCATGTTTAAGACCAATGAAAAGGTAAGCGGTCCACGTGCCTGTTAGGTGTATACGGTCTGACGCGCTAGTCCTCACTTTGCTCGAATTATAGACAATGTACAAAACATAATTGAAATAATTTGCTTTGAGAGTAAACAGGACGACCTCTGCAGATGGGATGTAGCCGACAAGGTTTCATTTTCAGACAAGATCGATAACCAGAGGTCGGTGACGGCGCTGCAAAAGACGCTTCATTCTAGAATTTGCCAGCTGGTTTTCGCAACAGAATAAATTCAATGCAACTTATCTGGAACCAAGGCGTTTGTGTTTGGTGGTATTCCTGTGGCTATTGTCGCGCATCAAATCAGATCGATGTCGAGCTTCTCTGGGATGCAGCCTAAGCATGGGGGCATTGCGAATGACTGTTTTGCCTAGAGTGTGATCCTTCAACCAGGCGCACACAAATGAATGCCCAAATGAATAGGGGTGGAATCGGTGAGGACCATTCTTACCTTTCGTTCCCCTCCCCCCCCCCCCCCCCCCCCCCCCCCCCCCCCCCCCCCTCCATCATGGCTTTGAACTGAGATTGTGTTTTAACTTTGATTTTCTACGATGTATTTTCCCCCCAAAAGTTCATATTCAAAGATGAAATGCTGTCGATAATGGACTCTGAGGACGTTAATGGAAACTCCCTTGGTTTTGTACATTATTTCCATCAAACACCAACATAACATGGGACAAATGGTTCTCTCAATCTCTCTCTCTCTCTCTCTCTCTCTCTCTCTCTCTCTCTGTGCGCGTGTGCCCAAGCATGAGTGTGCGTGTGCTCTGCGTGCGTGCGTGCGTGCATGCATGTGTGTGTGTGTGTGTGTGTGTGTGTGTGTGTGTGTGTGTGTGTGTGTGTGTGTGTGTGTTGTTGTGTGTGTGTGTGTGTGTGCGTGCAGTAACCCATAAATTTTCACTGCTACCCATGAAATACTATTTTTTCATTCTATGTGCACGTTTGCCAGATACAATTATCCATGACATTTTTTTTTTACAATCTCATCGCTCCACGAAATGGGTTTTCTTCTCGCCATTGAAACGTTGCAAGTCCAGAGGACTAAACAAAGAAAGGTTTCCATGTGAAAGAGTCAGCAGGAATTCGAGCCCGCTCTGTCCCCGAAGGACCATCACACAGCTTCTCCACTGGACCAGCAAGGTCCAAGCCATCAGTTCCGATGGGGCTTCAGTGTCAGGATGGGGAATCGACACCAGCAGCATGCCTCAAGATGCCAGATCATTCTTCATCTCAGCAACCTCATCATGCAATCTACACAGTCTGAAGAGTCCATGCAATCTTTGTCGTTAACATCCTACACTTGAACACTCGAACCCTGAGCGCCAACATGGAAAACTCTGTCCTTTCCCCTGCCAAGGTACTCCAGGCAAGATGCAACTTCACATCTTAATCTCTGTACAGTTCTGTCCATCGACATTTTGATCCTGTGGCACAACAGAGCAGACTGAAACAGAGTGAAGAAAAGTGATGACTGACCCGTTCCCGGTCCTAGCCAGTCAAACACATCAGTGCCATTCATTAAGAGCATGGAGCGGGTTCACCACCTCCTCGATTGAAGCGGCCGCATTCTCCATCTGTCACAAGGGCAGCTCCCTTGATGATGAAGAAGTCATGAGTCAAACCAGACATGAAGACTTCAATCAACAAGGATAGGGGTGGGGATGGGGGTACAGGACAAGTCGACAAGCTGATGAAAAAAACAAACAGGCAAGACGAGCTAGAAGAAGAGTCAACAACCGAAGTCCATCTCCTGACTGAATCTCTCCTCTATTGCTCCTTCTGGAAAGTACGCTGACAACTATCTAACATAGATTTCTACACTCCATTCACATATCGCCTCTTTTGCTCAACACCAAAAGCTTACCTCAACTATGATCAACCAGGAAATCAAACAAAACAACTTTATCAAAGATAACCATGCTCATCATATCTCAGACAGCAAGCATCCCATGTTCTGCTTTCACCCGAAAATCACAAAACCAACACACCTGGCAGATCCATTGTCTGCATGTAGGTGTCCTACAGAACACATCTCAGAGTACATCGACTCTCTCGTTCATACCACGGTGCAAAGCTTCAATACTTCAATGACACACCTCACACACTCAACGTGATCCACTCCACATACCTCAATGACACAACTCACACACTCAACATGATCCACTCCACATACCTCAATGACACAACTCACACACTCAACGTGATCCACTTCACATACCTCAATGACACAACTCACACACTCAACGTGATCCACTTCACATACCTCAATGACACACCTCACACACTCAACATGATCCACTCCACATACCTCAATGACACAACTCACACACTCAACATGATCCACTTCACATACCTCAATGACACAACTCATACACTCAACGTGATCCACTTCACATACCTCAATGACACACCTCACACACTCAACATGATCCACTCCACATACCTCAATGACACAACTCACACACTCAACATGATCCACTCCACATACCTCAATGACACAATTCACACACTCAACATGATCCACTCCAATACCTCAATAACACAACTCATACACTCAGCATGCTCCAATCTACATAACTCAATGACACAACTCATACACTCAACATGATCCACTTCACATACTTCAAAGACATAACTCACACACTCAACATGATCCACTTCACATACTTCAAAGACATAACTCACACACTCAACATGATCCACTCCACATACTTCAAAGACACAATTCACACACTCAACATGATCCATTTCACATACTCAAAGACACAATTCACACACTCAACATGATCCATTTCACATACTCAAAGACATGACTCGCACACTCAACATGATCAACTCATAAGGACACTCCCCATTTTCCAACCCAGCCTCCTCATCACATTAGATGGTGTCTCGCTTCACACTTCCATCCCTCATGCTGATGGACTGAAGGCCCTTTCTTTATTGACATAGGGCTCCCCAACTAACTACACCTACTCTCAGCTACACTGGTAAGACTTAACAGGATTAGTCTTCATCCCCAATACCTTCGAATTCAACTAGTGGTATGGCTGTGGGAACCGAAATGGACCATCCTATGCCTGCCTTTTCATGGGACACCAGGAACACCGCCTGCTGTTTTCTATTACAGGCCAGACCCCAGAGCTCTATAAAAGGTACATAGATGACAAGCTGGGAGCTACATCCATGCCAGAACAAGACCACCACAGCTTCCTCAACTCTGGTCAGACCCTCCACCAATCCATCAAACTGACATACACTATTTAAGAGTCAGTCAACTTCCCGGATATCTCCCGTCAAAGATGGACGGCTCCAAACCTCTGCTTCCTACAAACCCACCCATGCACATTCACACCTGGACTTCCCACCACCCATCCCCAAAAACAGCCATTGCGTGATGCAAAAACTGGCTCCTGTGTGGCTGTCGACAAACACAAAAAAAGAAGGCAGTCCTCATTGTGCTAGACACAGGACGACAGCCAGCCAGTCATCAGCCAGTGGAGTACGTGTCAGTTCTGTCAGGTGCTTGTCTGTCTCTACAACACCACCTGTTTTAGGCAGTACAAAGACACAACTCTTGTGGAACAGGCCAGTCATGGACTGAGCGACCAGTGACGACAGTGGTGCAGTGACAGAGGGGACACTGATGGCAAACAGCAGCTTCACCAACACCCTGACTATTGTGCACAGACAGGCCATGATCCAGACACTGGCCATTTTTGTGAACATTGTGTGTATATTGTTTTTTTTCCCAAGTGGTGTAAAAGAATAACGTGTGAGTGTGATAATTTCTGTTTGTCTCCTTTTTTTTTTTAACCAAAGTACATACACTTATTCTGTTGCTTGTGACGTTCATTCATAAGCTCGGGTCATTTTCATTGAGAAAATGACGCAATTGATGCATGACGTTTATTTGCTCTGCACTTGTTTTATATTTCTATCTCCAAACGACGAAACTAATTGTTAGTTTTGCTTTAGTGCAGTACGCTTATGATTTTAAACGTTGTGTAGATCTGTATTTGTATCAATAATAAAAAATTTACAATCTTAGAGTATGGAAAACCATGGTATTGACCAATCATAATTATCGAAATATCAGCTGTTTTTCATCCGCGCATGTGCAGTAAGTGTTGGCCGTTGCGTCATGTAAACTGATCAACCAAAGTCGACAAGAATTGGCTCGACACGAAAGGTCGAATTTTTTCGAGAAGAAGAAGCCTGTTGGAAAGAATCAGTCAAGGCCAGACTGAGAGATGACCGCAGAGCAGATCGATAATATCTACAACCTTTGCGGGGAAGGCTTTGACGAGTCTCATCGTTCCGTGGTCAAGTCGATAGCTGTAGCCATTGAAGACTGTGTTGAGGTTCTTTATCTTTGTCACGCATCTTCATTATCCTACTACATTCTTCATTGCTGAGGAACGTGTTGACGTGTCAACGTTGCTGAGGTCTGGAGGTGGACTCTGAGCATCAGTGGAACTCCGGAGGACAACAGGATTCCGTGAAGCTGAGTACCAGTCATACGAACACATCCCTCCACATTCAATCACGCAACAACACACTCAGACATTTTTTTTTTTTTGGTAATGTATAACCATATTTCTTTGTGTATTCTCCGAAGGACATTTTAAGCACAAACGGACAGTCAATACTTGTGCTATTGGATAAACGAAACGGAGAAGAACAGAAACTTTGCTGTTTCAATGTGACTGTATATGATTAGTTTCTTTTGTATGAAATCCATTTCATAAAGAGCCAACGGACATCAACATTCAAAACAACAAAACGACATACTCACTGCAGATCATCTTCATCGTTATTCATATTTTATTAAATTTAGTTGTTATTGTTGAAGATCAAAACCTCTTGTTCCATCCTTAGAAAGAATGTGAAGGGAGTGGACGAAAGTTTAACTTTCCTACAACGGTCTATCATTCTTGTCTGAACAATCAACCATCATTTATTGAATGGGGCTTATATAAATCTGTCACATTGCTTTCGTGACAATGCAAACGAATTACTGTGATGCTAGGAATGAATGCCCCAAACAGCTGTGGCTCCCTTAGCTCTCTCAAGTCAAGGGTGGCACAAACTCCGAGACAGACAAGTTCGATCGAAGCTAGTTAGTTGTAGCTGATAAGTGTAGGTTGTCGCTCTCGCCCTTCTGTCCCTGGAAGCTATGATTTTTTTTTTAAATTCATTTTTGGGCCTGATTCGGTGTGTTGGCATGCCGGGATCAGCCAGTCCTTTGGGACGCAAGTGATGGTACTTTGTTGAACACACACACGCAACACACACACACACACACACACACACACACACACACACACACACACACACACACACATTGCAGGGCACTGCGAGCCTCTGTTATGATGCATACGCCTGCAGCCCCACACTCAGAGTAACACCTTAAACCAGTCTTGATGTGCGGCTGATGCCGTGCACCACGGATCGTCGTGAGTATTTTGGACGTCCATGTGTGACGACCCTTTGACTTGGAAAGTGCAGTTGTTGCTAACCTGCACCTTGAGTGATCCAGAATGTTACTCTCTGACAAAGTGTCCACTAAGGCTGTTCTTGATACAATGAACCCTCGGCTTGTGTTGTTGATCATGGACTAAGATGACCACTGCGTCTTCCCACTACATCTCTCTTAAGTGAAACGTGAGATCCATGATCAAGGTTCAGTTCTGTTCAGTGGTTATTTTGACGTCTGTTCGTCATCGATGATATGAGACGATATCAAAAGGTAACGGAGATCACAGAGAATGTCAGACCTACTGTCACTGGTGATTTTCTCTCACCTCTCTCCTTCACATGTTAGAATCGAGACATTCCACTAAGAATACATCTGAAACTACTTAAATCAATCAATCAAATAAAAATCAAACAAAAAGAAATATCCATGATCACGTTTACCGAGTCACAGTGAACTAAAGACTGATTCTTAATTCAAGTTAAAACGATCTTTTCTCAACATGGGGATCACAGCCTGAAAAATACTGCTTGCTGATACTCGACAGAGATGCACTGTTAGCCCTGCTCAGACTGAAGCTGTTGTGAATAGGTTGTGACATCGATTTAAGCAATCTGTTGGTCTAAAAAATGAACTTCTGTATTTCCAAAGCATTACCGGTTATAAACTTTCTGGCTGGGCCGAATAAATACGATTATTTACGTTATCAAAAAAAGTAAATTCTGGTTAACCAGCTACACACTGATTTCCACCTCAGGCCAGTTTGGTAATGGGTGAAAAAAGAATTATTTCTATGGCAGCCATTTCATATGGTCACATCCTTTTTGCGAACCCATACAGTTCCCGGAACATATGGAGTGATCGTTCTTGCTCTGCGTAACAAGGGTAGGCGAGATACTACAATCTCGCTGATCGTGGATCGCAAACCAAAAGATCAGGCAAATCAGAACAAAGACAAGGACACTGAGATGGCGAACAAGACAAACGAGGTTAGCTGTCTAGAAGCTCGTGCAATGAAGAACAGCTTACAGGCATTTCAGCTGTAAGAGGGGACAGCTAGATTGGTTGCGTCCACCACCTCTCCATGTATCTGAATTGACGGGGTCTGGAACAATTTGCCCCATGAGGGGTTCAAAACTCGGATCTGAGATTTCTCTTTTTCTTCCTGGCAATACCTTTCTATACAAACGTTTCACATCTAGGCCAACGTTCTAAGTGTATGTATGTTAAGATTAATTGTTTATCACCTACACATCCTTTTTGTTTTAATTTAGAGCTTTTTTTCTCGAAGAGGATGAAAAACGCAGACTGCTTCAAACTGACTCAACCTAAATCGTAGCTCTCAACAAAGCATCAGAACTGAGTTTTCTTTACGAATCACAAAACCCAAACACTGATAACTTAATTTGAAAGACATTGTTGAAAGTACAGCTTTTGGAAGAAATTGTCATTGATAAAAAGACCCATCAAATGCTGGAATGCATTATGAAATCAGCCATAGAGCACAGCCAATGATGTAGTTTCTGACCAGAATGGCACAACTGAAGGTAACGTAAGGTAATGTTGCTTAGAGCCCAGCCGACCTCAAAGGGCCACATCAGGGCTGTCACCACGTTGAAGTCAACTCACAAGCCATTAATTCTCACAATTCTTTAAAATACACCTAAAAACACATCGGAAATTTTGTTAAAAATCTTTCTACTGTAAAATCTCAGATCAGAAGAAAAACGTGGATCTCTGTCAGAAATTCAAAGATCACATCAAATGGAACATAAGTCCCAACACTCTATAAGAATATGTTTCATTGTAGGTGGTACATGATATGGAATGCACCATGGAGCTTCTTCATTCTTTAAAAGGTACGAATGAATTAAAAACAAATGGTCAGTGCGCAGCCGGCATAAAACCATTTCTTCCTTGCGACCACCAGAGGTAGCTGAGATGAACTCATTTAGGTTTGGACGGATCTGGACAAGTTTGTTATCCGTCTATGTTTCCCAATCCTCCTGCCAGAGGTCTCTAAAATAATCCTTAACTTTCGGTTTCAAATCAGAGTAGGGGATAGATATGTTGGACAGTTTCTTCGTTGTGACATTCTTGGCCAAACGATCAGCCATTTCATTTTCCTGAATGCCAGCACGACCGGGGAACCCAAGCAAGAACAATATAGTGATCTTCCACTTTCAAAGAGGTAAAAAGTTTTTAAAAAAAAAGTTCAGAAGTTCGGGATGATGGAGGTGACGGACAGCTATGGCTTCCAAAGCTGACAGCAAATCAGACAAAATCAGAAAACTCTTGTTTGTAGATTGAGAGATTATCTTCAGTTTGGAAACAAAGTTGTGAGTTCAGCACAATAAACTGAAGTGTCTGGCGGAGTATGTTTTGATAATATATGGGAAGGAGCACCTGGGCAATAGGCTGCACAAGCCACTCCATCTTCGGACTTTGAACTGTCAGTAACTATTTTCTGTCTATGGCCTTCATGCCCTTCTCTCATGGTGACCATTCCACATCTAAGCCTTTGGTGTGTCCATGCCGAGATCGTATTTGCTCTTAAGTTCACGGGGACCGTTGACGGGAGGAGATGGTGGTGCCTTCTCATGGGCAGGCTCTGTGACGCTGGGTCGTCACTGGGGGGCTTTGTGAAGTCGCTGTCCTGCGTGTGTTGATTCAGAACAGGCATCACTGAACACAAGCGAAGTGACATGATAGCAGTGCAGTATATTTCTTCCACTGGTGGGGGTGCCGCATGACAATGATAACTGTCCCTGTTGAATGCACGTGCCACGCTGAGTACATGACAAGCCAGGGTGGCTGTGAATAGACAGCCGGGATGAGCGGCATCGGTGTAATGCCACTGAAATGGACATAGAAAATGAGCCGGAAAAAAAGGTGACGTATCAATGATCTTGAGATCTGTGATAGGATACATCTAGTTTCAGACTGTCCCTCCTTCCCCTCCCCCTTCCTCCATCCATCGCCAACGTAGTCACCACCACCACCGCCGCCACCACAAAGTATTTTCTCGACAAGCATGAGAAGAGTTCCCTTGCTACTGTCGAGTTATCTTCCGGTTAACCATGTTTTCACAGAGAAGTATCCTTTTCGTCCCCAGATCAAACCACCTGGACAATTCTTCGATGTACCGACAGGGAAGAAAGCAGCAAAATAGTACATTCAAGCGGGCTCGCAGACAATTTGGTGTTTATAGCAGGTGATCTCTACGCCGGGGACAGAAATGAGACAAAGAGACTGAACAGCGACATTCACTAAAATGAATTATTATCATAGCTGCCAACCTCCCAGAGTCAAAAAGAGTAACACCTTATGGGGGGTGGGTTCGGGAGGGGGGCTGGCCCCCCTCCTGATAAGCGGGGGTCAGGGGGCGCAGCCCCCTGAAGCTGAAGCCTTTTTTACACTCTGACAGGCATATTTTTCATCTCCTGATAGGAAAACTAATCAAAAGCAAGCCTATTATTAAACCATATCAAAGCATGCATATTAGTATGTTGCATACAATGCAATATTTTGTGTAAAAAAAAGCCTCTTATGTAGGTAGCCACCATATTTTTTTCTATAGATTAATATACAAAACACACAAAATAAGACTTACCCAAACAGCTTTTTTATCTTCCATATTGATGTAGGATGAACATAAAAGATGCTCTGCCCTCCCAATCAACAGCACTCACAGTCCTGGGTTTCCATCAGCTACACCCACATTCTTCAGTTCAAGTTCCATCAACTTCACCCTTCTGCCCTTATGATCTCACAACTACACCCCATAGGACTTAGGATCCATCAACTATACCCCACAGTCATGTTTCATCAACTATACCCCACAGTCATGTTTCATCAACTATACCCCACAGTCAATCTTTCATCAACTACACCCCACAGTCATGTTTCATTAATAACACAACACAGTTATGTTTCATCAACTGTCCCCCACAATCTTGCTCAAACAACTTCATCCCCAGTCCTCCGGCTCCATTTAATTACCATCGCCCCCCCACCCCAGTTCTAAGGCTCCATCAAGCTACTCCCCAGTCGTCATGATCCAACCACTACTCCCACACCCTGAGTTGACAGCCTGTGTTCAAAGATCTAGGGTTTTTTTTCACTATTTGTGCAGTCGAGGACTTGCCCTTCTTTAGAAACTCCTGGCTGAACTTTTGCTCATAGCAAGAGCCATGAAGATTGGCCTTTGCCACCATCATGTTGTTGAGCATGTTGGAGCTGAGAGCCCCCTGAAGTCAGTCTTGTTTTTTCTGACTTGGCTGAACAGGCGCTCACAGCTGGCATTACTGTGGGGCAGGGACAAGATTCCCAACATGCAGTGAGCCAGTCTGTCATATGCCAGGTCTCCAAGCTGTCGCTTTTTGGCAAGGTGGGCCCACTTTTGGTCTTCTCTCTCCAGGCTGCAGACAGCTTGTGGCAACTCCTGAGTTTGGAAGTTGTTGAACTGCTCCTGAAGCTGATCTGTTGCTTGACAGAGGTCCTCTTCATCCTGCTGAAGAACCAGACATGGAAACTTCTTGATGAAGAAGAGGACGTCCTTCCATGTTGATGAAGCTGCTTTGGTGGTGTCAGCAACCTGCGCATGTACTACAACAGGGTCTCTGAAGGGGAATTTGGCCACAATGTAGTCACAGGCTGATGTGTAATACTGCCGGACACTGTGAAAAAATGCAGCTTGATCTTCTGGTGACAGCGTTTCTAGCAGGGCAGAAGCTGCTGCCCCAACAAAGAGATGTGCATCCTCTCTCTGATTCTCTCTCCGTTTGTAGTCCACTTCACAAGGCTCCTTAGACTTCAGCACTGAGGGGAGAATAAATTTTGCATGGATGCTGCTCAGCAGCCCCAGAAGAATGTCTCTCAACGCAATATAATGATTGAAGATTTCTTTCAATCACATGCAGGTTGATGTCATATTTGCCTTAACACCATTTTTACGCCAGGCAGACAAAAACATCTGAATTACGACTGACGGACCTTGACCAGCTAAAATCATTTTTTAAACTGTTACCAACGCCCACATCCCCAGTCAAATAGTGTAAATACAGTGTCGCCAAGAATGCCACATGCTAGTACAGCAAAGTAGGTATCATAAAATAGATCCTTCTGCTACAAAATTGTCCGTAATTCTGCCAAACCGGCAGTCACTAGGAAGTACGTAGAGAGACCCTTTAGTCAGTGTTCAGTAGCCGCCTTTTAATTGTCCATCTTCAAAAATTCGTATTATTGTAAAAAAGAATTAAAATAATCTCAGTTGACACCCTATTTAAAACCCGTCTAGGGTTTTGATCAACAGAGCACAAGAAATATAGTGACCTATTCCACGTTAATGTGTATAAAAACGAAAGGTCCTGTATAATTTTCTGTCACCTCACCCCTTGCCTATACTTTAATTCCAGTTGCATCATTTCCGGGATAATTCTTCCATTTACCCCGCAACATTCGTATTTTGAATTCAAGCACCAGACACCGTATCAAAGACAAATCCGTTATTACAAGTCCATTTCCTTCCATTCACAGTGTAAATGCTTTACTGTACATGCTTTGAAAGCATCGCTGGTGTTGTAGATATGGTTTTGCCTTCTTACCTAAAACTCTGTTAACTTTGAACGTGCTCTGATCTTCACTTCCCTTCTACCCCCATCTCTCCCACCCTTCCATCCTCACCCTCCACAGCACACATCATACCATTTGCCAGCAAAACAAAAACTAGTTCTGGTGCCGACCCATCCTACCAGACCATTTCACTCTCCTCCCGCTTTTCATCCTGACCCCCCTCTCCCCCGCCTTTCTTCCATTCCTCATGCACAAACTTTTTGTGATGAGCGTTAACTTGCCGAGAATAAGTTCCTGGACAGCACCTAACTGCCGTCAAGTAAAGTCAATACGTGTTCAACCAATGAGTGAATCGATCCTTGCGTTTAAGAAAGAAATGCGTGTCATATACTTTGCGTCAGCTAGGGATGGACAGAAGTGCATGTCGTTAAGTTTTCGCCAGCATTGCAAAGCACATGTCAAGAGTAGCACCCAGAGTGTATGACTGCCCATGATCCTTATTTATTGCCCCACGAGCCAGCATTGCAAAGCATATGTCAGAGTAGCACCCAGAGTGTATGATTGGCCATGATCCTTATCTTATTGCCCCACGAGCCAGCATTGCAAAGCATATGTCAGAGTAGCACCCAGAGTGTATGACTGGCCATGATCATTATCTATTGCCCCACGAGCCAGTATTGCAAAGCATATGTCAGAGTAGCACCCAGAGTGTATGATTGGCCATGATCCTTATCCTATTGCCCCACAAGCGCAGACTGTAGACGTGCTGTGATGACATCTGGCCAGCCAGGGACGTTTTTACCTCTCTTATCTCAGTCATACTCCACAGGGTAGAAACATCCACATGTCTGATCCATAATTTTTCCCCCCAAGACATTTCCCATCTGCCTCTGGGACATTAACTCTCCATTGTGCCTGTGGAATGATCAGAGAGAGAGAGAGAGAGAGAGAGAGAGAGAGAGAGAGAGAGAGAGAGAGAGAGAGAGAGAGAGAGAGAGAGAGGAGAGAGAGAGTTATGGTGAATTATCTGCCTGTACAAGGCAAGCTCTGTGGTGCTTTTTAAATGCAAGGAGCGATCCTTTGATGCTTGTCTTGGCTTACCGCCTGAAGATACATGCTAAAAAGAGCCCAGAAGCTCTGTATCACCGTGTAGAACTGATCACATTTGGGGGGAACACTCTTAAGAAATTACACTGGAGGCAAGATGGAAGCTCGAAATGTCATGCTTTGGCACTGCTTTCAGTCATTGTTACAGCTCTTTTGTTCATATCTGAAGACTGTGAAGATACAAGATGTCGGTTCCATCAAATCTTTCATGCTTGGATCTGCAGTTTTCTTCCCCGTGTAAATTTGCGGTTTAAGACACTGCATTACTTGAAACCGAATATTGTGACTTTAACATTCGTATGTTTGCAACTACAGTGTGTGTTCCCTTTTCAAATTTGTGGTCTATGACACAGCCCTTCTTGAAACCAAATATTGTGACTTTAACATACGCAGTACACGCTCTTCAGATTTTTGCTGTCTTGTGTGTGTTGCCAGTGTCCAAAAATGTAAAACTGGATTGACAGCAGAATGGAGTGACACAATGAGTACAGCTGTGCTTTGCCCTATTACATCCGACTCTGAAGCACCAGATAAATTCAGCCAACTTATACAGGTCATCACCAGCCAGCACGACACATAAGAACCAGCCATCTTGACCACCAGATGGGCGGAGAAAAAGGCAAGCTGACTGGATGGGTCAGCTGTAATACGGTATCTTGGTACTGCCCTGTAAATCACACACTGACCAACACCAATCAGTGTGAAAAGAACTAAGTTAAAAACTTCCATCGCTGAAAGCAAAACGCGTTTTTCTTTAAAGTGAAACTCTTCAAGGATCCCAGGGTGACACAGGCTAGTATAGTCGTGCGGCATCCAGTGTGACTGTCTATAAAGAACTGATATTGAAGCCATCAAGAGACCAATAAGCCATGCTAACACACAAGCCATGGCGGTTAAACCCTCACTGAATTTATACACGCTCAAGGGAAAACAAAATATGATCACATGATCCAGTGTCATAAACCAGATTGTCAGAGCAGACAATTCGTTTGATAAGAAGGACAAAAATCCAGCTAATTTACAAGCCAAACTCTTTTCCCACAATCCCCCATAACGAAAGAAAGATCCATAAAACATCTCATTGGCCATGGCAATAATACCCACATAAATTCCAGTGAAGAAATTGGCGATGTGTAGATTGGAGATCAGTGCAACAAAACTGTTCATAAACAAAACTTTTCTGGCTAAACAACGAATCAGAAGACAACACAAATTCCCTAGCATTGCAAGTGTGGAAACTGACCACCAAAGCACTCTGTTAAACTCTGACTGTAACAAGTTGTCACACAATGAAAAATAGGCATTCTGTGCAAAGCATCTTGTATGACCCCCTGTTCGGAGTAGCATTTCCGAGCAACAGAGTCTGTAGTTTGGATGAGCGGATGGTTGACAAACGCTCGAGTCCTGAAAATAAATTTACAGGAAAATTGTCGATGGTGTTTCCTCTAATATCTAATTCCTTAAGGCTTTGAAAGTTCTGAAAGCCTGGATCCAGTATGGTATGTACCGCTGAGAATGACAAATTCAAAGATTGTAATGCAGAGAAACCTACTAAAAACATTTCCCCTAAACACTTCAATCTGAGTCTCTGACAAGTCCATCGTCGTCAAAGTGTTATGAATCTGACCAAATGAATTTCTAGTCAGTGATGTCAAGGGATTATTAGAAAGTGTAAGAAACCGCAAATTCGGCAAAGAAAAAAGGAGATTTACTGAAACAAGAGCCAAATGGTTGTTGCTCAAGTTAAGGGACCGTAAATTTAAAAGCTTCGTGTCATTCAGTAAAGGGAGTGAACAATCTGCCAAGCTGAGATGGATGAGTAATTGATTGTTACTCATAGAACTTAAAGGCATTCCAGAGCCTGTTGCATCCAGGTATCGAAGCAAAGGGAATCTTTGAATGGAGAAAGATCGAGAGCAAATGAATTCATGACCTTGACAAAGGCAGCCACGAGGGCAGGTCACATCACAGAACCACTCATCGTCTTGATATGGGCAGTGGGCGACACCATCACACATGTGGGACAACTGAAGACAAACTGAATAGTCTTTACACATATAAAAACCTGGACATGTCAGTGTCTCACAATTAAGTTCATCCTCGCCATTAGCACAGTCATAGAATCTGTTGCACCTTGTGTAAACAGGGAGACAGTAGAGCAGTTCGGTTGTACAACGATAGTGTGTGCTTGGGCAGGGATCAAAGGCTTTCATTTTCTTATGATTAAAGTGACCTTTACCGTCCAGATTGATGATGTACTTCTCATGAGTTGGTTTGTCAATTAAACTTGATGTATGTCTAGTATCATGTATACTCTCGTGACAAACCATTCGTCGGATTCATCAATACAGTCGGGATAACTATCGCAAATTTTGTCGGCTGATACACACTGGCCATTTGTACATGATTCACCAGTACACGAAGGAAACTGACAGAATGATTCGTCACTATTATCTAAACAGTGTTGCATAAAATCACACACTAAAGTGTAAGGAATCATGGTAAACTCATCACCACAGTCAAACATGGTAACGAATGATACCATGTTCTCTGGAATCAGGTCTGCACCTGAATCTGAAATGTTGGACATCCCAAAAGGGCAGAGCTCAGAGAGAGTCTTATTTGCACAGAGTCTGCTGGTGTCACATAACAAAAATGAGTGTGTCATGCTTTTCTGAGAACAGGTAATCAGTGTCTGTTTTTTTGTGTGGAAAATATTGACTGTTGTGTTTGGGGGAACACAACCTCTCGCGCTGAAGAATTCAGTTGCGGTGAAACTTTTTTCTCACAAATTATTCTCGAATATTTCTGGTACTCACAAGTAAATCCAAAATCATTCAATACTGCTCCAAACCGAACATTAATGTTACAACAATAACAACTGTAAATTGTCAAAAAGTTCAAGTTGTAGATCATTGTGTTGTCTGGCCACCTATCAAACTTTCGGTACAGGAAAGGCACAGAGTACCACCCCCCTAGAAACCCAACAAACGGCTCTTCTTCACGGTCAGTCCAAGCGTTTAGAATATCCCTGTATTCCGTTCTCGTTCTAATGGAAGCTAGGTCCCAGCCTATACTCTGGCATTCACCTCTGGCAGAGAATTCTCTGGTATCGGGCCTTGGTCGGATAACCTGGAAGCATTTGCCTCGAGAAGCGATTAGACCCTCACAAGCAGGCTGCTGTACGGACAGTGCCCGCCTTCATCTCTGCCATCTTCACAATCCGGAATCTGGTTACACCCAAGATGATACTGAAAACTACTATAAAAATCCACAGAGCAATTGAACAAGGAATAGCTTACCTCTAGCAATGTTTCGTTCGGGACATGATAAGAAAACAACGCTTTCATGCCACTGAACATTACAGCTTTGCTAAATTCGTAATGAACGCGTACAAGTGAAGACTTAATGTACAATGGTTTCCCTCTTTCCTGGATTTTTCTTTCTACGCGCCATGAACCTCTGACTGAAATGAAAGAGACGAGATGAAACCTACCATAAGTATATCTGGCATCCTTAAACGTATTTTTTCGAAAGCTAATCATGGCGATCAACCCAGGAGGCACAGTTAATTGTTCAAAAAGATCTCTCTGGAAAAAGATTCCAGGCGAATGAACTGGCATCACATATCCATACTTGGATGATGTGTAAACCACTTGAAGAAAGGTGTTTTCTGTATACAAAAATTCCACAGATATCTTGGGAATGTCAGTATGTGAGATGTACAGGTGACCTGTCCTTGATACCACTATGTATTCTTTTACTAAGTTTTTTTCTCCGCATTCTTCATTACAAATGTAGTCAGTCTTGCTTGATTTCCATCGGTCAAAGAAAACTGTTGACCACCAACAACCGACACGGCCAACGTCAAGACGAGACACAGTAGCGCTAAAAAGTCCGTTTTTCTGTGCCTTTCACGTGCAAATTACAGATCAGCCTCGTGTACCCAACTATAGTGCAATTGATGAAGAGAACACCCGGCTCTCTCGTAAAACGCAGATCTGCGAGACAGTCTGGTTGCCTCAGCCATAACACCGTGACGTTCGCTCCTTGCTGACGAAAAAGGAAGTCCACTCCTGGACATATTTCTTGCATCTCTTTCTCTGGGGTCAGCCAGTCGTCGTGAACGGTCACCGGTCGAGTCCACGAGGTGACATTGGCCAGGGGTGTAAGGTTGGGTAGCGGCGTAGCCTCAGCCGTTGATGTCGGATTGGGCGGAGATGTGAAATTCAACATGGCGGTGGTGTCCACCCTGGCGAAGGAGAAAGGGGTCTTCATCATCAGTGAAAGCAACAAGCAGGGAGAGATGGTACCGGACGGGTTTTTTTGTCGGCCATGTCTCACAGTCCAAGCGTCTCTCAGCGCCATCATTATTCTTTTAGAACGGCTGGTGATGTCGTCAGCCAGCCTGTAAGCAGCTAGTAAACAGCTGCCCACGTCTGTTCTTATGAACAGTCTATAACGACAACAGAAGTAAGCTGCCTGACACACACACACACACACACACACACACACACACACCACAGAGAGAGAGAGAGAGAGAGAGAGAGAGAGAGAGAGAGAGAGAGAGAGAGAGAGAGAGAGAGAGACGTTATGCTAGTCATACCATATATATGCATTGATCTATTTACATACCTATGAAAAGAAATTCATGTGCACCCGTTCCATTATTTTTTTTCTTTCCAACCATTATTCAAACTTTTTTTTTCTGCAATCAGTACTTAATGCCTTTGCTCCGCGAATTTTTCGATGGTTTTGCTGTAACCTACGAATTATTCAAAGATAGATGATTTAAACTTCTGCCACACAAACCATTCAAAGCTTTCGCTACATTGATCAAGCAACGTTTTTGCTACACGAATAATTAAAAGCCTTCACTTTAGAACATATTTCAAATCTTGGACTGCACAAGTTGTCTGCAATGTTTGCAGCATGAATTCTTCAAAGCTTCCGCTGCCTGTCTTATTCACATCTTTCGCTTCAAGAATTATTTTAAGCTTCCACTCACGAATCATTCAAAGTTTTTGCAACGTAAATTATTCAAAGGCTTTATGAGACAAATTATTCTAAGCTTGCACATAAATCTGAAAAAAAAGACAATTGTCCGTGAGAACAACAGTGAAAGTTGCACGTGCGCATGCACTTTCTCTCTCTCTCTCTCTCTCTCTGTGTGTGTGTGTGTGTGTGTGTGTGTGTGTGTGTGTGTGTGTGTGTGTGTGTAAGTGTCTGTGTTTCATTGAGGGGCTACCATCTAAGTCATGGTTTTCAGGTTTACATCTCCAAATGATTCCCTGAATTCAACAGATAAGATCTGTCGGATTGCTGAGGAGATAGTATAGTGCTTGTGGGTATCTTGGCTTTGGTAACATGATCTAAAATTCAATATAGTGCTTGTGAGTGTCTAGGTTTTAGTGACATGCTTTGAAAGTCAAAATACTGCTTGTGTGTATCTAGGCTTTGGTAACATGCTTTGAAAGTGAAAATAGTGCTTGTGGGTATCTCAGCTTTGGTAACATGCTTTGAAGTCATTATAGTGCTTGTGTGTATCTCAGCTTTGGTGACATGCTTTGAAAGTCAAAATAGTGCTGTGTGTATCGAAGCTTTGGTGACATGCTTTGAAAGTCAAAATAGTGCTGTGTGTATCGAAGCTTTAGTAACGTGCTTTATTAAAAGTCATTATAGTGCTTGTATCTCAGCTTTGGTGACATTCTTTGAAAGTCAAAATAGTGCTGTGTGTATCGAAGCTTTGGTAACGTGCTTTAAAAGTCATTATAGTGCTTGTAGGTATTTAGGCTTTAGTGGCATGATCTGAAAGTCGAAGCCGTTTGCAGTGTTGCCCCAGCTACACGGGCAAAGGTTCAGGTGAATAACACCTAGATGAGGTTCTTTGCCCCATGGCCAGCAGCAGGCAATAAGAATACCACTGGTGACATTGTGACCCACGGCCATAGCGGACAATAAGAATACCACTGATGACGTTGTGCCCCACGGCCAGCAGCAGGCAATAAGAATACCACTGGTGACATTGTGACCCACGGCCATAGCGGACAATAAGAATACCACTGATGACGTTGTGCCCCACGGCCAGTAGCAGGCAATAAGAATACCACTGGTGACATTGTGACCCACGGTCATAGCGGACAATAAGAATACCACTGGTGACGTTGTGTCCCACGGCCAGTAGCAGGCAATAAGAATACCACTGGTTTTATTGGATTGTGACTCAGTACATTTTTTGAGAATTGTTCAACTATTGAAATAGTTAGTCTAAATTATATATGTATGTATGTGTGGAAATAGTCTAAATTATATGTGTGTGAGTGTGTGTGTGTGTGTGTGTGTGTGTGTGTGTGTGTGTGTGTGTGCTTTTTTCTTCTTTTGTTTGTTTGTTTTTCCTGTTTCTGCTTGTCCTTTTTATCCACTATAAAAAAAAAACCTTCATAGACGGAGCATATATCGAGGGCTTCCTGCCAGAATGGACCATCTCAGTTTTCCACTATTGCTAGTAAAATGAAAACACAACTTCGAGAGTTTAGTGCGCCTTTTATAAGAAACAAATAGTTTCATTTTTCACTGGCTAGCTTTAGGCCTTTTTCTTCTGTGCTACTAAGGGAAGTTTTATCAACAAAGTGTCTGTGTTTATCACAATATCTCATCAATCAACATAAGTGTCCCCTAACCCATGCTGGCTTGCTCTCACTGTCTTCCAAGCCTGAGTCAACTACCGACCAGCATGAGTGTAACGAGATATATGCCCATGCAGGCAGGCAGTGAGGGAAAGGAAGGGTTCAGAAAGCCCAGAGCTGTTTAGACCCAGCTGTCAGTGTACCATGCAGGCAGGAGGGTTCCTGCTTATCTCTGTTATCAACAACCTGCCGGTCTGAGTTAGTTGGGATTGTCCCAGGTCAGCGGGATGGGGGTGCAATAAGTTGAACAGAACATTGAGAGTCAGTGTAGAGCCATTACAAGATATCTCATTCTGGTCTGTCCATACTTTGTGAGAATGTACTGTATGAAATCATAAAAAGGATTCATTTCCGGATTAAAAAATGAATAGCTGGATTTGTTTTAAACATCGTGGTAATAAAAAAGTTTGCTTACAAAGCAACAAAAATTATTAAAATTATTAAAATAATAGGCTATCTCTCTCTCTCTCTCTGCATTTTGGTCAGTGTCTCGTCTTGTCTCCCTCTCATTCTCGTTCTCTCCTCTCTACTCTTCCCTCCCGCCACTCTATTTCTCGTAGGGTATGTCTTATGCCCCTCTCCCCCCACCTTCTCTCTCTCCTAGGCTCGTGAGCCTCCCTCCCCTTCTCTTTCTTTCCTTTCTCTTCCCCCTCTCTTATTCGGTCGGTGCGATATTATTTGTGAACGAAAGCATACAATTCCAATGGAGTTCACTTCGCGGTTAAACACATTGGATGTTGAGAAAAAATAGCCTTATAGTCTGAATATTTACCCGAGCGTGCATACATACAATGGGCACACACACAGTCAGACTCACACACACATGCATGCAAACGCGCATGCATGCACACATACATACATACCCATACCATTCGCGGACAAATAAAAACACTGAGTGACCATCTTTCTTTGTTTTGTTTTTTCCCCACTCTTTCTTCTTCTGTCCCACTCAATCAGTGTGAATTGATATCCTTGTGGGCACATGCATGGGTATATGTGCTTACATAAAGGAATCGAATCCCACCACATTAATCCTCTTAGCTGGTGCCACCCATAGGTACAAACTAGGAGAATAATAATAATACAAACTGCATGCACAGGAAAATGTTCACATACCGGCTTTGTCGCCTGAGTTGTATCTTGAGGTGGCTGTTTCATCAGTTATCCTATTCACAATATCCACCAGTCACCATTCAGAGAGTTTTTGTCTTTAAATAGCTATTCCTTTCACTGGATAAGAGATTCAATAAGTCACAGTTCTAATCTCACTTGAGAAAATAAAACCAAACAAACAAAAAACAGCAGGTTCAAGTTTGGGAAATAATGTAAGTTGTTTGAAAAAAACACACACACACACATTTTGTTTATTTCCGAAGATTTGTTGTTATCTTGAGATGTCTGTTTCATGGGATCTCTTCACAATGTTTTTCAGTCACCAGACATTTTTTGTCTTCATGTCTCTCTGCTTTCACTGGCCATTGAATGAATGTCACATTATTTTTACTCACTAGAAGAAAAAAAAAAAGAAAAAAAAATCACACGTTTGTTTCTGTATAAGTTTTTTTTCTCCTTTTTTCCTGTAAGCTGTCTAAAAGAGCAGGAACTACAAGGCAGCATCTTTCTTGCTGCAATATGTTGTTTTATATTCGCACGTTTTGTTCTGCAGTTTGTTGTTTTTCTCACAGTTTTCTTTTCCTACTTGAAAAACAACAACAAAAAAACAACAACAACAAAACTAAACAGAAACAAACAAAACTAAACAAACGAAACAAAGTGGAAAATTATTAAAGTTACACATTTTTGTTCTTGTTTTTGTTTTCTGTTTCTTTTTCACACAACTGCAAGCTATCTCCAAACACGCACATAGCAGCAACAGCGGCAGCATCTTGACTCAGACAGTCTTATTCTGCGTCACTCCCTGTGCCAGAGTCCTGGACATCGGGCTCAGACAGCTTGTCTTTGGCTGCTGCTGACACTGGCAGGCCTTGGAAGAACGCATGGTGATGGGAGGGAATGATTCCCGAGGTGCACAGCGACATGAGGTCCTGATGTTTTGCTTTGGAGATGGGCAGTTTGCAACTGTAGCACGGGGTACTGTCTTCAGCGGTGTTGGTCTGCTTCTTTTGGATGACCCAGTCAGGCGAAGAGTACGGAAGTCTTCATCTCTAAAATCTGTTTTGAAGAACACCAGATCCTCCTGTCCTTTGTGCAACTTGATATTGCGGATGTGTAGCCAGTTGACTTTCTGACCCTCGATATCGGTTTTGGTATTCCTGACGAAGGATGCTGACAGCTTCTTGAAATCAAGAAATGAACCATGCTTCAGAGGAATGACAGTGTATTTCTTTCCTCTTCTTGCCATTCGCAGGACAATGTCTCATTCACTTGGCACATGTATGGATGTGCACTTCTTGGCTAGAGATAATGATATTGACCACTGGTCTGAAACGTCATAAATTGTTCACATAAACTCGTTCTACACTAATAGGCCAAAGAAAGAGGACATAATTTCACACAGGGATCATTTCACTAGATAGTCGCAACGCCAAGCTACTAACTTCTGAAACGTTACTAGTACTACTATCTTCTGAAAACACTACTATAATTTTCATAAGTTAGTCGTATTACTACTACTATCTTATGAAAATTATAGTAGTGGTTTTTTTTAGAAAATAGTAGTACTAGTAACGTTTCAGAAGTTAGTCGCTTGACACTCGTCCTTTTGAGGAGCACTCTAACGAAGAGAAAAATACAAGTCTGCTAATTTATTTTTACTACCTCCCCCCCCCCCCCCCCCCCACTCTCTCTCTCTATGTCCGTTTCTCTCTGTCTCTCACTCTGTTTCTCTGTCCGTTTCTCTCTGTCTGTCTGTCTGTCTGTCTGTCTGCCTGTCTGTCTGTCTGTCTGTCTGTCTGTCTACAGTCCTATAGTGCATGCTGAGTCTGTTCACTATAACATCGAGTGTTGCAGAGATGATGTGAACACCAGGAGCATCTTCAATATGGTGTGTTTAAAAGCCCGCTACTAGGGGAGGTGCAGTGGTGTAACTGGTAAGGCGTTGGACTCTCAATCTAGAGGTCTTGGGTTCGATTCCCGCTGGTGCGCTCGGAGTTGTGTCCTTGGGAATGGCACTTCACTCCCTATTTCCTTGGTGGCGCTGCACTGTAACGACGCGCTTCCCCCAGGGGAAGCAGCCAAAATTTCCCCTTGTGTGTGAGACAATAAAGTTAAATTATTATTACTAAAAGAAACGCTACGCTTCGCTTTGCAAAGTTCACGCAGTGAATCTGATCGGTGAAGCTTTGACCAATGGAATCACTGACATTGAATCTAGGACACAGTTCCGACGTGAGAGTTGATTTTTTCCCCAACGGGATCACGTTCATCTTTTGACAGCTGGCTTAAACGACGAAGTATTCTGCTTTTCTAGAGTGGAAAGGTGAGTAAATTGTTCTTTATGTCATTAAAATTTATTTTCTAATGCTAACTTATGATTTAACAAGCAAATGATATCCGTGTGTGAGAGTGTGTGAGAAAAACAAACAATAAATTCTTGCATTGAAAACCCCCTTTCATTTGTTTAGATGTTGCCCAAGAACAAAGTTGGACCTGAATTGATTTGAAGGGGGGGGGGGAGGGGGGGGGGTAGAGGGGGAACGATGAAGAAAATGCATCCACTGACATTCGAACTCGAGAGTTTTCAACGTCTTCCCAATTCCTATGACCTTGGCCTTCAGTGAAGGTCACCCCCAACTATTGTTACTAAAGGCTAGACCATGATTTACAATTGTACTGAGTAAGATGAGTAAAGACATAATAGTCCACGAGAAAATGCCTACTTTCACTTTGTAGACTATTTCCCCTGGCCATTGTGACCTTGACGTTAGACGTAGATTACACGTTAATGCATGTTATATAGGTTCACATACCTAACTATTGTACCAAGTTTGATGGTTCTAGGTGGAATGGTCTTTGAGAAAATGAATTCTGTCAAATTGAGAACTGTTGCAATAATCTCCGAGAAATTTCTAAGTACAACTTTTTAGCTGCGGCGCCTGTAGGGCAGAGCAGCTATACAATTCACTCAACTTTTTTGTTGCTGTACTTCCAGCGGACGAAAGGCCTAGGAGCAGGCAATACATATAGATCTGCCTTCGAGACGGATTAGATGGTTCCCTCATGCAGCTAGTGAAGGGGTTTCATATTTATAACATATATTTTCCCACTTTCTTCATCTTCAACCCCCCCCCCCCCCCCTCCCCCCTTTTTTTCTTTCTTCTAAATTTCAAATCTTTGCCAAGTCATTACTATAAATGATGGAAAAATTGTTAACTTGCACTTGTTTTCCCCCACTACTGAACTGTTCAGCATTCTTTTCTTTCCTTTTCCAACTTTTTTTCTGAAAAGTTGAAAAGTTGCGCCACAGCTAAAAAAAAAAAAAAAAAAAAAAGACGTCGCAATTTACGTAGTTTATAATTACGTCAATAAAGTTGTGTTCGTGGCCCCGTAGCTAACTATTCCTCTCGGAATATCTTCTTCTCCCATTTACAAAGGTCGCTGTGACCTTGACCTTGAGTGACTGCCATCCAAAGAAGCATGTTCTGAAACGTCTTGTCAGAAACTCCAATTATACGAAATTTGATAATTCTAGGACGACCCATTGTGTACGAAAAAAGTCCAAAGTTGAGTTTTTGACGGACGGTTTTGACAGACGGACGGATGGTGGGACAGAGGGCTAACTGACTGACGGACGGATGGATGGACGGACGCCGGAAGGCTAGCATATAGACTCACTTTAACACACGTGAGTAAAAAATATACTGAAACAGGAGTACGTATATATCATTACATCACAGTACTGAAAGATGAATCACATGTAAAGATGCATCAATATTTTCTGCGGTTTAAAATCGTGGCAATCGCCAAATCAGTAATCTGTAGTGTGTACATCGCCAACTTTAAGGAGCATATGGAAATTCATATAGCTCCATTTATAAACGTAGCCAGCACAACAATATGTAGCTCAAAACAAAAACCATTCCGAGTTGGCTACTAGTTTCTAAAATATAGCCATCAAAATGAGCGATTGATCCAAACAGCCTCTACCGGTTGTCTCGCGTGAGCACTGTTTTGAAAGCCATCACAGACAAGATTGCTCGTCCATGTCTCTATATTTCAGAAAATGTTCTGCGAGACATTCCCACTCCTGTCAGCGTAAGGCGGCTGAACAGGTTAATGATTGAGGTGCGGAACCTCATTCGTCACCAAAATTGGTGGAATGCCTGGCTCTCTCTCTCTGACTGAGCTGGACCACAGGTGGTTCCAAACAGATGATATTCGTTTGAACTGACGCTACACACACAAATGAGCTTGAAAGCAGTGTATGTGCTGTTCATTTTGTTGTAACGTCAGTTCAAACGGATACTGACTATTTGGAATATCTTGCTACGGGGGATGTTCACTATCCTTGACAATCGATGTGCCAACTAAACAATAACGGTCAGATTCAACTGAAAATTCAAACTCATTGCAAATAACCTTTCACCCAATTGTATGCAAACTTTCAGCTTCATCAAAGAAATACTTAGTTCTCAATCGCACGCTGATACGTATAAGTCTACATTGTGAATTTCCTCGTTTTATCCATGATACTCCTGAAGCAAATGATACTCGTTTGAGCGATTTATACACAGGAGGGAAAATATAAATATAACAGAGTAATAAGCAGAATTTCGTATAATACATGCGTCAGTCTTGAGTCAAGTGATCTATTCGATACAACTGAATGACCTTAACGTCTCACAACCCTCTCTATCTAGAAGGCAAAAAGACTGTTCATTTCATTGAAATGGATGCCAGCTCAATCCGTTAGTTATATTCTGGAAGTTTTCAGAATATATAAGAGATGAAATACGACCCAATTTGATCCAAAATGAAGGACGTTATTCATCTCGAAAGTGAGAAATCCAAAATAATCTAGTCAAAAATTTCTGATTTTAGCCAAGATGTAGTTTTATGCCGGTTATCAACAGAGGCAGAAAATTCATTAGATGATGTGTTCGTATTCCTTTGAAGTACAACACATATTACCATCATGGGTGGAGCTTTCAAACTTGGAATTTTGTTTGTTTGAGACACGAAAGCAGATGAAATCCAACCAACACTCTACTGCGTGTTTTTTTTTTTTTTTCTTTCTAGACTCTACTGAAGAAAACGTGTAGCAATTTTAAAACGATATTTTGCAGGTGAGGATCATTAACTTGTCCAAGCATTCAACATGTTTAGAAATGAAAATAGGTTACTTATCACATTTATGTTCAGTGGTCTGGAATTTGTCCGTTACAACTTGTACAATTAAACAAATTATGCTCATTTCAAGTTCAGTTTATGTATCAAAATGGGCAACTATCCTACTGCGGCCATAAAAGATAACAAAGATGTGTAATTATGATTGAACTTTGCTTTGATGCACACAATTCCAAGAGGGAGGCAGCGTATGATTTTTTTTGTTTCATTTTCATCTGTCCACCACTAAATTTTGATTAAACATGCAAACGGCTGTTGTTTGTTTGTTTGTTTGTTTTTACAAATAACATTTTCAGCATCCACGAATAATTTTCCTGCATTGTCTTTTTACTGATTGTGTCTGGCAATCATATCTATTCTTTTAGTGAAATATTCTGGTGAAAGTATGAAAACTGCACACTAGTTTAACTTTTTTCTATTCTCTTCACTCAATATAAGCTGAGTTACGATTTCGTTTTCATTTGAGTGTGGAAAATTGTGTTTATATTTTCGGCTGTGAAATGTGCTTAAAACTGCGCTTAAAAACAAACAATTTTAGTTCACTTTGTCGTTCATGTAACGTTTACAGAAATGAACAAATATGAATAAAAACATGTCAACAATGTCCTCTGCTTTCGACTTCGAAATTTGATTGTGTGAGTCAGGGCAAACGAAATAGACTGTTTACTCCCCCCCCCCCCCCCCCCCCCCCACCCTCTCCCCCTCCAAACACACACATATGCACAGGCTTACATACACAAACTGATATACATACACATATACTCACACACACACACATGAGAACACACACACACAAACACACCGCATTTCAGTCCGCCGTTTTGATGAAAAAGAAAGTCATCAAAATTGCAGGAATAATCAATGAAAGCGTAATTATAGTTTATCGTTTCAATCCAAAGAAACAGGATATAAAGCGCCCGCCGTTTTGTAAAGCGCTTACAAATCGGCGGGGGCCTAGATTTCCAGATATTGTTGTTTTCTTGGAGGAAGGTAACTGTTTTCCTTGATAAAAAGTTGTTACAGATGATTTTCATATTCTAACTAGAAAAGTGAGACTGATGTCCCTATATAACTGTTTTCTTAAAGGACAAAAGCTTTCTCCCTCAGGAAAAAATATAGTGATGGATTTCCCTATAATCACCGTTTCCTCGGGAAACTTCTCTCCTCGGGATGAAAATAATTGTAACTAAAATTTCTGAACCATTGTTTTATTGAAGTATAACCTTTTCCCTTCGGAACAAAATTAAAGCAACTAACATTCCTGAACCATTGTTTTCTTGAAGGATAACCTTTTTCCTTTGGAACAAATCAAAGCAACTAACATTTCTGAACTGTTGTTTTCTTGAAGGATAACCTTTTTCCACAGGAACAAAATTAAAGCAACTAAAATTCCCGAACCATTGTTTTCTTGACGGATAACTTTTTTCCTTAGGAACAAAATTAAAGCAACTGCAATTCCTGAACCATTGTTTTCCTGAACCTTTTTCCTTGAAAAGAAAATTCCTTGGGAACAAAATCATGATGATTTTTGTCCCTATATCATGGTTTTCTTAAAGAATAATAACGTTTTCCTTCGGGAACAATACTAAAGTAACTTTTTGTTGTTGTCGTTGTGTTCTTTAAGGATAACTTTTTCCTCGGGAAGACAATTAGAATGAATAATTTCGCTTCATCACTGTCAACCTCGGGTGATGTCAGTGGAGGAAGGACTAGCGCACAGCCCAAACACACTCACAGCTTGCTTACGATCTCATTCATATATCATGCATTCGTCACATCAAACCACTAGTAAAGTCTATAACTTTACTACACATGTTCATAGAACGAACCATCAATGCATATGGAATCAAACAAAATAAAACATTCTCTCTTTCCTGAACTTCACAAAATCATTTGTCTAAAACATCATTAACTAACCCGGGTATAAATAGATTTCTACTTTACCTGGCCAGTGATCTTAACTATTCACGAATCACTGTCTCTTTTTCTTTTCCTTTTTTTTCTTTTCACTGTCACTTTCACAACACGGCACAACTGCTGGCACCGGTCAAGTTAGACTGCTGGCATCGGTCAGGCTGGACTGTTGGCACTGGCGTTGGTCTGTCGATGAAAGTGGCGCTGGCCAAGTATGAGGTCGAACCCCAGTGAAGATAGAACAGTGACTATCAACATCGATCTGTTCTCCTTTCTTTCTTCCTGCATTAACGCATTGCACTCTCTCTCTCTCTCTCTTCTAGTCTGCTCTTATCAAATGGACATGGTTGCTTTTCTTTTCTTTTTTTTTTTCTTTCTTTTCTTCTTCATTAGTTAGCGACTCTCTCTCTCTCTCCACATCTCTCCTCAGTCCTTCCTCTGCAGACTATCTCATGCTAATCCCTCAACTTGGTTCTCTTCTCTCCTCCCCTCATCTCTCTGCTTTTCTCTCCTCCTGCAGAGCTTCCACTCCGAACCTCTCTCTCTCTCTCTCTCTGTTCGTTCTCCCCCTCGTTCTCCCGTTCTGTCACTCTCACATGCTTCTTATTCGTTCCGATCTGTCCAACAAGGGCGAGTACCATTGGTCAGTATTTTTACCCCCTGACACCCGAAGTTAGCTCCCTCTAATTCCATTGGATATTCAAATCATGACAGTCACGCCTACACACCTTTTCTCTCTGTGGTGGTCAATCGGTCATTTAATTGATTACTAGATTTCACCCCCACCACACACTACCTTCCCCCCCTTCCCTACTTAACTGGCGCCGTGTGGCTTAAGTCGTGGGCACTGGTCAGTGTAAATTGGCCAGATGAGTCTGAGTAGGCGCTACGACTCGTCTCGCTAGACATCGAGGCGTCGGTCAAAGCTGATTAGTCCGTCTAGCCGGACAGACCGTCTCTTTGAAGCCTCTCCCCTATGCTTAATTGGCCGGATCCGAACCATGGGCCCGTCTATGTGGCGCCCAGAATGTTTGAGTTAGGACTTATGTCCATTGAAGTGGCCGGCGACGGACCACACTTTGGTTGTGTTAAAATTTTGACCGTGACAATTTCCCCCTTGCAAAAGACTATGAAACCGCATTGTCTCAAAACAACGGTACAAAAAGACAACAACCGAATTTGCCTGAACCACAGCTACACTGCAAAGTTTAAAAAATACTTTACAACCAATGGTTTACAAAATTATAAAATATACATTATGAATCCCCCAATGAGTTATCATTGACGTGCGCTCTTCCCTTATTTCAACTCTTTTTTATAACGACCTCTGTGCGCACTTATGCAATTCCCCTACCTGGGGGTTTGCCACATCTTCTCTTCACAATTTCTATGAAAAGCACAATATAATATGCTCACATCCAGACACTCACTGAGGAATCTCCATCCTCACTTATTGCAAATAATGCATTACAAAACAAAGCGACTGTATGCTCAAGCATAACTACATTCACATGAACAAGTCCCCACAAAAAAATATGAACAAGTTCTCACACAAAAAAAAATATGAACCATAGCCAACTGGGAATGAACCCATATCCAATCAAAATAACTGTCATCAACACATGTTATCAACAAAGCACCCCGGATATGACTGACTTCCTCTGAGTTGCAGCTTGCAGACTACACGGCTTAAATAGTCAGCTCCGACATTCTGTCGACCGGAATGTACTGCACTCGTACCTGTAGGGCTGCAGTGCCATTGCCCAACGCAGAACTCTGCTGTTTTTCAGCTGGCCTCCTGTAGGAATTTGAGTGGTTGGTGATCTGTCTCTATCACGAACTCTTTCCCATACAAGTATTTGTGGAACTTCTGCCGGCCCACACGACAGCTAAACACTCCTTCTCCACCTTGCGTACCCTTCTTCACACTTTGTCAACTTCCGCTAGCATATCTCACAGGAAACTCGACCCCTTTATGCTCCTGTAACAATACTGCACCTATCCCACCAACCTGATGCATCTGTCCGCAACAAAAATGGTTTGGACAACTGGTAGCTTCAAGATGGGACGGGAAAACCTAGTCTTTCCAACACCGTCTGCAGTGCTTGCTCTGCCGCGTCTGACACTCAACCACAGCCGGTTTCCCTGCCTTGACCAAATCACTGAAGGACTCGTGATTGCTGCGAAATTTGGAACAAACTCCCTATAGAAGCCAATAAAACCTAGCAGACTCCTGAAATTCGTTTTGGTCTTTGGTCTCTCTGAATTCAATCATCTCTCCACCTTTCCTCTTTCCCGGCTGCTTTGTGTCGCCTCCGACAACAAAACCTAGGAACTCCTACTGTCCTAGCCCTTCATACAGTGACACATCCCTTATGACTCTTCTGGAAACTTAGGCAACAAAATCTCCCCTTCTCCTGCTGGGTCTCTTTCACACTCATCAATGATTGCTGCTGCGCCTATGTGCTGAGTCTCACGCTGAATATATTTGCGGAGGAAATTTGCATGGAAAAGTTTTGGTTTCCCATTCACATCAATTCGGTAATCCCGACCGACCCTTTCAGTGATGGTGAAATGGTCCTTTCCAATGCATCAGCAGCTTGTTGTGACCCGTGGGAAGCAGTACCAGGACTTGATCTCCCGCCTTGAGGGATTGCTTCGTCACCTTCCTGTCATATTGCTTCTTCTGACCGACCCTAGCCTCCTGCAAACCTTCCCATGCAACCTTACATGTCTCATACCTGTGCCCACCTTTGGAACAGGGCGAGATTGGGCCAATCAGATCGATAGCCACCCTCCTGAACGGTGTGTCAATTAAAGGGGGATGTTTAAGAGGCGCCTTCCTCTTCACCCCTCTTGTGGCTGACCTTTGACACACGTCACATGACATGCAGAAACGCTTGATGTCTGCCATTGCTCCTGCCAATGAAAGTCATCAAAGATTCGGTCAGCTGTTTTGCTGGTGCCGAGATGACCCCCATGAGCGACTCGTGACCCACTGACATGACAGTGTCACGATAACCTGCTGGTACCTCTAACTGAGTGGTCACCTTACCTGTCTTCCCCTTGGTGAACACTCGGTACAACAGCCCGCCTTTCACAAGAAATTCTGTCTCACCTCCTCTAACCTCCTGTTTCTCTCCACCTCTTGCCAACTCCCAAGACTTCACGAGCGAAGGGTCTTGTTCCTGCGCTGCTCTAAACTCATCAGGCGACACATCTATGCCTGACTTCCTTGCCGGAACGACTAACGGTTTATCAACCTTTTCCTCCTTTTTGCTCCTGTTTGAACTGCTGCCCCTGTAGCAGTCAACAACTCAGGACCCCCCGGATCCCTTGCCCCGGGAATATTTCCAATATCAAATCAAAAGGGGTTTTTTCCCATCCCCAACGCAACAACTCCCCCTGAGAAAAAAAGGGGGTAGGGACCCCTATTTTGGGCAACGGGAAACCCCCTAAACAGGGGCCAAACGAAAGAGTAGACTGTACAGGTCTGGATTTGCCCTCAAACCCCCTTTTCCCTCAAACCAGCGTTTTTCCCGTCCTCCCCCCCGAAATAAACCAACCAGTGTCCTTTAACCTTTAACCCTTTTCCCTCCCAAATTTCCACCCTTCTTCCACTGGTAACAACCACTCAGCTTAGTGCCCCCCCCCAATCCCTGACACTGCCCGGGCTGTCCATGCTACCCCATACGCAGCCCCCAACCCCTCTTCAGACTGAACCCCCTTTTGGGTTCCACTGCGGGTTCTTTTTCCCTTTTACACCCAAAACCACCTCTTGAAAGGGCACCCCCCCTTTCCCTGGAACCTCATGCAAAATCCCCGCCACATGCCCCTTTTCTTGGGGAAAATGAAAAAACCTTTTTTTCCCCCTTTGCCCTTCCTTCGCCCCCCCAAAGGGGTTTCCCGACTTTCCCCAGAAACCCCCGGGTTCCCCTTTCCCACTCTTCTCACCTGGGCCTAGCACCTGTTTCCCCAAAAACCTTTAGTGCCCAAACTTCCCCTCCCTAAAACACCCTGAAAAACTTCAAAAATCCCCCTCTGTCCCGGGCCTGTCCTTTTTTTCCAAATGAAAGGGTTAACTCAGGGCCGAAACCCTACAAAACTTTTTCTTTCATAACAAAGCTTTTTTCAATTTTCCCAGCGAACCCCTTTTTTTCGTACCACTAAAACTCAAACCTTTCCCAAAAAATAGTAAACAAACCCGGAAACCCAAACTGAGTGAACTCTCACCGCTTGAAAATTTTAAAGCTGAACGAAATTTCTACCCTGAACCCCCCTCTGTGGGGTAAAAACCTTTCATAAAACATTCCTTCACAGCGCCAAAAATCAAAACTTTTGTTCGGGGGGGAAACGCAGGGAAAAATGGCAATGCCTTACCCGCCAAGGCGCGGGACAAAAAACTCCCACTCTTCTGGAGGCCAACCCTGACTGGTCGAAAATTTTTTCAAAACGACGTTTTATCCCATCAATCAAACTTTTCCTTCAGGGGAATTTTTGGGGGGGCAATTTTTGGGTTTCGGGGAGCGAAACGCGCACAAAAGTCCTGGAAACTGAACCCCCAAACCCGGTGGTTCCCCTCTGTTTTCCCTCATTTTTCCCCTAACTCTAATTAAACCCTTTTTTTTTTAATTTTTCCCTTTTCCTGCTTCTTTTTTTTCTGTTTCCTGCTTTTTCCCCCTTATTTTTTTCTTTTCCGCTTAAATTCTTTCTTTTTCCCTTTTGCGTTTCCCCCTTATTCTTTCCTTTTTTTCCTGCGCTTGCCTTATTCTTTCTTTTTTTCCCCCTCTTTTTCCCTAACCTTCCCGTTCTGCTTTTTCCCGACTGCGATAGGGGCGCCCTTTCCCGCGCTTTCACCCCTTTTCCCAAATTTTTTGGGTTTTTTCAACAAATTTGCCCCAAACCCCATCTCCTGAGTAACCTAAAAATCACAGCGACGCTCACAAAATTTTTTTTCAATGGGGGTTTTTCTTTTTTTCCCCGCCATTTTTTCCCTCTCTCTTTTTTTTTTTTTTTTTTTTTTTTTTTTTTTGAACAAGATTTTTTTTCCCTACGCACCCAAAACGGGTGGTTCCCCGACACGAGTGACGAAAAGCACAATCCTATGAATGACAATATTACTTGGGACAACGAGTTAGTTTTTTTTTAGACCCCCACCCCTTTACCCAACAAAAAAGGAGCGAATTATGGGCCCAATCTGGGGCCGAAAAAGTACTCTGGGGCTAAATCCCAAGGGCCTAAATTAAACTATCTGGAACCCAATCCCAAGCCAAAGTTTTTAAAAACTTTTTGGGGAACAACAGTAAAAAAACCCCCTTTTTTAAAGGATTTCAAAAATTTTTGAACCCCCACCCACTTCCCTCTGAGAATTTGAACAATTATAAAAAATGGGCCAGAAAAATCCTGGAAACCCCTCCCAAAAAATTGTAAACCCTCGGGATGCAGTGGGGAAGGACTAGCGCACAGCCCAAACACCCCTCCAGCTTTTTTAACGATCTTTTCCCATTATAAATTCATTCTTCCAAAAAAACCACTAAAAAAGTCTAAAACCTTTACTACCGTTCATGAACAAACCCCTCAATGCATAGGGAATCCAACAAAATAAAAAAACCCCTTTTTTCCCTTTTTGAATTTCCAAAAAATTTCATTTGTCTAAAACATCATTAACTAACCCGGGTATAAATAGATTTCTACTTTACCTGGCCAGGTGATCTTAACTATTCACGAATCACTGTCTCTTTTTCTTTTCCTTTTTTTTCTTTTCACTGTCACTTTCACAACACGGCACAACTGCTGGCACCGGTCAAGTTAGACTGCTGGCATCGGTCAGGCTGGACTGTTGGCACTGGCGTTGGTCTGTCGATGAAAGTGGCGCTGGCCAAGTATGAGGTCGAACCCCAGTGAAGATAGAACAGTGACTATCAACATCGATCTGTTCTCCTTTCTTTCTTCCTGCATTAACGCATTGCACTCTCTCTCTCTCTCTTCTAGTCTGCTCTTATCAAATGGACATGGTTGCTTTTCTTTTCTTTTTTTTTTCTTTCTTTTCTTCTTCATTAGTTAGCGACTCTCTCTCTCTCTCCACATCTCTCCTCAGTCCTTCCTCTGCAGACTATCTCATGCTAATCCCTCAACTTGGTTCTCTTCTCTCCTCCCCTCATCTCTCTGCTTTTCTCTCCTCCTGCAGAGCTTCCACTCCGAACCTCTCTCTCTCTCTCTCTCTGTTCGTTCTCCCCTCGTTCTCCCGTTCTCTCACTCTCACATGCTTCTTATTCGTTCCGATCTGTCCAACAAGGGCGAGTACCATTGGTCAGTATTTTTACCCCCTGACACCCGAAGTTAGCTCCCTCTAATTCCATTGGATATTCAAATCATGACAGTCACGCCTACACACCTTTCTCTCTGTGGTGGTCAATCGGTCATTTAATTGATTAGCTAGATTTCACCCCCACCACACACTACCTTCCCCCCTTCCCTACTTAACTGGCGCCGTGTGGCTTAAGTCGTGGGCACTGGTCAGTGTAAATTGGCCAGATGAGTCTGAGTAGGCGCTACGACTCGTCTCGCTAGACATCGAGGCGTCGGTCAAAGCTGATTAGTCCGTCTAGCCGGACAGACCGTCTCTGTGAAGCCTCTCCCCTATGCTTAATTGGCCGGATCCGAACCATGGCCCCGTCTATGTGGCGCCCAGAATGTTTGAGTTAGGACTTATGTCCATTTGAAGTTGGCCGGCGACGGACACCACTTGGTTGTGTTGAATTTTGACTCGAGACAATCACCCCTGTTTTCTTGAAAGGAAAGAACTTTTTCTTTTCCCTCGGGAACAAAATTGAAAGGTAACTGATTCCAATATCACTGCTTTCTAGATGATAGTGGATACTGATTAGTTTCAACTTGAAAAAATCAAAATAACTGATACTATAAATTTTTTTTTTCTTGAAGGATTACTTTAACTCAAAGAATCAAAGTTAAAGAAATATCGCGATTACCCTGTATCACTGTTTTCTTGATGGATACTATCCTTTTTACCATCGGGAAGACAGTTATGTTACTTGGTTGTCCAACTTTCACTGTTTCTGGAAAGTAATAATTTCCTTCCTCTGGTAAAAAAAAAAAAAAATCGAAAATCATTGATTTCCACCTTATGCTAAAAGATTAAAATGTTTTCCTTCACGAAAAAAAAAAACCTGTCATAATTACCATTTTCTTATTATCACTGTCTTCTTAATGATGATAACTGTCTTCCTCGCAAAAGAAAAAAAGAGTTTAAGAAGCAAAAAGGCAACATCAACAGACAAAAAGTTAAAATAAAAAAACTGATTTTCAATACCATGTGTTTTCTTGGAGAATGAGACCTGTTTTACTCCACAGGGAAAAATCCGTGACCTCCGTATACCACCTTTTTTCTTGAAGAATAATCACGAGTGTTCTTTTCTTTAAAACGAAAAAAAAAGGTTAAACACTGGTTTGCCTAGTGTGGCCGTTCTTAGAGTGGGTACACAGTTTTCCTCGGTGATAGTGGCCGATTTCCCTGTCAGCGTTGTTTTCTTGAAGGATAGCAGATTGTTGTTGTTGTTGTTGTTTTCGGGAAAACAGTTACTGTGGTGTAACAAAGCTGTGTGCCCCATAGAGAAAGAATGTCTGTCTTCCCCACAGGTCCGTTGCGACCGTGGCACAAGCCACGTAACGATTTGCACTAAAACACTATGCATTATAAATCCATGTAAGCGTTTTTGAGGCAACCATCATTTGAGCCTGCATTTCGTGTTAAACTGATGATTGATCAAAGGAACAATTCCACACCAATTAATTTCCCTCGTTTGGGGGGATTTTCACCGATGAAGGCATCCTCACAAGCAATCTTCAAATACATGACCTTCCCCTTAGTTGACGGACATTTCAGGCCTTAGCACTCAACCGTGGACCCAACTTTGCGCCAGCACCAAGCCCCAAATAGTCCCCGTTCCTTTATAATTTCAATCTCTCTCTTAGGAATCACCTGCTTGCACCTGATGGCCACATGAAAGAAAAGAAATGAGCAGAATCAACTTTCAGAGCACAATAGGAAAAAAAACTCAAAACAATTCTAATCGTGGCCCGGTGTAACGAAAAGTTTTAACTCCCCGAATGTTAACTCCCAGGGAGTTAAACTGTTCATATGTAAATTTTAACTACTCCCTGGGAGTTAAACTAGAATGACTCTCCACCTCCTGAGTCCAAAATAACTCCACTCAATAAAACTTCAAAATGTTCTAAAATCTTTTTTGTACAAGTCTCAAAAAATTCTTGAAACATTAAGGGGGGAGTTCATTTTGTACTATATCCAGACTTAACTCCCACCACTGTAAAACAGAATGACCCCCCCAGGGAGTTAATACAGATTACCGCCCCTGGATGTTAAATCCAGGCGTGTAAAAGTTTAAACTTCCCTGCCCACTAAGGGGAGTCAGTTTTTTTCAACAGTTTAGAATAACTCCCCTGGGAGTTAATGTGTACACGTGTTTTCTGACTCCCAGGGAGTTTACTTTGTAACAGAGGTGAGTTATACTGAAACATGACTAAGATGACTCCCACCCACCTATTTCCATGTGTACTTTCGGTAAAGAGAATGGAGAAGGGATATAATGTTCAAGATTCATCATCATCATAGAAAAGGAAATGTCAGTGTACAAATTCATGTGCTTCATCTAAGCATGTCCTGAATATTTATTATGCCCTTTTTGTATATAATCTGTGTGTAAAGTCTGTATATACATGAAGTAAGGTTTGATACCTTTGGTAGAAATACTGTACCATCAGTCTCTCTCTCTCTCTCTCTCTCTCACTCGCCTTCTCTCTCTCTCTCAATGGAAAATCTATGCGACTATCATACCCCACACCCATAGGGTGTAGGCATTACACTCAATGTGCAGAAATGGAAATATTGTTCAATTTTTCATGTGTCATGCCGCCCAATTAGGAGTGGGGGGGGGGTGGGGGTGGGGGTGTTTGAGAGGGAAAGAAGGTGGGGAGAGAATGACAAATAGGGCGCCGTGACGTAAAATTGTTTTATTGACTCGCTACATCAGGGGAGAGAAGGAAGGAGAAAAGGGGTTGGCATAGATTAGAAATTTGTTGTGTGCGACACATGGGATAGAGAAAATGGGGGGGGGGGGGTGCCTGTTTTTTGTACAATTTGTACAAGAGTGGCTGCTTGGGACCGATCCTGATGAAGATGTTCAAGTAGACTCGTCCCACAGGTTGGTGGTGTGCGTGTGCCAAGCTAAAAATGAAAGTCGGCCAGTCGATCAGAAAAACACACATTTTCCAATAAATCAGGACACCGTGACCTACTTCACAGAAACCAATAAATCGAGAGAAACAATTCTACCTGACAGTCATGATCTGGCCCAAGTTATGTATTGAACCACACCAACACACACACCCACATACACACACACACATTTCATACATACATAATATATAATATATATATATATATATATATATTTTTATATATATATATATATATATATCAATAATATATATAAAGAAGCATGGTGGTAGCGAGGTGGTGGGGAGTGGTGGTTGTGGAGATCATTCTGGTGGTATGTCAGAGTCAACTCCCCTGTAGTCAAACTGATACACAGAGGGAGTTAGTTTTTTATATTCTAGTTTTAACTCCCAGGGATTAAAATTTAACAAATGAACACTTTAACCCTCCCTGGGAGTTAAAACCAATTCGGGGAGTTAAAACTTTCGTTACACCGTCTTATAAAATACCGACTCCTTAAGCAACCTTGCGAGCATTAAAATTTTGGTGTGCAGCCTGTTGGCGATCCTATGTCAAGAGAAGATGATGACGAGAAGAAGCAGGAGGAGGAAGGACATTGAGAGAGGATGTAGGAAAAGTGCGGAGAAGGGGTGACCAATGAAGGGCGGATGCGTTTTTCCTTCCAAATCGCCAGAACGCCAACTTCTGACAGACCGACGTGAACTGAGAGCGAAGGACGGGGAGTGGAAGGGTGGGGTGGTGGGGGAGTGGAATGTATTGTCCATTAAAAGCCGCCGTTTTTCTACCCGTTGGTTCCGTCTCACGTGTGAATGACATGGCATGGGGTGCAAAAAACGCGATCCTGAAGATCCTGATGGTTGGCGCAGTGTGGTTTACAGACAAGACAGATTGCCATGTACTGCACATGCGAAGCACAGAGCCAAATCGTCTTCTGCTAACCTGGTGCACGAAACGGCAACTGTTTCTTTTTTTGTTTCCCAAGAGGTGTTGTATATGTGCGGACATGTGGAGTCCTTTTTTAAAATGACTTTATTGTAGTAAGTTAAAGTCCAATCAGCAAGAGCCCCTAATTTTGCTAAGCGATAACCCCCCCCCCCCCCCCCCCCCGTAAAAAAAAAAAAGAAAAAAAAGAAAAAAAAAAAGCTCTCATACAGGACCTACAGGGCAGCCTCCCCGCAGTGTTCAACGCGTAAGCTTGCCTGGTACAGGCAGGTTGTGTGACCATGACTCCCTGTCTAAGGCAACCATACAGGAAGAGCGGAGGACGCCGGCTCAGTCACTGTGTTCATGTCATCCGGTCAGCAAGTCCAAATAATAATGATACTACAAAAACAACAACAATCATAAATGTCATAATAATAAAATGATGATGATGATAATGATGAACAATATTAACAATAGCAACAATGACACCAAACAATGATACTATAATCATAATAATAACAGCAATAATAGTCGTGATAATATAATTTATTATTAACAATAATAACAACAACAATAATAATGAGATATCATCATTATAATAATCAGGTATGTCAGTGTGTTCATGTCATCCTCTAAGCGTGAGATAAACATTAACAACAACAATGATGATTAATAATAATAATAATAAGAATAATAATAATAAGTAATAATATAGTATTAATAATGAAATGGAAAAATAACAGTAAATTCATGGCAATGCATACATTCATTAAAGCGCGTCCCCGGTTTGAACTTGTAGCATACGATTAGAATAAAAACAAGACATCTTTCAAAGCACGACGCAAGCTCCTGATTCCAGCTCCATGCAGTAATTACTTGACTGTGCCTAACACAGGTACAGCACAGTCGAGGGTGCAGAGCAAGGCTGAGGGCCTCAGTACGGAACGTCAAGCGAGATACATGAAAGAGGCGTCTCCCGTACAGCTAAAAACACCGCTGCCACCAAGACGACCGACAAACGATTTTTTCTCTTTAAAAGGGTAATCAGAAAATAGCCAACAGCCAAAAAGAACACCTGAAATAAACGATAGCGGTAAAAGAAAAGAATATATTAAACTCCAGAGAGAGAGAGAGAGAGAGAGAGAGAGAGAGAAAGAGAGAGAGAGAGAGAGAGAAGAGAGAGGAGAGATAAGAGTTGGTATGTAAAAAGACAGAATAAGTGAGAGAGAAACAGACAGAGACAGACAGACAGGACCAGTTGCAGTAAAAAGAAGGAGACAGACAGACAGAAGAACAACGAGAGAGAGAGAGAGAGAGAGAGAGAGAGAGAAGAGAGAGAGAGAGAGAGAGAGGAGAGAGAGAGAGACAGACAGACAGACAGGAATCTTATTCATTACAGGCCATGGCCCCCTTATGAAGCGAGGAGGGGGGGGGGGGGGTTTGTTAAACATATACACGACAATGATATACACATACTGGACACAATTAGAACAGTACCTAAACAAGACAACGCTATAACTCCGGAGTTATAAAAGCTGTGAAAGTATAAAGCAAACAGTTTAAACAAGATCCTGTACAAGCACAAGCCAGGAGTAAGGCGAGTCCCTACTGACAAGAGAAGAGAGAGGAGAAAGTTGCCGAGCTAAAACCGACGCCAGAGAGAGAGAGAGAGAGAGAGAGAGAAGAGAGGAGAGAGAGAGAGAGAATTTTCTCGATCATCCAAACTATTTTATTAACTTTCATGTAAGAAACGGTCAACATGACACTCAGATTAGACAAGCAGTTTTAAAATTGCATATCATGAACACACACACACACACACACACACACACACACACACACACACACACATACACACACACACACACACACACAGTGCAGAGGAAGTTACAGCTCTGTAAGCCTTGCACTAGGGAGTTCTTTTTGAGTGTTGAAAAATTATTTCTATGCTGTGTGTGTGTGTGTGTGTGTGTGTGTTGTGTGTGTGTGTGTGTGTGTGTGTGCGCGTGGTGTGGTGCGGCGGAGCGCCGTGTGCCGTGCGTGCGTGTGTGCGGCGTATGCAGCCTGTGGTTGTGTGTTGTGTGGTTGTGTTGTGTGTGTGTGTGTGTGTGTGTGTGTGTTGTATGTGTGCGTGTGTGTGTGTGTGCGTCTGTGGTGTGTGGTGTGTGTGTTGTGTGTGTGTGTGTGTGGTTGTGTGTGTGTGTGAGAGAGAGATAGAGAGAGAGAGAATCAGACCGACAGACAGAGACTGAGACATGAGACACAGAAGAGAGAAGAAGAGAGAGAGAGAGATAGAGAAGAGGAGAGAGAGAAAGAGAGAGAGAGAGAGAAGACGCAGGGAAGTGAGGGCTGCACTGGGGACCCTTGCGTCCCTACTCCACTGTTAAAAGTCTTGCACAAAATGGAAATTTTCATTCTATAAATTACGTTTAATCCTAACAACTTACCGTGGCTCACTAATGCAATAAGCGGCAGCAAGTTGCTATCCCTGCCTCCCGTATACAATAAAGTCGTACGACAACAAAACCCCTGAAAGGCCTCGTGCCTCGCGCATGCTCAGAATAGTCCCTCTTTTCGAGTATATTAAGACCTGACTGGAACTCCTGATGACACCAGAAGGCGTGGAGGTAGGGAGGTCCTCTGCGTGAGCCTCGGTAAGTATTTAGATTAAACGAATTTTAGAAAATGAAAATTTCCTTTTAATTACACATAGCAATACCGTGGCTCACTAATGCAGAGTCGCACTACCTGGAAGGAGGGCTCACCTGGTTACCGCCTGGAGGAGCAAGCAGGGCCGGATCGTGTGGCGGAGGATGGAATTTGCGCCACCCCAGCTGATGCGATGCCCCTAGACCCCTCATCACACGCAGACGGGAAACGTCGCGCAGGTAGAACTGGATAAGTGCCAGGGACGCCAATATGCGTCATCCTAACACAACCCGAATGCTGGCATTATGATCTCCTGCCACGAAGACTCCCAACCCTAAACTCATGAGGTCTATGTGAGAAAAACAGCCACGGGTGGGGGGGGGGGGGGCGGGGGTGGGGGGGGGGGGGGGGCGGGGGGGGGGTGGGGGGGGGCGGGGCGTGGGGGCGGGGGGGGGGGCGGGGGGGGGGGGGGGGGGGGGGGGGGGGGGGGTGTTGGGGGGGGGGGGGGGGGGGGGGGGGGGGGGGGGGGGGGGGGGGGGGGGGGGGGGGGAGGGGGAGGGGGGGCAGTCTCGCGTACGCAGCCTTAAGACTTCTCTCAGCCATCGAGAGATTGAAGAGCGCCTGATGTCCTCCTTATAGACCTTCGTTGTAAGAAGAAAACAGTGCGCTGCTTGGAACAGAAGATTTCGTGCGTTTTCCTATACTCTCCCCGCAAAGCGCGAACCGGACAGAGAGTGCGGTCTTATTCGGCGTCCGGGCGAGAATAGAAGTGAGAGGGAAGAAGGAGATGGTCGGGAAGAAGAACCTGCAACTGGTTTTTTCGCTAAAAAGTCTGGGAGGAGGCGAAGAGGATATCGAGCCATCCGGCTCGAAGCGACGTCCCCAGGCAAGCCCTAAGGCCGTGACCTCACTGCAGCGCCTCCCCGAGGCCAGGGAAAACGAGAAAAGGCTGTTTTGAAGGAAAGGAACTTCAGAGAACAACTCCCGGATGGGCTCGTAAGGGGGACCCTGAGGGAGGAGAGGACTAAGAAAATATCCCACGCCGGGACAAACGCGGGGGCAATCGTGGCTCCCTGTAGGCTGCTCCTCTGACCAGATCCCGCAGAAGAGGGTTCGCCCCGAAGAGGGTCCCCTAACTGCGGATAGTGTGGAAAATAGCCGCCCTGTGAACGGGACCCCATAACAAGGAGCGAAAGGGGGAGGGCGGCTGCCGATGACAGAAAGGCTAGGTAGTTTCGCAATGGGCATGAAGAAGGAGACTGAGGTGATACCGCGTGGCTGGAAGCACCAAGATAGCAGCCATTCCATTGGGAGACACAATAGACACTTTGGGAGCCTGCCCTGTGGGCATGTTCCACAAGGCCTGATTACCGCCTGGGGAGGCGCCCGTGGCAGACAGCGCGTCCCGCACAGTAGCCAGGCGTGAAGATGCAGGCACGTTTAGGATTGCCGTGTGGAATGCTGACCGCGGCTGAGGCAGGGACCTTGCCTTTAGGCGAGCGGGTATCGGGGGCACGTGCGACAGGTGTAACAGTTTCCGAAGAACCACGCTTGGGCTGGCCCAGGCGTGAGCACAGAATAAGCGTGCTGCATCCTTCCCTTGCCTTGCGGAGGACCTTTCCCCCATAATGGGAAACGGGGAAAGGCATAGCCCGTCAGGCCGGACCAAGGATGGACAGGCGTCCACCGCCCACGCTGCCGGATCCGGAACTGGGGAGACCGTACAGCTGAAGACGGTGGTAGAAACCGGGTGGCGAACAGGTCCACCTGTGGTTTGAACCATACAGTCCCGAGAGGTACTAGGATCGAGTGGACCGAGAGTCCATTCTGTGGAATAACCATGTGCGACCTGCTGAGGGAGTCCGCGAGAATGTTGATCTTCCCAGGAACGTGCTTGGGGCGGAGACCCGGATTTGATTGTGTCCCCTCGCACCAAAGAAGCAGCTGTTCCACCTCAGGGACAGGGAGTGAAACGCGCCCTCCCCCCTGCTTGTTGATATAACACGTCCACCGTCGTGTTGTCGGTGTTGAGGAGAATGTTTTTCCTTTCAGGAAGGGAATAAACTCCTTGAGGGCTTGGAAGACGCTTCCAGCACCAGCCGGTTGATATGCCAGGACCCCATATCCGGGGACCATTGCCGGCGGCCGTCAGAGAGCAGACGTGGGCACCCACCCGGACTGGGACCGTCCGTGCACAGTCCTCCTGTGGAGGAGGGGGAGAGATGGGGACTTCTCCCAGGCTAGCCAGGACTGGAGTGCCATAGTACCACCGAGACTGGAACCACTTGCCCATAGGGATCGGAAGGTCCCACGACTTGCAAGTGCCTGAGACCAACTCTTGCGCGAAAACGAGGCTTGAAAACGGCGTTTGTTGCAGACCCGAGGGCACTAAGGGGGCCAAGGACTCCATCAGACCAGAAGAGAGCCACTTTCTGGCTGGCGCCTGATCCAAGGAAAGGAGGTGGGCGCAAGAGGTGCTGGAGGCGAACAAGGCGCTGGCGTGTCGGGAGACCAGCCAGTCGTGGTGTGGGGAAGGACATGCCTCCAAACGAAACTGTTGCGACGGGTGAGATCGGACTTCTCCTCGTTTGCGAACGAATCCCAGCTCTGACAGATGCTTAAAACCTTTAGGGCTGCTGGGAGCACAGAGTGCGGATGAGGCAAGGAGAAGCCATCGTCTAGATAGGCCTTCAAACGAATCCCTTTTTTTTTACTCCCCCCTTCCCCCCGAAGTGCAAGCAAAGTTCCCAGAGCCACCTTCGTGAAAACCACCAGGGGTGCCGGGGCTAGTCCAAAGGGAAGAGCCCCTGAACTGAAAAACACGGCCTCTCCACGCGAAGCGGAGTACTTCCTGTCCCTTGGGTGGATCAAGAATGGAATATGCAACCCTTTAAGTCGATGGAAACCGCCCAGTCGCCGGCATGCATGGCATCGCGGACTGACCATGGGGTTTTCCATCCAAAACGGAGGACGCTAAGAAACCTTTTCAAGGCGAAAAAGATCCGAGAACCGTCTCCATCCTCCGAAGCCTTGGGTACCACAAAAATGCGGCCAAGAAAATCCCGGAGAGGAAAGGAAAGAGAACTTCCCTGTGGCTCCCGTTGCTCACCAGCGAAAGGACCTCCTGTCTAAGGCCAGAGAGGCAGCCGGCCCGAAATCCCGAGGAGGAGCGATAGGGGAGGGGAAGGCGTGAGAGGAGCCTTCACATCTGCACCCCAAGGAAGACGAAACCCGCCCGCCTAATCACCCGCAGAGCCAAGGCTTGCGGGAAGCCGCCTCCACAGGCACTGATGTGCCTGGACAGACGCCCACAGACTGCCGCTAGGGGTGAAGTACCCAGGTCGGGGGCGAGTCATTGGGGTGGGCCGTCGGAGGCGTGGAGCTTTCGGACCCGCCGGCCGAGTCGGAGGCCGACCCCTGGCTTGGTTGCCTTCCTCTAGTCCCCCGGGGTCCAAATGACCGACGACCCTATGGGTTGAGAAGGACCCGGTGACGAGAAATGCGCTGGCGCTTGCTTTTGAACCAGGCGTGGGGGATGGGAGCCTGACTGAAAGGCGAGGTCACGCCAATTCTCGGCCTGGCACTTGATGGTGGCCTGCACGTGAATTCCCAACAGATGACCCAGACTTGACAGTTAGAGGCTCTGAGGAAGCGCCGGGCAGATAGAAGAACGGGTCACAGAAGATGCCAATAGGATCCCCATCTCTCCTCGCCAGAAACAGAGTTCAGATGGAGCCTATGAAGGCCCCACCGATACTCAAGCCCTTACAGCCATTGACTGTATACAGCTACCACAGCAGATGGGTCCCCCCCCAGCGGAACTGGCGATGGCAGGAACCAGAATCAGGATCCCTAAGGGCAGACACTGCCCCCTAGGAAAGGAGGTCCATACAGATATGCCTCCAAACCCTACGCCCGGCCCCCAGACTCTTCCCACTCCACAAGGCACGCTCTGGAGGGACACGTGCCTGGTGTGCGATTTTGACCTCTCCTGGACCAGTAGGAGGTCCTCCTGGGAGAGGGGAAGAAGAGGCATCGGGATAGTGGTCATTTGCCAAGGCCTTCATGCAAATGGAAGACTCTCCTGGTCCTAAGGAAATATCCCACACGCCAACGCGGAAAGGAAAATCAGGACCGAACCAGGCACGGGGTGCCACCGCTCCGTGCCCCTGTACCCGTATTTGGGCCTCCGTCATGCAGTCGGCCACCCATAACTGACTCCTTTACATCGAGAGGGCCTAGCCGCCGAGGGGCGAGATCCCAGGGCAAGTCCGCTGCGAAGGGCAGTGGGGCCCTGGCCTCCTGAGAGGTTGACACAGCCCCGGAACCAGGAAGCCAGCACATCCACCGAGTCTTGAAAGAATAAGAACCGGGTGCCCGGTCCTCATCCTCTGACTCTGAGTCCCCGCCAGGTCGGACCCACAGACCGATGAGTGGGCCGCCCCCGCGAGGCGGAGCCGCGGCGAGGGCCCTGAGTGGCACAGGGATGGCTGCACCCCAGACACCCGGGGGAGGGGTCAGACCCCGGAAGGCCGAGGGAGCCTGGGAGGCAGATTCCAGCACTGGTGGAGGGCTGGTGGGCATAAAACCCCGGCCACCAGGAAAAACCCCAGAGCAAGGGGCTGAGGAAAGCCCATTTTCGGGGATATTGCATTGGCCCATGGCGCCCAATGGCATAGGGCCCTGACCCCATGAAAGGGGGGGGCTGATAATGTGGCAGCTGGCCCAACCCTGAAAGTGGGGGGCAATGCGCCGGTCCCCGGCGTGGGTGCTCGGGGAGAAACGGCGACCCACCCGGTGGACTGCCCAACAGCTAAGGCTGACCCATGAGGCGGGGGAAGGGAAACAAGCCGGGGCGAACTAGATACAGCCCTTGAGTCAGGAGTTGCATTCCCTTGGAACGCCTACCGGGTCGAGGGGGGGATGACGCATCGTCCCCCTCATTTGCCCGGCGTGCCCTCCGTAGAGGGCCCGTCACCTTCGATTCTGCCATGGGAATCGAATTGCGAGCAGTAGAACACTGAACGAGGGATACTAACGGTAGCGACAGAACCGAGCTGAGTCGCTCGCCGTTTATGGGCACAAGGGCGAGATCAACAGAACCGCAGCTGAGCTGAATCACCGCCACAAAATAGGTTGGCGAGAAAGAGCTCGCTGTACGGATCGACAGAACCGAAGCTGAGCCGATCACCGTCACGAATTGAGGGTTGCGAGAAAGCAGCTCGCTGTCACGACAACAAACCGCAGCTGAGTTGAGGTGAACCCTCGGGAGAAAGTGACCGCTGAAGGGAGAGAGGAATTGGCGGGGCTATAGACAAACGCCAGCCGGCGAGGTGAGGGAATCGAGAGACTAAACCTTCTTAAATTCTCGCCTTACCACCAAGTCGCTTCACATACGTTTTTCACCCATAAGTGAAACATAAGCAGGACACCACGAACAGCAACAACAACGATCGATTGCGAGAAAAGTCAAAAATACTTAGCCGTTCATGTACACGCGGCCTAACGGGCAAAATGCTGCCGAGAAATGAGACTATTCTGAGCATGCGCGAGGCACGAGCCTTTCCAGGGGTTTTGTTGTCCCGTACGGACTTTTATTGTATAACCGAGGCAGAGGGATAGTAACAAATTGCTGCCGCTTTATTGCATTTAGTGACCAACGGTATAGTATGTGTAATAATCACTGTTTTAAAAGATGAGGGCTTAAACCACAACAGAGCCCACAGACCAACTCCACCTACAAGGCTATTATACCACTGCAGCCGCGCAACAACACTCCTCCTGAAGCGTATCTGAACACATTTTATACACAATATCACAGAGGTAAAAAACAAAACAAAAAAAAACCAACCAACCAACAACAACAAACCAACAATCCCGCATCTCAAACTTTCCACGTCTCTCAAGAGTCGAGTAATAACAGTTTCAATTCTGTTCCATCCACACAAGAGCGATGCCGCCTCGAAGCTAGCAAACCACAGCCGTTGCAAAAGGTTCCTGTCTTTATATTATTGACTACAGGTTTCTAATCGCCTGCGTGATTTGGATTGTGATCGAAGAGAGAGAAGAGAGAGAGAAGAGAGAGAGAGAGAGAGAGAGAGAGAGAGAGAGTCATAAATCACGCGTTCGTCTGAACTGAACTTTAGTTTTTAAAAAGAAAGAAGTGTCCTGTAAATTAGAGAGAGAGAGAAGAGAGAGAGAAGAGAGAGAGATAGAGAGAGAGAAGAAAGTAGAGTTTTCTTGTGTTGTGTGTGTGTGTGTGTGTGTGTGTGTGTTGTGTGGTGTGTGTGTGTGGTAGCGTGTGTGTGTGTGAGCGTGTGTGTGTGTGTGCTCTGCTATATGTGTAGTCGCGCAGCGCGCGTGTGTGATGGTGTGTGTGTGTGTGTGTGGGGGGGGGGGGGGGGGGGGGGGGGGGGGGGGAGATTGCTGCTTGTACACACGCGCGCGCGCAGCGCAGTGTGTGTAGTGTGTTGTGTGAGTGTGTGTGTGTATGTGTGCGCGTGCGTGCGTGTGTGTGTGTGTGTGTGTGTTGTGTGTGTGTGTGTGTGTGTGGGTGTGTGTGTGTGGGTGATAGCGTGTTGTGTGTGACGTGTGTTGGGTGCGTGTGTGTGGTGTGTGTGTGCTCTGTTAATATGGTGTATGTACGCGCGTCGCGAGTGTGTGTGATGGTGGTGTGTGTGTGGGGGGGGGGGGTTTTGTCGTTTACACGCGCGCGCGCACGTGAGTGTTGTGTATGTGATTGGTGGGATGTGGTTGTGGGTGGGGTGGGGGTGTGTGTGTATGTGTGCGTGTGTGTGTGTGTGTGTGTTGTGTGTGAGTGTGTGTGTGTGTGTTTTGTGTGTGTGTGTGTCCGTGCGTCGTGCGTGCGTGCGTGGCGCTCTCTGCTTGTGGCGTGGTTTAACGTGAAAATTTCATACGTTAGATCGAAAGCGATGACCAAAACTGAAGTGATTTATGGTGTTTAACGAAAGATGGTTTATGGACTTTCTGAATGAATCTCTCTCGCTCTTCTCTCTCTTCTCTGCCGAGTGCACAACCTGGAGCGGAGAAGACTATAACGTCACTCACTCAGTATCTCCTATCGCTTTCTTCCTGCCTTGTCGGCCATTCCTACCACTTAAACCTCCGAAAAAAGAAGAAAAAAACCCTCCTACCCTTAAAAATCTCCCCGCGTCAGCGGAGCCTACAAACAACGCTTACCTGACTGGACTTTCCAAACAAGAATGTCCCATAAGAAATGTGGAGTGGAAACAATGGTCGAACAGTTAATGTTTCTTTCCTCGTAAAAAACAAAAAAAAAGGGGGGGGATGAAAAACAGCATCATGACTAATCGGAGAGACGTTGAAAACACCAATACAGTGGCCGATCTGAAAATGAACTGGGCTGTATCAGTCATACACGTCGATGGTTGGTAGGGCTGCACAGGGGATAATCATTCATATGTCTGGAACAATGGAGAAAGGGGAAAAAAAAACTCTGTGACGCCACAACCCGTACCATCAGAATGTCCGTGTGTGTGTATGGTGTGCGTGTGTGTGTGAGTGTGGTGTGTGTGTGTGAGTGTGGTGTTGTGTGTGTGTGTGTTGTGTTGTGCGCGCGGCGCGCGCGCGTGCTGTGGTGTGTGAATATAATATCTGTGTGTATGTTCGTGTGTGTGTGTGTGTGGGCTGGAGTTGTGGTAGTGTGGTGTGTGTGTGTGTTAGTGTGTTGTGTGTGGTGTGTGTGTGTGTCGTGTGCACGCTCTCTCTCTGTCTGTCTGTCTCTCTCTCTCTCTCTCTCTCTCTCTCTCTCTCTCTCGGCGCCAGGGTGGAACATCACTCGCAGACCTAACAATGTCCAGCTTGCGCCTTAGTCAAACATCAGTGTAACCATTCACCCAACCACACCGTCCACCGGATGGCTGAGATTTCACCGACAGTTGACACGAGCCAGGAACTTGAAGGCAGCTACGATGGAAGACCTTGTTCCCGGCGGTGTGTTCTGATGGGATACTTCGTTTCTCCATGTTTACTCACACCGTTCTTTTAACCCGCGTGCGATTATGAAAAGGAAAATACTTAACGAATGTGTTTTGAATGTTTAATTAGGATAAAAATGAATGAACTAATACTTTTTAAAAAAGTTTTCTTTTAACTCTATGCCCTCAAAAAACTCTCTCTCCTCTCTCTCTCTCCTCCCCCCTCCCTGCTCTCTCTCTCTCTCTCAACCAATAAATCAAGGAAATACATAACTGCTGAAAAAAAATGGGGAAAAAACAGGCTGGGTTTCCGCAGAGGCATAAGTAACAGTCGAACAAATATCTTTAAACGGCGCCCTTTGCGGGGAAAAAACAACAACACTCTCAAATACCAGTGGGGCAGTATTGCCACATCTTCACAGACTTCATGAAGGCGTTCGACGGAGGAGTTTTAAAATTTCATTTTAACTATATAACGATCACATCAGTGCACAAATATAAACGGCATCTATCATTTTGCAGGTCCTCCAAGTGTATTAAAATTAAAAAAACATTTGCCACTGAGAATGTTCAGCAAATAATCAGATATTTCACTAACCGTCATCACTCCAGGCAAAATTTGCGATACGTTTTTTTTTAGAAACCTTTTTTTTTTTTTTTTTTTTGCAGATACTTCTTTTAGAAACCTGTTTTTTAAAGTGCAGCACACACTTACACATTCTCACACACAACAGACCACACACATGAACTGGCAAAAAAAGAAAAGAAAGAAACAAAAGGAAAAAGCACGAAACAAACAAAAGATCACAAAATGCAAATAACACAGAACATCTGTTTTGTGCTACACAACTCTTTTGAAGCAACAACATCTTGAACTTCTGGCAGAGAGTACACATTACACCACAGAAAAAAAAAACAACCCCATGAACAAACGCAGATATGAGAACAAGACATAAGATATTTGAGGCTTAGCAGTTTTTAATTTTTCAATTTTTCATTTCATTACTTCTTTTTTGGTCTGTACAGAATTACGCAGATTTTCAGTTTTCAAAAGAAGCGACATAATTTACGTCCTCATAAAAGTCATATCTGTCTTGCATAATTCTCAAGATACCAAAATGGTCACGGATACCGTAGTGGCGTCTGCACAATTCGTTCGAGTATGAAAAATCTAGATCTAGAGTTATGCCCCTGAAAATCATGTAAAATAAGGACAACAAAAGGAAAACAAACTAACAAAAAAAATAAATGAAATACATACAAAATGAAAAAATATATAATAAAAATTGAAATTAAAATAAAATAAGATAAAAATGAAATGAAACGAATTAAAATAAAATGGGGAGGTGCCGGCCGTGTTCTGAAGATGAGGTGTGGCAGGACTCCTGTCTCACTATGACTACTGTCAGAAGGCAAGAAGCGGTGGAAGCGGACAGGGGAAGACCACCCTCAATACGAACAGAGCTCGATAAACAGCACCCTTTACAATGAAGTCCGTTACTTGTAGGATGGTGCTATTTGTCCTGACATTATGACTTCCCTCAGCGACAGACTTGTAGGGAGCTACGGTGATTTTTTGTTGTTTATTATTTTTTTTTTTTTTTTTTTTGTTGTTGTTTCTGAGTTCAAACAACCCTCGAATACTAAGTCCGAGTTGATGATGATTCTTCCTTTTCTATCCCCCCCCCCCCCCCCCCCCCCCCCCACTTCCCCTCCGACAGACCCCCGATTAAACTAAGTCCGACAAGTCCTCCCAGCTTAGGAACATTATGTGAATGTTTGACGGATGTCCTGGCGTTGTGACACCGAAGTTTACAGGCCTGCAATGGTTACGAGAGGATGAGGTGAGGGGAAATTTGAAAAGCACAGCCTTTAGAAATAACTATGTCAGGAGGGACAGATCCGCACATTGATTACTTTTTGCGCTTCTCTTTCTGTAATCCAAGCTAAAATTCTGTAACAGAGTTGAAATCCCCGCTGTCTCTCCAAGACTGATCTGCTCTGACCTTTTGCCCGCACCCTGTGCACGTGTTTAGCAGAGGCTGGTAACCCTCTCTTACAAACGGCCCTTGATATAGAATCTCGGAGACGAAGTTTCATTCTTCTTTCTACTTTTTTGTTGAGTTGTTGTTGTTGAATTCCATCACATCTGAAAAACAAGTTTTGTTTTTAAAACGGAACTGTTTTACTAAAACAAACCTAAACAACGCAATACCACGAAAAAAAAAACTTGTAAAATTCCCGTAATATTGTTGCCCTAATATTTATTGCTCCAAAATGCGAAAAACTCTAAAACTGTTGACAGTTTAACTGACACCCAAAATATAGCTTGAAATTCTTCCTACTGAGCAAATGACTCCAGCTTGAAGTGAAGTTTTAGATCCAAATACATTATTTTGCGTGAAATTGTTTACTGACCAATGAATCCTGCTTGAAGTAGGAGTTTTAGCTCCAAAGACATCATTTTGCTTGAAGATTGTTTACCTGAGCCGACGAATCCGGTTTGAAGTGGAGTTTTTAGCCCCAAATACAAAGACGATTGCGAAAAGAAAGTTAATCACGCTTAGTGCTATCAGTACGAATTCGTATCCTTCCAGGACCCAAAGATGCCGGTAAATTGATGCTGGTGTCATTTTCGATTTTCCAACTTTTCTGTCCGCCCACCAGGACCTTCCAAACCCTGTCGCACGTTTTGATCGGATCGTCTTACCGAAAACACGCTATGACTCGACTTGCCTATACAACAACAACAACTAAAAATTAAATTGTAAAAAACAACTGTTGAATCTTTGCAGACGTGCCACAATATCCAGATCCAGCAGATCTTGGCAGCAGACGCACATCTTACGACCAGCGTTGCATCTGCGCCCTCTATTTATTCCTCTCACACCAAACTTTCTCCAGATACCGTCCCCCCCCCCCCCCCCCCCCCCCCCACACACACACACACTAGACAGCCCACACACACATGCCAGCTCCCACCTACACTACAGAATTTTTGTTTGCTTTTGATTTCATCGATGTTCTTTTTTTCACAACAGCAATGTGGGAGGCAACCGAGCGACTGAGGAGATTGTCTGTACTGGCATCAATAACAAACAATCGCAGAGCACAAGGACTGTCTTTGTAGTAGGCGACTGCCTGGAATTCCCTACACACTTTAGTAGACCACCTGGACTTCGCAGTTTGGCTTTCGTTTGCGACAGCTGAGCACGGGTGCGGATACTATTATATGTCTTTTTGGAGAGGATTGATACATCGGCACCTGTGTCAATCTTGAAATCTACAAGATCATCATCAAAAGTTAGAGTCACTCGCCATGGAGGTTCACAAGATGGAGTGGTGATGGAACCAAAGAAGTATTCTTCTTCCTCCTCATTTACAACATACACACCACTCTGTCGACAGCACAAAGCAAAATGATTGTACTTTCCACAGCTTCGACATTTCTTTCCTTGAGCAGGACAGTTATTCTTGCTATGAAGTTGACCACCACAGTTTCCACATTTGCTGCTTGTTTTGTTGCTGACTGCACCTCTACCCCTGCGTTGACCACCACGATGACCACCACGACTGTTCAGGTTACCATCTCTCCAGCCGGACTGAGAGTGGTAAAACTGAGTTCCTCTGTTGCTCTGAAAACCTGCACCGCCACGACTACGGTGACTGCCATGCCACCACGGGCAACAAAGTCGATAGTAGATCGTTGCTCTGACAACTGGTTCTTGACTTGTTCGTGTTGGCGTGCCTAAGTAATTGCTTGAGCATGAGAAAGTTGTGGCTGGAACTGCAATTTTTCTGACAGTTCGCGATCACGCAACCAACAATAAGTCTGTCTCTGATAGCGCTGTCTTTATCATGAAAGTCAGCATGTTCAGCCAAATCATACAAAGCACGAACAAAGGTTTCAACATTTTCACCAGATGTTTGTGATCTAAGGTGAAACTGAGCTCTTTCATGTATGACATTTACACTAGGAGTAAAATGATTGTTGTACGTGGCAATGACATTATCAATGTGGTTTGAGCTGGATCGCCATCATTTTATGGTGGTTGCGTGACGACATTGAACGTATTATAAATCTTTTTCAGCTTCTTCACCCCAGAATACATGAGAGCACTGACCTGAACACTGAAATTCTCTAATGAAAGTTTTGATGCAGTTCTGTATCGTAAAAATCGTTGTCGCCATGTTGACCAACCTTCTGGGTGAGAAAAGTCAAAACACTCTGGTGGCTTGAAAGACATGTTTCTAAATCAAGTTCAAAATAATCAAATCGCTTATCAGTCCACAAGAGGAAAACCGTGTCGAATCGATTCCACAGGAGGAAAGAATCACGACATACTTACTTGACAATACACTACTGAACCTAGATCTATTCCACAAGAGGGGGAAAAAATCAACTGCCTCCGGTAGCTAGCTAGCAAAAGTTCACTGGAAACTTTGTCACTGGCTAAATATCGTCGTTGACTTCTCACTGCTGAGATCCAACCACCGCTGCCACCATGTTATGTTAAGGCGGACACACAGATAAAGTGTTGGAAGCAGTTGTATTAACCAAGATCTGACAAGGGTTTGTTTGCATGCGCCATGCAACTGTCGGTCGGCCCACTAAGTCTCAACGCGCATGCGTGATAAAAGCCAAACGTTACATTCACAGATGTATACTGACTTCCATAAAAAACGCGAAGGCAAAACAAGCTGAAGGTTAGGGGCGAATTTTATTGGTCACAATTGTACAGAGTGGAAGCGAGAATTCAACGTGATTTGATTCATTACACCGGTAATGTGTGAAAATGTCATCAACAATATGTCTTTGTGTGGAAAATCCAAGGTCACGTGACAAACCAGCTTGAAGTCCTAATACCGTGTGTGGCCACCATTTGCATGGACAACTGCTTGACACCTGCGGCTCATTGAGTGGACCAGGTGGATGATGCGTCCCCTTGGCACACCAGCCCACACATGGACGATGGCCTGGTGAAGTTGAGCCGCTGTTGCTGGTCGTGGACGCAGGAGGTCCAACCATCTGCCAAGTTCATCCCAAAAATGTTCTATTGGGTTTAAATCGGGACTGAGGGCTGGCCAGGGCAGCACATTGACGTTGTTATGCTGAAGAAATTGCTGGGTGGCCCTGGCTGTGTGTGGTCTTGCATTGTCCTGTTGGAATGTCCAGTTTGGGTGTTGTGCAAAAAAAGGAACGACATGGGGTCTGAGCACCTGGTGGATGTAGTGCTGTGCATTGACACCCTGTCCGCGACCAGGACCAATGTTCTGAAAGATGACTGGTCCTATGGCGTGGTTAATGCCAATTGCACCCCATATCATAACGTTCGGGCCTCCCCAGGGGTTCCGCTCTACCACACAGGAGTCAGCATAGCGTTCACCAGGTCGACGCCATATTCTGACACGACCGTCAGCCATGTCAATACAAAAACGGCTCTCATCTGAGAACAGTATGCGTCCCACTGCTGCCTGCGCCAGTTGATTCGGGCTTGTGCCCACTGCAGCCTGTCCTGCCGGTGTCTTGGTGTCAGTACCGGACCTCTGTGAGGACGCCTACATGCCAGCCCGTTCTCCTGAAGACGCCGCCGCACAGTGTTGAGGCTGATTCGTTGCTGGAGATTCCCAGGCACCTGTCGAGCAGTGTTAGCGGCTGTTTGCCGCCTATCCCCCAGATGGGTTCGAACAAGATGGCGATCCTCTCTTGGTGTGGTGACCCGAGGACGGCCTGGCCGGGACGATCATCAGTGGTACCAGTGACTCGCATGTGGTGCTGCAGACGATAGATGGTTGAGATGTGGACGTTAAAGATGTTGGCGCGACCTGCCTGGCATCCACACCCGCCTCCAGATGGCCTAGGGCACGATTGCGTTCCTCTGCTCGTAGTCTTGGCATCTCTGTAGCGCTCAGACGGCAAGTCGTTATCTGAACCTTGTAGCGCGTTTTTATAAAGGCTGCATGCCTGCGTACTTGTCGCTGGTTAACTTTGCTCTGCATGGTGTGCACGTGCCTCACATGCAGCAACCAGTTTCCCATTTTTGTTGACCCTCCAATGCCGGGAATGATGTGTTGCTCACACAATTTTTTCACTGCACGTGAGTCTTGGACCAAACAACTTGCCACAATGGTTCAATATTGTATATTCACCCCTTTTCACCCAAAAAATAGCCTTTCAATTTTTCGCGTTTTTTTTATGGAAGTCAGTATAGTTTCGCATTACAGTAGGCCTATCGCAACAGTAGGTATAGGAGGTGCAGCCCAACGTCAGCCGCATGGAGGACGGTCGCATCCCAAAGGATATGCTGTACGGCGAGCTGGCTACAGACTCCAGACCCACAGGACGGCCCACCCTATGCTACAAGGGTGTATACAAATGTACATAAATCATGATTACACACCAAGAGAGAGAGAGAGAGCACATGAAACAGTTAAGAGAGGAGATGAAACAGAGAGTTGAAAATGGGGAAACAAATTTACAGATCAGAAATGGGAAAATTGTGAAAAGATCACCAGACTTGGTCAGGGTGAGTCATCCGGAAATTGAGACAAGAAGGAATCTTACAAGAAAAATGTAAATATTGTAAAGAATAAATCTACAGTTGTTTCAAATCAAAATGTTCCAATGCAAGTTTTATATACTAACATTGATGGATTATTAAATTTTTAAAAAGGTGAGTTTCTCGGTTTAATTGATGATAAAAATCCTGATATTATATCCATTACTGAGGCTATTCCCAAAAATTTGAAAGATTTCAACATTTCAGAATTCGCTATACCTGGTTATGATTTGTTTATAAGTAATAATTCTAAAAGAGGTGCCTTTTTATATGTTAAGAGATATTTATGTGCTCACGTCACGAATGTAAGGAACTAAATGATGTGGATTTTGAAGAAAGTGTCTGGGTTCAATTCAAAAGTAAGAAAAGTTGACTTTTTTATTTGGAACATGTACAAAAATCCTGCTTCATCACAAGAAAATGATGAAAAACTATTTAAATTTCTGAAAATGGAAGCAATACAGTCTTATGATGTGTGTATTACGGGTGATTTTAATTATCCGATATTGATTGGAAAGGTACATGGTCAAATGAGAGAGATGAATACTTTATAGAGTGTCTAAGGGATGTATATCTTACTCAAGTGGTAAAAAATCTGACAAGGAAAAGAATTAATCAGAAAGAGAATATATTAGACTTAGTTTTGGTTAAAGACGAAAGAGTGATTTCAGATATTGAACATAGTGCCCAGTTGCAAAAGTGATCACGAGGTTTTATCATTTTTTCTTTACATAGAGGGAAAAAAAGAATCCAAAAAGGGCGAATATAGATATGATTTCAATAAGGGTGACTATGAAAATTTAAGGAAAGATTTGAGTATGATAAATTGGTGTGAAAGTACCCTCTTGGATGTGGATGAGAGTTGGAAAATGATCAAGAACACTATTCATAAGTGTATCGATAAACATATTCCGAAAAAGAGTGTTCATCACATATATCGAAAAAAAACCCAAAATGGTTGGATAAAAATGCTTGGAGGAAAGCTACAAAAAAACAACAACAACAAAATGCATATAAAAGATTTATGTACACTAAACAAGGTAGTGAATATATTGAAGTATATAAGGAAGAGGAATAAATGTGAAAAAGAAAAAGAAAGAAAGGATCGAATTCGAAAAAAAAGTTGCATCAAATTGTAAAGATCATCCTAAAAAGTTTTGGAAATATGTACAATCACAGACCAAGACAAATATTGGCATTAGTCCACTGAATAAAAAAAAAATGGTGGTTTAGCAGTGTCAGATGAAGATAAGGCAAATACTTTAAATGACTTCTTTTCTAGTGTGTTCACAAAAGAAGATAATAGTAATGTTCCGATCTTGGAAGTTGGTTCAAGGTCCAGTGAGGTCACCGTAACTGATATGTGTATTACACCCAGTGCAGTTAGAGAGAGACTTAAAAATATAAACCCAAATAAATCTTGTGGACCTGATATGATCCCTGCAAGAGTTCTAAAGGAGTCGTATAATGAGCTAGCATTACCTTTCAGTATTTTGTTCAACAAGTCAATTGAATCAGGTGTGGTACCAATGGACTGGAAGTTTGCAAATGTAACAGCTTTATTTAAAAAAAGGTACTAGGACAGATCCTGGAAATTATAGGCCTGTTAGTCTTACATCAATTGTTTGTAAGATTATGGAATCAATTATACGGGATGTGATCGTAGATCATATGACCTTAAATAATTTATATACAGAATGCCAGCATGGTTTCCGTAAACATCGATCTTGTGTAACACAACTTCTACTTGTCATGGAGGATTTAACAAAACTTTTAGATAATGGCAACAATGTAGGTATACTTTATTTAGACTTTAAAAAGGCCTTTGATTCTGTTCCCCATGAGAGGCTTTTAGTGAAATTATCATCATATGGAATTACAGGTAGAGTGCATACATGGATAAGGGATTTTTTTAACTAAAAGACAGCAAAGAGTCAGAGTAGGAAGTTCATATTCAGATTTTACAGAAGTTCTAAGTGGTATACCACAAGGGAGTATTTTGGGTCCGTATTATTTACAATACTTATAAATGATTTGCCAAACTCGGTGGAAAGTATTTGCAAAATATTTGCAGACGACACAAAAATTTATAATACAACTTATAATCATAATACATTACAAAATGATATTGATAATTTATCCAAATGGTCTACCACATGGAATTTGCATTTTAATGCGGACAAGTGCAACGTGTTACATGTTGGACGTAAGAACCCAAGATACCAATATACAAGAAGAAAAAGAAACACCCGAAGGTGCTGGGGAGGACCCAGAGAAGCACTGTCTTCACCTGCCTTTAGAGCAGTCCTGTACCACCCTTGGAGGCCTGCGCTGTGTTGACGATGGGTACAGGCACGCACAGGACACTCCATTAAGATATCAAGGGACATAACTGCTCCTGAACAGAGGTAAATTAGACTACAGGATGCAGCTCATAACAGCCTTAAAGTAGCATCCCATGGGTGTACCAGCCCGTATTTCGTGACTGCAGAGCCCACCGGCGAAAAACACCACCCTCCAGCTGCCGAGCACACCCCCCAGACCCAACCACCCTGCCCACGGACAGATGAAGACAGTGCCACTCCAGACACAGCCAAGCTTTCGCCATACGGTCTTATGTGCCCTCAAGAGAGAATCCAAAGTTGAAGTCTTTCCCACTGTCAACAGGACTTTCCCTAAACAGTAATACAGGTGAGCGTACAGATATTTCAACATGTGATTATGAAAAAGATCTTGGTGTCACTTTTGATTCTGGCCTGGTATTCGATAAGCATATTCAAACTCTATAAATAAAGCTAATAAAATGATTGGTATAATTAAACGTACTTTTATTCACATAGATAAAGATATTTTTACAAAAACTATACAAGGCTTTCGTTAGACGCATTTGGAATATGGCAATACATTTGGTATCCTCGATTAAAAAGGCAGTCTGCTGCTTTGGAAAGAGTACAAAGAAGAGTAACAAAGCTTGTAAAGAATATACAAAATCTTTCCTATGAAGGTTGGTTAAAAGCTCTTGGACTGCCTACCCTAAAAACAAGGCGAGGAGGGGCGATTTGATCCAAGTCTATAAAATATTTAATTGTGTTGACAATATTCCTATTTCAAAACTTTTTCCTGCATCAAGAGTTGATATTACCAGAAATAGTGTGGATAAAATTTATCATGAATATTGTCGCACTAACCTAAGGAAATTTTCTTTTAGTAACAGAGTTAGAAATCTTTGGAATAAATCAACCCCTAACATTAAACGTGCACAAAATACTAACCTTTTCAAAAGCTCTATCGATGATAGTGTATTATTGAAGATTATTTATTTTGACTATGATAAATAAAGACTTGAGCGAGTTGAAGACCTGACCGTGTGAAGACAGATAACACATAGAAGGGGCATGTAAAGCCAGTTCTGGCTATAATTCCTAAAGGCAATTGTCCCTACAAACCTAAACCTACAAGCGCGACCTGAGGGCAGACAGCCTCGACCCCAGCAGTCCTGGAGACAATAGCCTCAGAGCGGGTCAGCTGGCGGTCCACCATCAGGGCCGGCATCAAACAAGCAGAACAGAGGAGAGAGGCCCAGTGGGAAGAACAGAGGCGCCGCAGACGGCAAAGAATTGTGTCAGCACCAACGAACACACATGACCTAGACTTGACCTGTAGCAATTGCAACACAGTCTGCCGGTCAAGGATCGGGCTCTTCAGCTACAGCAGGCACTGCAACTCCACAATTGACTAATCCACGGCGCAACACCATTGTCTCTCGAGACAGACGGATGCCAGTAAAAGGAGGTATAGTAAAGTGTAGACGAAGATCCATGCACCACGTTTGACCCAATCATGTTTCACCTGACCACGTTTTGCCCAGTCACGTTTCATCCACGTCTTCATTCACGCACACCCGTCACGTTTTGTCCAAGATCATACACGCCTACACACACACACGCGCGCGCTCGTGCTTATGCACGCACGCATGCACGAACGCACACACATGGACACACACATACACACACGCGCGCACGCTCCTACACATACACACGCATACAAACTCTCCCTCTCTCTGTGTCTCAGCTGATTTAAGAAACGAACCAAAGGAGCACTGCTCGATCCAAAGAGAGCAGAGATCAGGCTATAACATCATGTCTTTCTTCAAGGAAAGTAACCAGCTAGTACATTATACTTTCTTTGAGCACAAAATAATATGCGATCACCACATTGACCTTTCCTTTCATGTATGAGGGGAATCAACGCGAGAGAGAGATTGGCTGCACATCTTCTCTCTGCACATCAAAAATTAATGCGCCAAGGCCTTGCTAAGGAGTCGAGTATTTATAGACAGGCACAATTAGATTGTGACAATCGGAAAACCTACAACGCTCTTTTGAAAGAAAAAATGAAAGGAAATGAAAGAAGAGAGAAAAAATCTTTCCAGATGATTAATTCTGGAAAGAAAAGATGAAAAATGTGAAAAAAGCAAAAGTTTGAACTTCGATCAAGGTGAATTCAGAAGCCCATGCCCCACAACGGCTCTCCCAAACATCGCTTGACGGCGGGCAGGGGAGGTTACTGCAGGGGAGCCAGGGAACCTGGTCCAGCAGCGGCCCACCACGCAACAGTTGATGGACCTGAACAATCGCCAATCGGGGAGTGTGTCCCATGAATCCTACTCCAAGGTCAAATGGGTTCACAGCACGATCGGCAGCAAATACAGAGTTGACTTGACTTGACTTGGTCCCTTAGACGTCGGTCCGTGGGGGCACCCCTGAAGCAGTGACAACCATCCTTCTCCATTCCTCTCTGTTCTCTGCCCTCCGCAATGTATTTCTCAGCCGCAGGCCTGTCCATTCCGTGATGTTATCCTCCCATCTTTTCCTTTGTCGACCTCTTCGCCTTTGTCCTGGTACTGTGCCCTGCATGATTGTCTTGGCAAGGCCTGTTGATCGTGTGATGTGTCCATACCATTTCAATTTGCGTCTTTTTACTGAGGTTAGGAGATCGACATATGGACCAATTTCATTCTCGATGCGCTTTTTAACCTCCACATTGCTGATGTGATCTCTGTATGAGATGCCAAGGAGTCGTCTGAAGCACCTCATTTCCATTGTTTGGATCTTTTCTCAAGGTCTGATTTCAACGTCCATGACTCACAAGCATATAAGAATATCGCCATGACTAAGGATCGCATCAGTCTAATCTTTGAGCTGATGGAGATGTTTTTATTTCTCCAAAGAGTCGTTAGCTTAGATAGCGTAGCTGTGGTCTGAGCGACTCTTGAGATGATTTCAGGTCTTGATCCTTCATCTGAGATTGTTGCCCCCAAGTACTTAAATGTGTTGACTGGCTCAAGCTTTTTGCTGTTGATGGTTATGTCTTGGGTAAAGCCGATTGGGTTGTTAGTCATGACCTTTGTCTTTTCCGCACTTATTTCCATGCCATAATCAGCACAGGTGTTGTTGAGTCTGTTGATCAGGTGCACTAGCTCTTGTTCGTTTCCAGCTAGTCCATCTATGTCGTCGGCAAAACGGAGGTTGGTGATGGTTCTCCCTCCAATGTTTACAGTTCCTTCATGGTCTTCTAGCGCATCGGTCATAATTCTCTCAAGGAAGACATTGAAAAGTGTGGGGAGAGTAGACAGCCCTGTCGCACTCCAACGGTAGTTCGGAACCACTCGCCTATGTTGTTACCGAAGAAAACGGCACTGGTGGCTTTATTGTAGAGGCTTTCAATAGTTCTGATGAGGTTGGCATTGATGTTGAAGAGTTTCATTGTTGCCCATAATGCTTCGTGCCACACTCGGTCGAAGGCCTTCTTGAAGTCTATGAATACGTGGTACAGATGTTGTTGGTGTTGGTTGTACTTCTCACACAGTATTCTTAGGTTGAATATCTGCTCTATGGTACTTCGTCCTGGCCTGAACCCCGCCTGTTCTTCAGCGATGATCTTTTCTGCTTGTGGGTTCAGTCTATTCAGGATTACTTTCAGCATAACTTTGCTTGGGTGGCTGATGAGGCTAATCGTGCGATAATTTTGGCATTGCTGTAGGTTGCCTTTCTTTGGTAGCGTGATGATAAGTGACTGCGTCCAGGGAGTAGGCCATTCCCCGGTTTCCCAGATTCTGTTGCATATTGCAAGTAACATGTCCACCATTGGATCACCTCCTGCCTTGATCAATTCTGCCGGTATGTTGTCAACACCGGGCGATTTTCTTGCTTTCATTGATGATAAGGCTCTAATGATTTCATCACGTGTTATATTATCCTTGCTGTTATTTGTTGGTTCCGGCGCGACAAGGATTGATGAATTTCCCTCAGCGTTGTGCGAGTAAAGCTCAGAACAGTATTCTGTCCATCGTTGAAGTATCTTTTCATCATCGTTGAGACATTTACCATTTTTGTCATGGATCGTTGTTGTCTTGGCTTGTTTCTTTCCCGTTAGGTCCTTGACAATTTTGTAGGCTGCTTTGCTGTTGTTGTTTTTCAGATTATTATCAATCTCTTGGCATTGGTTGTCAATCCAAGTTTCCATTGCTGCCTTCATCTCAGTTTTAACCTTCTTGTTAACATCATTGTACTCTCTTTTTCCTTCTGGGTTGTTCTTTTTGTTTTCAATTCCCGACGTTTGTCACAAAGTTCCAGAATTTCGTCGGTGACCCATGGATTCTTCTTCGGCCGATGTTTACCAAGCACTTCTGCTGCTGTTTCTGTGACAGCTTTGTTGAAGGAGTCGGTGAAGGATTCTATGTTGATGTCTTCGTTTGCCAGGACAAGTAGAGGTGCAAAGTTTCCTCCAATATTTGCTTGAAATGCTTCCTTTATGTTAGGGTCTTTTAGCTTCTCAGATTGAACTTTAACCTGATGTTTCCTTTCTTTTTGTTGTTTTTGAGGCGGAGTGCGAATGTCATGAGGACCATTTCGTGGTCGCTTCCAATGTCTGCTCCAGGGAAGCTTCTGGTTCTGGCAATGTTGACACTCGATTGGAAGCGTTGGGGTATAATGGGGCTCTGGGAGGGGACGTACCCTTTGATGCTTGCTGCTGCATCCTGCATATTGCATGTGGGATGGACGGGCTCATTGGATCTCCTCTCATCTCCTAAACTCTCACATGTGGCTCCAAGCGCCATACCCCGGGACCTTGCCTCAGCAGGCATGCCAAACCATGTGAGGGGGTAATGTTAACATGGCATTACTGGGCGTAACCTCAAGTAGTAGGCGACCGGCCAAGGCGGATAAAGTTCCAAGAGGAACCTAACGGCTACATGTTCAAGACCAAGGCGAGCCACCGTGGAGGAGGATATCGGCTGTGGTCTGGCATGGAGAGGGATGGGCTCCGCCATGCGTCACTGCCCAAGACACACCCATGAGAATGACAACCAAAGATGATTCCATACCGGCTCGGTCGTCGCCCGGGACAACAAGGACCGTCTCTTCCGTCGACGGTCATCAGGGCGGAAGTGGAAAATATGCTACTGGTGGACCAAAAAGCATCCGTGCCAGGGATAACATCATAATCGGCACATGGAATGTCAACACACTTAATGGCGCTGGAAGACTGGAACAACTGGAACATGAAATGAAGAGATATCGTTGGAACATCCTAGGGTTGTGCGAAGTACGCTGGAAAAATTTCGGAGAGATAAACACCCCAGAAGGCCACAAATTCTACTACAGTGGCAGGGAAGATTATCATGAACACGGGGTAGGGTTTCTAGTCAACAAGAACACAATCAATAGTGTAATGGCTTGCAGACCGGTCTCAAGTCGAATCATGACCTTACGTTTGAGGGCAAAACCATTCAACATCACCATCCTACAGGGTTATGCCCCACATTCGGCTAAAAGCGACGAAGAAGTCGAAGAATTCTATGGCCAGGTACAGGAAGCGCTCGACGAAATACCCAAAAAAGATATCATAGTGGTACAAGGTGACTGGAATGCTAAGATCGGAAAAGACTTGTGCAAAGACTGGAAAGACACATGTGGACCCTATTGTAACACTCTAACAAATGAGAGAGGACTGAGACTCCTGGAATTTGCAAAGTCAAACAACCTGAAGATAACGAACACCTTCGGTCCACACAAGATGTCCAGGAGAATAACATGGCATAGTCCTGGAGGATTGTATCACAATCAAATCGATTACATCATGGTAAAACAACGCTTCCAATCACAGAGTTTAATGTTAGACAATAACCCAAGTTGTGAAATTAATAACAGATTTTTTTTCAAAATAAATAAATAAATGAACAAATAAAACAAAAATGATGCCTGACAGTGTGTGTGTGTGTGTGTGTGTGTGTGTGTGTGTGTGTGTGTGTGTGTGGTGTGTGTGTGTGTGTGAGAGAGAGAGAGGGGGAAGGGGCAGAATAGCTCAGTGGTAGAGCGCCGGACTCGTAATCTTGATGATCCTGGAGTTGCGGGTTCAAATCTCTCTCGGGCCGTTTCGGTATGGGGGACTTTTCCCTCAGAGTTAACATTGGTTCTGACTCCATTTCCCACACAGTCCTTCGAATGAGACTATAAACCTTCCCTGAAGATGGAGTATGGGTGCATTAATGGTGGGATTTAAAAAAAAACGGTCATACACACAAAACTCCACTGCCTGTCTATACAGGGAGTGTCCACAGGAGTATCAGCCTGCATACTCAGAAAAAAAGAAAGAAAGAAAGACTATAAACCAAGATTCCATGTGTGAACGCACGCATAACATCTTGCACACACGTAAAATCATATCCCCAACTTTCAGAACAGAAGGCCAGTTTGACCGTTGGCATGGATGACATGTTACACATAGCATGCACCCTGTGTGAGGAATGGAAAGAATGACACGGTAACAATTGAATGAAGCGCCAGCTGGCAGCTCTTCAGTCAGCACTACCCAGGTAGGCAGCCCGTTGTATAAATGAGTGTGGATTGTGAAGTGCTTATAGCTTGGTCTCTAGCCGAGGATAAGCATTATATTAAGTATTCATAATAATAATAATAATGATAATAATAATAACAAGAGAGAGAGATCTGGATCTATACATATTCTGTGCGTATGTATGAATGTATGTATATATTTACACTCCTCTTAAACATATGCTGATCAAAATGCTGCTTTTTCGCTATAGTTTGCACATTCAAATAATGCTCAGCACAAATCCAAGCATAATTATGTGCAAGAACACAATGGCGCATACACACAAACATCGTTACACCAATTCTCTCTCTCTACCCTCTCTTGCACACACACAGGCAGACTAATTCTTACTCCATCACTTCTTCCTCTCCCTGAAAAAACTGAAACAATGATCGTTCGAAACAGCATTCAAAATAAACACAAAAAGACTGACAAACTTACAGGAAAATGTGTTTTATTATGTAAACAAACAACAAGTACTCTTTCATATGTTTGAGCTACAAAGGCAAAACAATAACACCGGTGATTCACGTCCACACACACACACACACACACATGCGCGGACTCCCACACAAACGAATGCTCATGCACACATACTTACACTCGCGCAAGCTTGCACACACACACACACACACACACACACACACACACACACACACACACACACACACACACACACACACGCACACAGAAACACACCACATATAATTATAATACAAACTCGTATATATACATAATCTCCTTCTCAAAAACACATACACATGAAAATGTCCATGAATACATACTCAAGTAAACATGTCAGCTTTTATACATATCCACATAAAAATGTCCATTTCAGCATGCTTGTGTTGTGTACACAAACACCACATATACACACACACATACACACATGTATGCAGGTATGAATTCATGTACACACACACACACACACACACACACACACACACACTCACTCACTCACTCACTAACACACACACAAAACAACACACACACACACACACACACTCACTCACTAACACACACACACACACTCACTAACACACACACACAAAACAACACACACACACAAAACAACACACACACACACACACCACACACACACACTCACTCACTAACACACACACACACGCACACGCACACACACACACACTACAACAAAGGTGCATAAAATGGTAAACAAATCACAGGCTCCACAATTTCATATGAAGGGAAAGTACAGAAAAAGATTTTTTTTTCATCAAAACCACGCTTTTCTCCAACTTCTCTCCCTCTTAACATCTATGATGTCTAATATTCTAAAACATGTTTTCACTTGTTTACACAAGACTGTCTACTTCAATGCAAAGCGCAAAATGTGTACAAATACAAACAAAACAAAATATCCACCAGACTAAACTAAACTAAAAGGAACGCAGGACACGCACAAATAAGGTATGATTTTCACCTGATATTTCATAACAATACATAAACTCTCTCCCTCACATATTAACACTGCATTTTTTTTTTTTTTTTTTGGTCACACACACACACACACACACACACACACGAGAAAACAACATACAGCCTCCTTATAAAACTAGCAACACTAGTGCTCCCATGCAATGTTTAAAACAGAGAAAGCTTCAACATGAAATCAAAAAGGTGGATTTTACTTCATGACTTCTTTGGAGTCCTTTAAACCCAGTTCACACCTTCCCTCTCTCAGCCACTAATTAAAACAAAAGGTACAGTCTGACCACTTGGTGAAGGAAAATAAAAAAGAAAGAAAAGAAAAAAAAAGTCAATTAAAGTCAAATCTGGTGTAAATCAGCAGAAAATTTGAAATACTATTTCAACACAACCCATTAATGACATAGAAAATCACTTTCCGATTTTCTGGCAAAAATGAGAATACAATCAGGCTTCTACCTGTGAGTTTGTCACAGTAAAAAAAAAAAAAGGTCACTGCCGCTAGTGTGCAACTGACCAGCAAGCTCAAGAAGTATGCATCACTTTACTCTCACCCCACACTCCCTATAAAACTACTGTACTCAACTCTGTGCTTCCCTCGCCTGATGATTGTTTAGGACAAATACTGGAAATCGGCGTTCATAATCACCTATAATAATGTCAGTGATTAGGGTTAGGATTAGAAAACCTAACCCTGATTTAATCCTCACCCTAGAGGCCTATGAACCACTATGTACGGTCCTGCTTTCAATGCTCACCGATTCAAAAGACGAAGCCTGTCAGGTGGAACCTTACCTGTCTTTAACTGCGACAAAAACAGAAGAATAAATTCTCCTTGCATCCATTTTCATAGCAGTGGTTGTGGCAAGAATTTATACTGCAAGTGTCGCCACTGCCTCCTCCGTTCTGCCTTGTTCTCTTCCTTGTCAGTTTATCATGATCAAACAAAGGGACATTACCCACACTGAACTTCACAGTTTGAATTCTATACAGATCTTGTCTAGGTCTCACTGTGAACATTTTCATGTGAAAAAACAACAACAACAACAACAATAATCTTGCACATTCGTAAACCCTTTCAGTAAGTTTCACTTATCAGTTACTTAATCTTACAGAGCCGAGGTTACTTTTGCACCTGAACACAACTACGATCCAGGAGACAAAATTGCACCTGTACAGAGTACACCAGCAGTTGCATTGAACTTGAAGTGACGGTGGTCTGGCCTTCAGCAGTGTGTGCAGTTCAACAGGGACAGGGGAACAATTGGGAGGGTAGATGTGGGGGGAAAAGGAGTGGGGAAAGATTGGGTGAAGGGGTGGGGGTGGGGATTGGTGTGGCGAGAGGGGGAAGCGCTACGTTTGCAGATGGGAATGTATTGCCTATGTTGTAACATTGTGCCATTCATTCCTGATCTCAAACAAAAAATTCAGGCCTTTAGGAGTCAATGCCTCAGGCAGAGTGGCTATTTAGGGATATATCACAAATGAGCCCCCACCCCCACCCCCTCTCTCTCTCTCTCGTCACTTGCCAGCAGCAAATTGATGTAGTTCATTCGCAAAATGAGAATTAAGTTCTGCCACTCTCCCTCACACATATCAGCTCTACCCCCTCTTCATTCCAGAAAGAAGAAAAAAACTGTGCGGCAAAGTCATGAAAATATGTCTCAAATCTGCCCATAAAGTCTCTCTGCCGAGCGCATTGTGAACTCATCCATACTATGTAATATTAATTTGTGGTTTTAACTATAAATTGAGACTCAACCAATTCAAAAAGAAAGGAAATTAATAAAAAAAAAAAAAAAAGTGTGTGTGTGTGTGTGTGTGTGTGTGTGTGCATACACACTGCCAATTGAGGCTCCAAACACCTGATCATCCCCCTCCCCTTCACCAGTGAAAAGTATATAAACATATTCAGCCACCATTTCACACATACCACCAGCACTACCATCTTGACAGCAACAAGGGGTGTTTGATTTATAGTAAAATTGCATGACGACAAACTACTTACTAAAAAAAAAAGAACAAAAAACAAAAAACTAAAAAGATATCCCAATGATGGAATTGTCTACATTCTATTTGGCTGGGAATTATGGCTCTTTAAACTGTTCTGAATGCAAATAAGCAGATAAGCTCAGCAATATCATCATGAAAACAAACAAACAAAAAAACAGCATCAACAGAACGTACAAACACACATACTCACAGTAAAAACATATGCATCTCTCCACATGATATGAAAATAGAAAGAAAAAATTAACGTCAAACAATTTTTAAAATGTGTATGAAATAACATAAAAAGAAGTTTAAAAAAAAGGAAAAAAAATAGAATGAAGAAAAGGAAGCACATTTAAAGAAAGGTTAATTAAACACAAAAGCAACATGTTTCTAAAAATGTCATGTTCAGCGGAAGTTTTGCATTTAATGTAACATTAAAAAAAAAAAAGACTAACTGAAAAGACAGCTTTTATTACCTCCCCCTCGCCCCCCCCCCCCCCCCCCTCAACCAGCCCTCCCCGACTATGCCTCTCTCCCTTTCCCCACCTTTCCCCTTCCAATCTTCAACCCCTGTACCACACACATATACAATACATGCTTTTGGAATAGGGCAATGAAACTGATACAAAAAAAATGTACCTCCCTCCTGAAGTACAGAATTAAAAGTCATAATAGCCAATCAACAACATTATTGATTTGAAGCAATCAATAAAAGAGGAGAAAAGAAAAAGGAATGAGAAAATATGTCAACATTTTTCCCCATTTCTGCAGGGAATAGGACGAAGGAGTAGTGACAAACAGGATGGGAGGTGGAGAAGATGGAAAAAAAAAGTGACTTTACCATCTTAAATCTCCTGGAGCCATACTCTTTCTCATGTCTTCTATAATACGCATGTATGTGTACACACACACACACACACACACACACACTAGATGAAAAAAAATGTGAATTTACCATCATAGATCTCCTGAAGCTATACTCTTTCTCATGTTTTCTACACGCACACATACACACACACACACACACACCGATCACTTTATATCACAAAAGAATTCTACATGCGAAATTCAAATAGTTCTTTTTTTTCTTTTTTTTTTGGAAGAGTTTCTGATAAAGGAACAAACAAACAAAACAAACTGTTTGATCAACATGTCACAAGCATCTATGAAAAGAAATTTTTAATAATAATTTTTTTAAAAACACACACGATTACTCTCTCTTAATTTATGAACAATACTGTTCAGATAGTAAGAAAGTTTGTAGCAAGTGTATTTCATTTGTAGTTATAAGGTGCTTTGAGCTAATTCAAATAGAAGATAATGCACCCACACGAGCTGTTCTTCATGATTATTAACAAACACAAACAAAAAACAAAACAAAAACAAACAGAAAGAAAACGGAACACCATTTGAATATGAGCACATTAACAAACAATAAAAAAGACACTGATGATGCTAGAAAAGCATTAACCGTCCTTATTGCAATCCCACAGCACGGCACAATCCACACAAAAAGGTAGAGCACTCTGGGACTGGAAGGCACACATTCTGCTGCAGTTGTCTCCTCACTAGAAAGCCTGGGTTGACTAGAACAAGTACAGACAATCTTCCTCTCCGTTTCTTACATATCCTGAGTGGGACTGCCACCCCATCAGGCATCTGTGTATGTAAGGCACGTGTATTTTACATCAGGAACTTTTAATACAACACCTTCAAAACACTACACAGAATGGCTGCATCAACGAATACAAGAACAGGCATAGAAGTCATTTGATACATTCCTTTTCTTTTCTTTCCCTTTTTTTTCTTTTTTTTTTTTTTTTCCTTTCCCATGTGTGCAGACAAAATTTAGTATGTTTGTATAAAAAGAAACCTGGGTTCATTATAAGCATGCACTTTGAGGTAAAATCCTTCCACTGAAATCTCTTTTCCAGGACTTGTTTCAATGGCCGTGCATTTCTTTCATCATCAGAACAAGAGTTGTCCTACTTGTTTGTTATCTACTGTTTGCTGTTCCCTGCCTCATTTCAGATTTCCTTTCATTTTCCGTTATTTAGCCATACTGCCATCTCCTAACTTTTCTTTCCACTGAATATTTCAGTGAACTGACTCATTTTGTGAACCTCTGCTGATGTCATATTTCAGCTATTGCATAAAAACGTAAATAAGCAAGCTGGACTTCGATGATGACACAAGATAATGTGCCATTATAAAATAAGTCCTGGGATTTAGCTTGTACTAGACAGGCTTTTACCACAAAGTGTCTGCCTATTATGAACCAATACACAGAACTAGCTGGAGACAGACAGTACATAACAAGTCACAGATGAATAACAAATCGTGTACATTTAACCTGCCCATGTCACATCTTGCACAAAGCTTTATCAACAAACATATTGTTTCATGGCGGGAAAACACATTTTTACTCATATGTTTTGATAATGGCATAATCATCAAATGACACATCATGATACACAAGGGCGAACGCACGCACAGGCAGCGAGACATGGTCGATCGTAGACATGTACACCTAGGTAAGGGACACATGCACAGCCAGTCTGCAAGTGATGGCTGGTATTTGCATACAGCTGAAGAGACCAGGGGCGGGTTCACAGTGATCTAAAAGTGGATCGCGAGCCAGACGAACTCAAACCCGTAGACAGTGACTAAGCCCACAGTGCTTCTCACACCTTTGTTTTCAGGGGGAAGCACTCTCCCAGAACATTTGTCCAGAGGGTATCCTTACCTAAGTTTAAGCTTTTTGGATGTAAAAATGTAACCAAGTCTTGTTACTACTGGACGCTGAAAGTTTAGATGATCCGGAGACGAAGTATTCAGTCTTTCGGACTCAGCAGCTGACTAAAGTTTGTATCGGCCGCTAAACAGTTTCAGCAAATCAGCTTTCCATCTTGTTTTTCTAGCAGGCCAATTTCTTCAGCCATGATTTTTTAAAGGATATGTCATAGTATCCCCCCCCCCCCCCCCACCCTCCCTCTTTCTTCTGATTTTTTTCTCTCTCCATTTTAACTTGATACTGTGGCTGATACTGATTCACTGATGTCATCAGTGTCTGAGCTTGTAGTTTCAAGGAATGGAAATTGACTGCTTCACCATGTATTTTGTTTCGTTTTCTTTCCTTTTACAGTGTGTATGTGTGTGAGTGTGTGTGTGTGTGTGTGTGTGTGTGTGTGTGTGTGTGTATGTGTGTGTGTGCGTTTGTGTGTGTGTGCACGCATACGCGAGAAAGTATATGTGTGAGTGTGCGTGTATGCATATGCGTGTGTGTGTGTGTGTGTGTGTGTGTGTGTGTGTGTGTTGTGTGTGTGTGTGTGTGTGTGTGTGTGTGTGTGTGTGTGTGTGTGGGGTGTGTGTGTGTGCGTGTGTGTGTACTGACAACGCACGCTAAGAAAAACTTCTGACAAAATACAGTCTGTTGCATCCCAGTGAGCAGGCACTTCTTCCAAACAGTACGTTCCCAGTTTTCATTGAATTTCAAGCTGTTGCATGAAATTGTCAAACATAAACGCAGGCAACGTTGACATAGCATGCAAAACATTCCTCTACATGTTTTTACCCTCAGACTGCAATGTCTACATGTATTTGGCAATGCCACTGTATGTATGATGCACGAATGCATTGAATGGGGACCCCTGCACCCACCGTGTCACTGTCTGCACCAGGCTCTCAGTCGGCGGGGCTGTCGGCCCAACATGAATCCCACCGCTGGACACAACGCATCACATCAACAGGTAAGGCAGGTACACCTTCCTTCTACACACTCGAAACATCATGCGCTCCGGTGTCTCGTCCATCCCTGTCATGAAAATGGAGACTGTGGCAAGTCTGGTCATCAGCTTCCTCGTAGAACGCACACACTGACTCTGTTCGTTGTCTTCACACAGCTTCATCACTTTACTGCCAAGGAGTTTGTTTTCTTTGCGGCTGCCTGCACTTTCACACCTACCCTTTCGACTGCTTCAAACAGATGATGTAGGTACTTGGTTAGTTTTGTTATGTGCCTTCCTACATTGTTTGTCCATATATTTCATGTTGGCAGTGAGCCCAGACAGCTAAAGGGAAGGAACTATGCAGAGAGCTGGGAACAGTATGTAGCAATTTACATCAGAGGCTAGCTGTTTTGCCATCGGCAAAGTCTGGCAGCTTCATCTAAATTCCATCAGCAAGATTATATGCCATGTTAGCAGCATGTTAGCTGAGGCAATATGTACATACAGACTATGGATATGGGTCGTGACAAAAACTAAACCCAGTACATATGTCATTTGCATCAAACAGAGAATCCAGGACTACAAGAACATTTTCTATTTATGGCACAGCACAGTTTCTAAGCTATATCTTTAAAGCAGCAGTTTTCAGAGATTTGTGATTTCAACATAGCCATGAAGTTTCATAAAACAACTGTAATAAACAAATCAGCACTATGTAAATGTTCTGGCAATCTTGGTGTTATTTGTTTCAGTCAGTTTCATGTCCAGAGACAGGAATTCTTCTTCTTCTTTGCTCTGATGTTTTCGGTATTCCACATAAATAACACCTAGCCCTGAGTTCTCAGTTTACAGGCAAATGACACATACACATACACATGCACGCACGCATACACACATATATATAGCCACCAAATCAGCTAGTCAGCTTACCAGCCATATATATATATATATATATACAATAATTTTTTTTTTTTTCAAACTCTGATCCACCACACTGGGTTTCAGTTCCCTCACTAATATAACAAACATAAGAATTTCGATGGTTTATCTTCATTCTATGTGTACGAGTCATAACTTTCCAACTGCCCAATACTTATGAAATATCGTTCTTCATATGTTTGAAGATGTACAAATCTTACATGGTACAAATTACTTCATCAGTCCTCTTTCACAGCAAATTAGAAAAGACTCAGTATAAGCGGACTTGTTGCAGGAATAGACAGGCCAGTGTTCAGCACTCACTCTGTCCTAGGAGACAAATGTAAACGGCTCTGACAATAACACAGACCGCAGGCTACAGCCCCAAGGGTGACATGGACACAAAGCAAACACAGTTTGAGGGGTTTTTTTTCATCAAAGACAATGCCATTTTTTTTTGTAATAACAATGCACATAGGTGCCTAACACACACACACACACACACACACACACACACACACACACACACACACACAGTCACACACATACACACACTCAAAACATGCCCGAGCACCTGTATACATGCAAGAAGACATGTGTGCGCACATACACACCTACACATATCTGTGGCTTCTCTTCTGATAAAGTTGTACCAACAGACGGTAATTTCTGTACAGCAGGTTGATACTGTGGTCTTGTGCTTCCCAGTTATGCCTCAAACAGAAGTGGCCTCTCACCACCACCAATCAGGATCTGTCTGTGGACAGCGACCAACTGTCCCGACATTTAGTGTATGCACATTCATCGCCATGCTTCCCGAGGCCAGGACTGACCCAGCAATCAGTTCCCTCAATACTGTCACCCACTACATGTGCGCCATTCTTCACTGTGATCTTGACAGAGTGGAGAACTTAGTGTCCAGAAATCCTCTCTTGTGTTGTTTGACAAGTTCAGTAAGACACATATATGCTCATCTTCGCAAAGCAGAAGTTCTTGAGCATGATTACATGGGACAGCGTATCTGGTTCACATGGTACTGCATACATGTCTGCAGCTCCTATTGGTCTTGTTTGGTGTGTGACCAACAGCATTTCAGTCTTGGATATAGAGTTCATACGAACTTTGAAAATGAGCCTTTTCTTCCAAGAACAGACTTCCTATCCCCATCCCCCTTTCCCTACTCCCTGCTTCAGTCACACACTACACAGGATTCATCTTGAACGCTGGCAGCACAAGGGGATTATGAGACTAACAACACGTCCCTGTCATCTCAACACTCACATCATCAAGAAGCTGAAGCTAGCGTCTTAACCTAGTTTGCCCCATGGTCTCAAAGAATGAGATACCTGAACATCAACATGAGCTTTAATATCCGCCCCCTCTTCTGGAAAAAAGAAATGTATGAAACTAGGTAGAGTCAACAGTAATTCCACTACTGACTTAACTGTCAGCAGACGAATACAAGTTACCAACGTATCAAAAGAGTTCTTACTTGTGATGTCTGATAAACACAAATTCAGCCCGACTTACTTTCATGCCATGGAGATGCTACTGGCGCTTTCAGATTCAACTGTATTTTTCTGAAAGGTCTGTGATAGTTGTTTCCCCTTCTCTCTCACCATCTTTGACTCAGCCTAGATTCCTTATCTTCCTGTCCACCATTTTGCTACCTTTATGGTCCAGTCACTGACTTTGGTCCTTTTTTTCATAATTCAACATGCTAATTTTCAAGTCGCAGTCTAGTGACTAGGTAATGAAAGATGAACCACTGAAATGGGCATCAGCAGTCAATTTTGCTGTGCAGTTTGGCAACATGGTCTTTTTTCAATGTATTGTTTAATTAATGCATCTACATATTCATTTTTTTCCCATACTTTTCTTTTAACCTCACAGCATGAAAAAAAAAATTAGCAAAACGGCTGATGCACTCAACATTCAAATTAGTACATAAACTGTATATATACCTGAAAGGTCCTTAAAAGGCTCAATGTAGTCAGCTATGCAATAAAAACACTAATTCGGGAACAGTCTAGCACCCTCCTTTCTCACTCAGCTTCAGTGCCCAGCAGAATCTAAAATGCATTGCACTACTATCTTAACTCTCTTCAGTTCTCTCCCTTGAATTTTGATCACTGCTGATCGACGGTTTTCTTCCCGGAATTATGGTTTTGAAATAACATTTTTGTTATCTGAAGCAATATATCGCCTAAAAAACCCGAAATAGACATATTCATCACAAAAATATTATTATTTCTGAAACAATGCGCAGAATGTTATGAAAAAAAGAACATCCGTCATGCAAAATGCAAAAATCTTAAAAACTGTTGAGAGTTAAATCCGTTTCCATGAAGGCACAGCAGTTTTACCCGTTTTCAGCAGCAGGGAAAAATTAATTTAAAAAAAAAGTGTAAGGTACAAGCAGTAACTGTCAAAAGTCCAAATTCTTCTCGGTTTATGAGAGCAGTATGTTAGGCACTGCGGTTGGAGTCGCAAACGCCCTGAAGTATATCACTTGTACTCTTGATCTCATCTTTGAAAAGTCTTGTGGTTATGTAGCAGCGGAGGTCGAACTATCTCCAGATTTACCCAGCATCACTCCAAATGTCTTGATGGGATAGGAGTGGGACAGGTAGCTTAGCAGTGAAATGCTCCTGTGTTTGTCCTTGACTATTCATGACTGTGATGCACTGAAGCTGCAGAATGTCGACAGATCAAGGCAGCTTTCATGATGTCTGCACCATGGAATCACTGTACGCACAGCAGAAACAATAACAGCATCAGACTAGTGATGACAAAGCAATAAATTCACGCAAATTGAACGGACAATATCATGGCAATGGCTAAACTGTCTGTGATGTCCAATCACACTTTTCCATTCAGGTACAGTGTTTTTCATTAGTCAGGTGATAAACATAGCTGTCTGAACAATCAGAGTGTCTTTCACAGAATAAAAATACAGTATTCACCTGCAAAATTTATATGTAAATAGGCTCTGCACTGTATCAAGACAGAAATATTCACAGAATGCAATGGGCACAGAGTCACATATTGGACTGTAGGAACATGACATAAAGTCTTGGTTGCTGGCAAACTACTACAATTTTCCAACAAATCGTTTACTCCACCTTAACAGATAGCACCCGACACAGTATTAGGCACAGGATGGTTTGAGTGATGGTCTTCTGAGTTTGTGAATGAGTGTATATGGAAGCCTAGAGGTACAACCAACACAAGCAGCAAAGATGAGATCAAGAGCACTATGACCAAAGGGGGACATGACATTGGTGACGATTTCCCACACCAGCAAACTTAAAATCAAAACTGAGGAAAAATTACTCATCAGCAGCAAGAGTTCAGACAAAAACATACCCAAAACAATGCAGCCTCTTTTTCTTTAGGCATGTGAAACTGGTGAAGATTAAAAAAGGAAGCATATAAACTGTTTTTTGAATGGTCTTATGCACAATATCTAGTCTGTGTAAGAGACAGTCATTAGCCCTAATAACAGATTCTTTGCTGGTTTGTTTTGGCAAGGTGTCCATGTTTATCATTGCAAGATGTTTAGGTTTTATGGTACAGCATTTCTCTTCTCTACACACCCACACATACACACACAACCTTCCTCCATCCCCCTATTTGCCTTTCCCTCTTTCATTCTAAACCACCTCCATCCCCAACCACACGAGTAAGACTTTGCAAGAGAGTTTGATGTGCAAAGGCTGGGGACATGTGAGCAGAGCAGGGCAAACAAATCCTACAATATTCCTGCCGTTTCAAACACGACACCAGAGCTCGCATCTCGCTCCACACAGAATGATCACCTGTGGACATTTTAGGTCAAAACCTTCCATAGCGTTGTTCACTCATAAGGTTTGAAGCCCAGGCAGTGGCTATGGAAGCAAAGGATGTAACCTCAGCTATCGATGTCAATGATTGTTGTTAAACCTACTACTGGCAGATCAGTTCGAACTTCATTAATATAGCAAAACCAAAGTGCAGTTTTGCTACAGTTTTGCTACCGACACACCACCAGCAGATGAGTGAAATTCGCTGCTAACACTGCATCAAAGCAGCCGTCTACAAGGACACCTTTCTTTCTGGCTGTGATTGGTCAATTCCAGGGTTGAAAGAAGTATTATCACAACACAATCTCTGGAAATCTTCCTGTTCAGAGCTTCCTGCCCACGGTTGTTCTTAGTATGAAGACCACACATCTTTGTCCACTTCAGACCCCAGTCGGGAGTAGTGTCTCAAATTAGTGTCAGCAAGGGTTCTGCATGTTGCATAGGTTTGAACATTTTCCTCAACCACTGCCCTGCAGACGTCTTTCTTTCCGTGAAGATCTCTTTCTCTGGCCAAGAGAAACATCAGAGGTCAGAGGTGGAAAGACTCTCGACTCCTCTCCACAAACTAGGGTCTGAACGTCGTCTGGTTTGCTTGCTATCACAGATAGGCTCCATGAAGAGCTCTCTTTCTGGCTGTCCATGAACAAACTTCATGCCCAGCTGAGGCACCACGTTCCAACACAGCATGGACCTTGACATCTCCACTTCCTCCCATGGACCTGAACCTTGTTCCTCGGCGCAGTCCTGCAAACTGTCAAGCCTCCTCTTCTTCTCGAACCTTCCCACAATGACGCACCGACTTCAGTCACCACAGAAATAAAGGCCCTGAACTCTCTGTGTACGCCGCAAGGCGGCAAAACCTCACTATGCCTCACACATCCCGCCTGTGCTTTGAGGGGTGGGGGAGACAGGGAAGGAGTCCTGATGCCCTGGTGTTCAGACGTCCCCAAACAATGACTCTGGAACAGGACCTTGACGGCCCTGCAGCACACAACATAAGGGCGGAACTGATTTTGAACTCTGTGCCTTTCAAGTTCTTCTTTACACAGATGACTTCTACTACAGGGTCTATCCCTGTCTTCTGACTGAAAATCTCTTTCAGCACAGTGGACACCCGTTCTGCTTCACCCTGACCAGGGCTACATCCTTTTTCTCCATAGGGTCCATGCTCTATTTGCAACCCAGATGGCTTCACAGCCATTTTGTTCGAAAGAAAAACTGATTTCCCACAATGCCTGTGTCGGGGGATCAGAAGTACTCGGTGTAGATGTTGGGGTCCACGTATCTCGGTCTGGGGATCTGGAACCTGCCTACGTCACTTCTCAGTTGATGGAGTCTGTCAAACAGAGGTCAGGTGAGTCAAGGTCACTTATTTTCTTTCAATTTTTGAATGACAGATGGTACAGAAAAAAAATCTTCATTTTCCTTACAAAAAAAATTCATGTTATGCTTGACTACCACATTGTTTGGTGTAGCTCTGTATCTTCAACAAGCCATTTACTTAAAAGTCAGGAGTTTTTTTTTTTTTTTAAGCAACCAATGTACAATGAACAAAATATACATGGTTAAACATGGCAAGTTCTCTCCTTCTCTTTCACAATGCTGAGAAATGCCTTCAGCACACATTTCAGCCCAAAAGAGACATTTTGCTGCTTCAGGTTAAAATATCAAAAACAACTGTGTACCCCACTAGGCAGAGTTGCAATACTGAAGTCTCTAATTCTTTCAAAGTTAGTTTATTTATGGATTTTATTACCTAACCCACCAGATGTTGAGATTAAATCACAACAAAAGATGTGCTTTGATTTCATATGGGACAACAAACCAACAAAAGTAAAAAAAAAACATATTCCACGTACGACATTGAACACGGAGGACTAGGAATCCCAGACATAAAAACTTATATAGTCATTAAAACTAGCATGGATAAGAAAGCTATATATTGGATTTCCAAAATGGAAAATAGTACTTCAGATGCTATGTCCAGAAGTAAACAATCTCAGTTGTTATGGAGCAAAACGCTACTAATAGCCGAGGCAATTTTTCTGGAGAGATGTATTTTTAGCATTCGCAGATTTAAATACTAATATCGATTTGAATGAAAGCAAAGAAATTGTATCTGAACCTATTTTGTACAACAAGAAATTTAAAATCAACCAAACATATTTCTTCTGGAGAAATTGGGCACTTAACAATGTTTTCCTTGTAAAAGATATTCTAAACGAAAGGGGTGATTTTTTAAGCTGGGAGGATTTCTGCAGAAAATGTAAAATAAAGGTGAACTATCTACGTTACGTCAGTTGTTTACAAGCAATAAAAGAATACATGAGAATAAGAGATATCAAAATAGACAGCAATGTTGGATATCAATATCCAAACGCACTTCAAATTGTATGCAGTGTAAAAAAAAGTTCAAGATTATACTATAATCATCTTCTAAAAATGCAGACAATTTCTGATATAAAACCGTTTAAGAACTGGGAGAAAAAATTGATACTTTTGTTGACTGAATGTGGTTTTAAAGTTGGCTAATAAAATAAAAGAAATAAAACTGAAATGGTTTCAGTTACGAATTTGTCATAGAATCCTTGTTACAAATGTTGTTTTGAAACAAATGGGGGTAACTAAAAATGATACATGTACTTTTTGCAATAGCGAACGAGATTCTATCCACCTCTACTTACGGCTCTGTTCTTACTCTAAAACTTTCTGGCAAAATCTGGAAATGTTACTTAAACAGAAAACCGCACACCATGTGCGCATGTCATTTAACGTTGAACTAATATTGTTTGGCACTGATGAAATAACTGAAACGGACGAAATATTCAATATTATTATACTACGGGCAACATTTTTCATCAACAAATGTCCTTCGAATGAGACTATAAACCGAGGTTCCGTGTGTGAACGCATGCATAACATCTTGCACACACGTAAAATCCCATCACCAACTTTCGGAAGAGTAGGCCAGTTTGGCCGTTGGTATGGATGACACGTTACACATAGCATGCACCCTGCGTGAGAAATGGAAAGAATGAAGGAAGTAAGGAAAATGAGTGATCGATATTGAACGATACTGACTGGATGACACGGGAAACGACTGAATGAAGCGCCAGCTGGCAGCTCTTCAGTCGCCACTACCCAGGTAGGCAGCCCGTTGTGTAAACGAGTGTTGATTGTAAAGCGCTTAGAGCCTGGCCTCTAGCCGAGAATAGGCGCTATATAAGTATTCATTATTATCATGTAGATTTAATCAAAGTAAGCCTAAACTAAATTTTTTCGTAGAAGATTTGAAAAGAAACTATCGTTCTGAAAATATATATATAGCTCCGAAATACGCCTGTTGGAGTTTGAAAGAAAATGGGCACCTTATTCAGGTCTGCTTGAGGAGTAAATGCCAAATTCTGTAAAAATATGCCTTAAAAAGTGGAAATCGTCACAAAGCCAAGGTTGTTGTCCACTTTTTTATAAACATGTATATTGACTTATTTATGTCAATTATACTCAGCAATTAAATATAAGCGGTACACATAAACAACAACTTCAACTAAATGCTCCTGGTATTCTTTATTTGTTGTTGTTGTTCCATAATGTTTCCTCAATACTAAGTAACAACCGGCAAGAAATAGTCGGGACATCCATAAACATTGTAAAAAGATAGGGAAGGGTGTGCATATGAAGGGGGAGTGGGATTAAAGAGAGAATGAGACTTAGAGTGAAGTTTGAGTATAAGGGAAGGGAGGGAGGGGTGGAGGGGGGAGGGAAGGAGGGGAGGGAGAAAGAAAGAAAAGGAAGGAAAAAAAGAAAACACTTGTGAAAATGAGAACTCCTGAAACTAATTGAAATGATGAAATGATGTGTCAAAGCAATGTATGGTGACTACTGTTTTTCTGTTCATATCATTGACATTATCAGCTATGTTAAACACCATATTCATGGAAATCACTGGAATATGCATGCGTTTAATGTGCCTAAGTTGTATTCGAGCAAAGAGAATGTAATGCAATGCAAGGGAAGAGAAAAATTGAAATTAAAAAGTAAAAGACAGGGCAAAAACAAAACAAAAGAGAAAACATGGGTACATGCGTAGGTATATGTTCATACGTGCTTGTGTTTATTGTTCTATTTTTCACAATAGCTAGAAATATTTATGTATTATCAGTTTAATTTATGTGTGAAAATCTCTGCGCACTGTCCTCTTTATGCGCATATGTATTTCTCCTGTTAGCTGAATAAAGCGTGTTTCTCTGGGGGGAAAAAAAATCAAAAACACAAGAGGGACAGAAATCAGCAGAGACACCACTGTGTCCCATTTACTGTCATCCTGAAATAACATGAGCTTTCAAATTAGTCCCCAAAACTTTTCTTCCAAAGTGTTCCAACATCATCTAAAAAGATTCTGAAACAATCCAAATAAAGTGAACTTTTCTAAAGAAAAAAAACCTTGTAATGATGTAATGGATGACACAGTGAAGAACTTCTAGTGATCATTGAAAGATAATCATGCTAGACCATCAAATGCAGTTATTATACATACACACATTCCAATCTAAATGTCCATCCTGCACATTATGTGTGTTCGTGTGTGTGTGTTTAGTGCATGTGTGCGTACGTGGATGTGTGTGCTCACACACATGCATGCGTGCAATTGTGTGTCTGCGTGCACCAATGTCTGGCTTTGGAAAGTTTCTTGCTTTCTTGGTAAATCTTAAAACAAGCCTAAAAAGCTAAAAATGCATGAGCTATGAAACATTGCTGACTTCAAAGCCATAGTTTTAACATCATTTTTCATTTTCTTTCTGATGCACTTTCTCCAACACACACCACACACACACACACACACACACACACACACACACACACACACACACACACACACACACACATACATGTTGGAATCACATGCTAAAGCACATACAAAGATGAACATATGAAGAAAACATTACACACACACACACACACACACACACACACACACACCACACACACACACACACACACTTCTCTTGCAAATCAATGGTCATGTTTTGTATGCAAAATTTTTTTCCAACTGTTTATGTCTCTCACCGTGTCAAAAAGACGGGGTTTTCAAACACAGGATTGGGTGCCTCTGACAGTGGAAATATGTCTGGTAACTCTATACCTTGATCTGCTTCCGATCTGCTGACAATGCGACAAATATTGTTAACACATCAATAATGACAATTCTGCTGTCACCATCAGAGTTCATATCTCTGTCATATCAAAATCCACAAAACAGAAAATATTCTTTAATCTTCATAAAGTCTACAATAATAGGAAACATACTGAACACTCTAAACTGCACAGCGATAGGAAATGTATTTGACATTCTAAAGCCACAACTAAAATGGAACATGAAGCAACATGTTAAATCTACAACAATCACAAACATATTTCTAACTCTTTAAAATCTCCTAAGAAAGGAAGCATTGTTACTCTTGATCAAAAATTTGCAATTATCTCCCATTTAGTAGGCACTGCACCCATCCTCAATATCACAGCTCTGATCTGTGAACGCACAAACTAACCTTCTGCCCTGGAATATTGGTAAATAGGTGTGCACACAGTAACACAAACACTATTTAACAAAGATTACATTTTCAGCTTCAAAGTTAAAATCTTTGACAAGGCAAAAGTCTACCACAATCGATCCATGATATTTTCTAATATTACACAGAATTTTCGTTTTGTTTTGTTTTCTGCTGTTGCTATTCCTATGGTCTCTCTGTGTGGCATCACCCCTTCCTTCTCAATTTAGTTCCCCCAAACTAAGCTGTATCCATTCTCGTTCTACCACAGTCCTAGCATCAGCAATCCAAAGGGAGGCCTCAATATCCAGGTAACAAGAGGCAACCCACTAGAGGAGACACACAGCGGTTTCTGACCAAGTCACTGTGTTAGACAGTGCCTGTTTAGAAACAACAAAACAAATGTCACCTACAATCCCCACCCCACCCCACCCCCAACAGTAACAGCTTAGTCACAGTGTCAGTGTCAGTGACCGTTCCCCTCTGATAAGAGTCTGCTGCTGCCATGTCTCTCCAGAATCTCTATGAGGACTTTGACTCAAACTCATCACTCACGGACATCTCTCTAAAAATCCTCGTGAGGACTCTGACTCAAACTCATCACTCATGGACATCTCTCTAAAAGTCCCCATGAGGACTCTGACTTAAACATCATCACTCATGGACATCTCTCTAAAATTCCCCATGAGGATTTTGACTCAAACTCATCACTCACAGACATCTCTGTGAAAGTCCCCATGAGGATTCTGACTCAAACTCATCACTCACGGACATCTCTCTAAAAGTCCCCATGAGGACTCTGACTCAAACTCATCACTCACGGACATCTTCTAAAAGTCCTCATGAGGATTCTGACTCAAACTCATCACTCACGGACATCTCTCTAAAAGTCCTCATGAGGATTCTGACTCAAACTCATCACTCACGGACATCTCTCTAAAAGTCCACATGAGGGCTCTGACTCAAACTCATCACTCACGGACATCTTTCTAAAAGTCCTCATGAGGATTCTGACTCAAACTCATCACTCACGGACATCTCTCTAAAAGTCCTCATGAGGATTCTGACTCAAACTCATCACTCACGACATCTCTCTAAAAGTCCCCATGAGGACTTTGACTCAAACTCATCACTCACGGACATCTCTCTAAAAGTCCTCATGAGGACTCTGACTCAAACCTCATAAGTCATGAACATCTCTCTAAAAGTCCCCGTGAGGACTTTGACTCGAACTCATCACTCACGGACATCTCTCTAAAAGTCCCCATGAGGACTTTGACTCAAACCTCATAACTCATCTCTCTAAAAGTCCTCATGAAGACTCTGACTCAAACCTCATCACTGATGGACCTGAAGGGAAACTCATCTCTGCAGCTGCTATGAGCACAAGGCATGAAGAACCACAGAAATGATGACAATGCTGCAACAAGAGTTCCATTTGTTTATGCAGCAAGCTCAACAGGACCATACTCTACCCCTCCACTCGTAACAATGAAGACATCAACGAGGCCAAAGAGGTGCACTCATCTGCAGAGCTGGCAAGGAAACTTTAGCACTATTCCCACAGACCCGTCCACTAAACGGATGAAACGCAACTGTGCAGTTTTCACCAGTTTTCAAGTCTGACCCCATAGCAAGCTGAATGACTCTAGGCAAGATCTAGAAAGTGCACAAAATTACCACAGATAAGCTTCTGATGGGATTCGAACCTGTAACACCCTGGCTCTTAGCCTGTACTGGAAACTACTGCACCATCGCTGACCTTTTTCTATATCATTTCAAAATTTCATATTCATTGGATCTCCCCTTTTGCTACAGTGAGATCTTACACCACTGTTAGTTCATCTCCAGACATGAGAGTACTGTAAAAGATGAGCCACTTACTGGCTGGCCTGGGAGAGTGTTCTCATTGAAATGAACAGAAGATTCATTTACTGACAGCCTGCTAGCAATGGCAGCATAAGACAAGAATGGTGACATGCAAACCAACTCACCCTGACCACACAGATGCATACACAATCACACACCTTATTCACACACACACACACACACACACACACACACACACACACACACACACACACACACAACACACACAAACACACACACACACACACACACACACACACACACACACACACACAATCACTCACCCTGCCTCAGCAACAGGTTTGGGCACATACTTCCTCCGACATCTAAGAATGGCACAGCGTAAAAGGAGAACGGCGGCGATGATGAAAACGAAACCCCCCACAGCGCTGCTGATACTGATCGCCACCAGCAACGTCTTTGGCATCTGAGGCGACAGGGCTGTGGCAGAGAGAAAAAGTATTGCTGTTTACAGCCTAACCAGCCACTTCAGCACACACTAACACAATCAGCCAACAGAACAAACGTTTTTTTTTTTAAAAGAAGAAGGAGAAAAGACACAACAAGAACACATGTCACACACAAAAAAATCCCCCCCCCCCAAAAAAAAAAAAAAAAAAAAAAAAACCCAAGCAAAAACTGGTTCGAAAAAGAAATCTTAAATGAGGCAGGGAACAGTAAACAATTAACAAGCAGGATAACTCTTGCATCATGAAACAAATACAGAATTCTAAACGAATTCTGCTTACGACATGGAATCGCCTAGCAGGAATGACAACACAGAGCACACAGAACAAACAAGGAAACACCCCAGATAGGCCAGCAGGTACAGACATAAAAAAAAAGAACTGGAAAAACCCAAATGAGGGATGAGTAGACAAGGTCGACCAACAAGCCCAGACATTAGGAAGAACTGGAAAAACCCAAATGAGGGATGAGGGAAAAGACACAGGAACAAGCACTGACATCAGAAAGAATTGGGAAAACCTGGATAAGGAATGACAGGGAGAGACAACAATAAACATAAACGTCAGAAAGAAACAGAAAAAAAACCCTCAAATTTATGAGGAACGAGGAGGAAAGAGACACAAACAAAGTACAGACATCAGAAAGAACTGGAAAACCCAAAGGAGAAATGAGGGGAAAAGACATCCAAACAAGTACAGACATCAGAAAGAACTGGAAAACCCAAAGGAGAAATGAGGGGAAAAGACATACAAACAAGTACAGACATCAGAAAGAACTGGAAAACCCAAAGGAGAAATGAGGGGAAAAGACATCCAAACAAGTACAGACATCAGAAAAAAACAACAACTGGAAAACCTGAATGACGAATGTGGGGAAAAGACATCTGAACACACTAACGTAAAGAACTAGAAAACCTCAACAAAGACTGTGTGAAAAAGGTCTTCCAAAAAAATTCAACTGGAGATAAAGTTTTGATGTGGTAACTCCCCCCCCCCCCCCCCCCCCCCCTCCCCTCATCATAGGAAATATCTTAAATCATCATAAAAACTACTGAGGTCTCTCTCTCTCTCTCTCTCTCAATCTGTCTTCTCTCTCTCACTCTCTCTGTCTCTCTCTTTCTCTCTCTGTCTATTTCGCCCTTTATCTCTCTCTCCCATTTCCTCCCTCCCTCCCTCTCCCTCTCTCTCTTCTGCATGAAGGATTGATTACAAGCGAAGTAAAAAGCAACTGACCACCTGACTCTGGAAATGTGAAACTGAAATGAAATCTTGTCATTGAAGTGTGTGAAAAAAATAATGAAAAAGATGAGGTTGAGACTGTAAAAGCCTCAGTCACAACAAATCCAGACCAATGAGAGGACTGTGGATATGTCACGACTTCTGTTGTTTACGGCCCAGCCCACTGCAAAGGTTGTGTCAGGGCTTCGCAAAAAGACACAGTTATACAGACATATTACCAAGGGACAGGAAAGGCCTGAAGCAAAACATGGAATTACAACAAGATTCTGTGTGTGTGTGTGTGTGTGTGGTGTGTGTGTGTGTGTGTGTGTGTGTGTGTGTGTGTGTGTGTGCAGACAAGCATGGAATCCAGAAGTA
>CM031625.1:28761710-28774210 GCA_018398815.1 Conus ventricosus | reverse complement strand
TGTATATTCAGATGTTAATGGGTGATTTGGGGAGGACTGGATATTCAGATGTTAATGGGTGATTTGGGGAGGACTGTATATTCAGATGTTAATGGGTGATTTGGGGAGGACTGGACATTCAGATGTTAATGGGTAATTTGGGGAGGACTGGGCATTCAGACGTTAATGGGTGATTTGGGGAGGACTGTATATTCAGATTTGGGGAGGACTGTATATTCAGATGTTAATGGGTGATTTGGGGAGGACTGTATATTCAGATGTTAATGGGTGATTTGGGGAGGACTGAAAATTCAGATGTTAATGGGTGATTTGAGGATGACTGGACATTCAGATGTTAATGGGTGATTTGAGGAGGACTGGACATTCAGATGTTAATGGGTGATTTGAGGAGGACTGGGCATTCAGATGTTAATGGGTGATTTGAGGAGGACTGGGCATTCAGATGTTAATGGGTGATTTGGGGAGGACTGGGCATTCAGATGTTAATGGGTGATTTGAGGAGGACTGGACATTCAGATGTTAATGGGTGATTTGGGAAGGACTGGACATTCAGATGTTAATGGGTGATTTGAGGAGGACATGACATTCAGATGTTAATGGGCGATTTGAGGAGGACTGGGCATTCAGATGTTAATGGGTAATTTGGGGAGCACTGGACATTCAGATGTTAATGGGTGATTTGAGGAGGACTGGGCATTCAGATGTTAATGGGTGATTTGGGGAGGACTGGACATTCAGATGTTAATGGGTGATTTGAGGAGGACTGCACATTCAGATGTTAATAGGTGATTTGAGGAGGACTGGGCATTCAGATGTTAATGGGTGATTTGAGGAGGACTGGACATTCAGATGTTAATGGGTAATTTGGGGAGGACTAGACATTCAGATGTTAATGGGTGATTTGAGGAGGACTGGACATTCAGATGTTAATGAGTGATTTGGGGAGGACTGGACATTCAGACGTTAATGGGTGATTTCAGGAGGACTGGACATTCACACGTTAATGGGTGGTTTGGGGAGGACTGGGCATTCAGATGTTAAAGGGTGATTTGGGATATGGGTGATTTGGGGAGGACTGGGCATTCAGACGTTAATGGGTGGTTTGGGGAAACTGGCATTCAGACGTTAATGGGTGATTTGGGGAGGACTGGGCATTCAGACGTTAATGGGTGATTTGGGGAGGACTGGGCATTCAGACATTAATGGGTGATTTGAGGAGGACTGGGCATTCAGATGTTAATGGGTGATTTGGGGAGGACTGGGCATTTAGACATTAATGGATGATTTGAGGAGGACTGGGCATTCAGACGTTAATGGGCGGTTTGGGGAGGATGGGCATTCAGACATAGCATTTTGATCAATCTGCTCCATCTGTTGCTGACGATATTTACAATGTGCTTCACAACAAGCAAAAAAAAAAAGGTTGATCTTTTTTTTTTCTATTTTCACTCCATAATGTGTGTGACTGACAATAAACAACTGACAGTAATACAGGACAGTCCATTTAATACATCTATTGAAGATGAAGACATCCACAAGACACTAAGTCAACACCCAAGACTCAAATGTTAGCCTAGAGCACACAGATATCTTGAAATGGATTCAATCTTAACTGACAATGACTAAGGTGACTAGAGTGTAGCGAGGTATTATCACTGTTCAGATCGATATTCAGACCAGAGTGTAGCGAGACAGTCTCAATGTTCAGATCGATATTCAGACCTTCATAGTGCTAATGAATGATCACAATGGCCACTCATCAACATCGACATGGTATAATGACGGTTTCCAACCAGAGAGGTATGTTTGTGTTCTTTCTTTCATTTGAGATACAGACTTTGATCGATAAACATCTAATCAAAGAGATACAAGTACATCAAAGTGCAAACCACTCATCCACTATTAATCATTAAACAAATTAAGACTACTTTTGGACAAGCAGATTTTTTTTTTTTTTTTTTTTTTTTTTGGTGGCCATGACAGTACTCCAGTTTCGTAAAATTCATCTGGAGTCCTAGAAAATGAACTGAGAGTCCATCTACTGGCTGAGGCACCTGACACTCACATGTCATGCCGAAGCGATGGTGCACCTCGCTCATGTTGGCTGTGATTGGAATGGCTTCTCCATAGCGAGGCTGGAAATCATCCTCCTTCTCTCCGTTGTAGTTGCCTAGCAACCCTGTCAGATTGCCTGGAAACAGAAGGTCAAAGTTCACTATAAAATATACCGTGAACAAAGCAAGAACAATTTTTTCCTTATAATCATCATAAATATCATCCAGTGACAGAAGGTGGCAGATTCGCTGTGACTAACAAAGCCAATAGGGGAAAGGATTTCTCCAACATCTGAAACGTGTTTGCTGACTGCTGTAATTCTGTAAACAGAAAACATCACAAAGTAACTGACTTTGCTCCATATCAGCAAACACAGTCCTTAGAGCATGACACCCGTATAAATGCAGAGCTTTTCTTTTTTAAATCACTTCAACCCATACGCAGCTGTACTTCATCTTCTGAGAATTCTTTCTGCTTTTCCGGAGAATGAAGACTTTTCTGCCAGAAGCTGATCAAGGCTGTTGATAATCTGCATATAACTCTACATCACCAAACAGCAATGACCAAGGCTGTTGGTAATCTGCATATAACTCTACATCACCAAACAGCAATGACCAAGGCTGTTGGTAATCTGCATATAACTCTACATCACCAAACAACAATGACCAAGGCTGTTGGTAATCTGCATATAACTCTACATCACCAAACAGCAATGACCAAGGCTGTTGGTAATCTGCATATAACTCTACATCACCAAACAACAATGACCAAGGCTGTTGGTAATTTGCATATAACTCTACATCACCAAACAGCAATGACCAAGGCTGTTGGTAACCCTACATAACCCTACATCACCAAACAGCAATGACCAAGGCTGTTGGTAATCTGCATATAACTCTACATCACCAAACAACAATGACCAATACTGTTGGTAACCCCACATAACCCTACATCACCAAACAGCAATGACCAAGGCTGTTGGTAATCTGCATATAACTCTACATCACCAAACAACAATGACCAAGGCTGTTGGTAATCTGCATATAACTCTACATCACCAAACAGCAATGACCAAGGCTGTTGGTAATCTGCATATAACTCTACATCACCAAACAACAATGACCAATGCGGTTGGTAACCCTACATAACCCTACATCACCAAACAGCAATGACCAAGGCTGTTGGTAATCTGCATATAACTCTACATCACCAAACAACAATGACCAAGGCTGTTGGTAACCCTACATAACCCTACATCACCAAACAGCAATGACCAAGGCTGTTGGTAATCTGCATATAACTCTACATCACCAAACAACAATGACCAAGGCTGTTGGTAATCTGCATATAACTCTACATCACCAAACAGCAATGACCAAGGCTGTTGGTAATCTGCATATAACTCTACATCACCAAACAACAATGACCAATGCTGTTGGTAACCCTACATAACCCTACATCACCAAACAGCAATGACCAAGGCTGTTGGTAATCTGCATATAACTCTACATCACCAAACAACAATGACCAAGGCTGTTGGTAATCTGCATATAACTCTACATCACCAAACAGCAATGACCAATGCTGTTGGTAATCTACATATAACTCTACATCACCAAACAGCAATGACCAAGGCTGTTGCAACCCCACATAACTCTACATCACCAAACAGCAATGACCAATGCTGTTGGTAATCTACATATAACTCTACATCACCAAACAGCAATGACCAAGGCTGTTGGTAACCCCACATAACTCTACATCATCAAACAGCAATGACCAAGGCTGTTGGTAACCCCACATAACTCTACATCACCAAACAACAATGATCAAGGCTGTTGGTATCTACATATAACTCTACATCACCAAACAACAATGACCAAGGCTGTTGGTAATCTGCATATAACTCTACATCACCAAACAACAATGACCAAGGCTGTTGGTAATCTGCATATAACTCTACATCACCAAACAACAATGACCAAGGCTGTTGGTAATCTGCATATAACTCTACATCACCAAACAGCAATGACCAAGGCTGTTGGTAATCTGCATATAACTCTACATCACCAAACAACAATGACCAAGGCTGTTGGTAATCTGCATATAACTCTACATCACCAAACAACAATGACCAAGGCTGTTGGTAATCTGCATAAACTCTACATCACCAAACAACAATGACCAAGGCTGTTGGTAATCTGCATATAACTCTACATCACCAAACAACAATGACCAAGGCTGTTGGTAATCTGCATATAACTCTACATCACCAAACAGCAATGACCAAGGCTGTTGGTAATCTGCATATAACCCTACATCACCAAACAGCAATGACCAAGGCTGTTGGTAATCTGCATATAACTCTACAGTCATCACCAAACAACAATGACCAAGGCTGTTGGTAATCTGCATATAACTCTACATCACCAAACAACAATGACCAAGGCTGTTGGTAATCTGCATATAACTCTACATCACCAAACAGCAATGACCAAGGCTGTTGGTAATCTGCATATAACTCTACATCACCAAACAGCAATGACCAAGGCTGTTGGTAATCTGCATATAACTCTACATCACCAAACAGCAATGACCAAGGCTGTTGGTAATCTGCATATAACTCTACATCACCAAACAACAATGACCAAGGCTGTTTGTAACCCTACATAACCCTACATCACCAAACAGCAATGACCAAGGCTGTTGGTAACCCTACATAACCCTACATCACCAAACAGCAATGACCAAGGCTGTTGCTAATCTGCATATAACTCTACATCACCAAACAACAATGACCAAGGCTGTTGGTAATCTGCATATAACTCTACATCACCAAACAGCAATGACCAATGCTGTTGGTAACCCTACATAACCCTACATCACCAAACAGCAATGACCAAGGCTGTTGGTAATCTGCATATAACTCTACATCACCAAACAACAATGACCAAGGCTGTTGGTAATCTGCATATAACTCTACATCACCAAACAGCAATGACCAATGCTGTTGGTAATCTACATATAACTCTACATCACCAAACAACAATGACCAAGGCTGTTGGTAACCCCACATAACTCTACATCACCAAACAGCAATGACCAAGGCTGTTGGTAACCCCACATAACTCTACATCACCAAACAACAATGATCAAGGCTGTTGGTAATCTACATATAACTCTACATCACCAAACAACAATGACCAAGGCTGTTGGTAATCTGCATATAACTCTACATCACCAAACAGCAATGACCAAGGCTGTTGGTAATCTGCATATAACTCTACATCACCAAACAACAATGACCAAGGCTGTTGGTAATCTGCATATAACTCTACATCACCAAACAGCAATGACCAAGGCTGTTGGTAATCTGCATATAACTCTACATCACCAAACAACAATGACCAAGGCTGTTGGTAATCTGCATATAACTCTACATCACCAAACAACAATGACCAAGGCTGTTGGTAATCTGCATATAACTCTACATCACCAAACAACAATGACCAAGGCTGTTGGTAATCTGCATATAACTCTACATCACCAAACAAAATGACCAAGGCTGTTGGTAATCTGCATATAACTCTACATCACCAAACAAACAATGACTAAGGCTGTTGGTAATCTGCATATAACTCTACATCACCAAACAGCAATGACCAAGGCTGTTGGTAATCTGCATATAACTCTACATCACCAAACAACAATGACCAAGGCTGTTGGTAATCTGCATATAACTCTACATCACCAAACAACAATGACCAAGGCTGTTGGTAATCTGCATATAACTCTACATCACCAAACAGCAATGACCAAGGCTGTTGGTAATCTGCATATAACTCTACATCACCAAACAACAATGACCAAGGCTGTTGGTAATCTGCATATAACTCTACATCACCAAACAGCAATGACCAAGGCTGTTGGTAATCTGCATATAACTCTACATCACCAAACAACAATGCCCAAGGCTGTTGGTAATCTGCATATAACTCTACATCACCAAACAACAATGACCAAGGCTGTTGGTAATCTGCGCATAACTCTACATCACCAAACAACAATGACCAAGGCTGTTGGTAATCTGCGCATAACTCTACATCACCAAACAACAATGACCAAGGCTGTTGGTAATCTGCATATAACTCTACATCACCAAACAGCAATGACCAAGGCTGTTGGTAACCCCACATAACTCTACATCACTAAACAGCAATGACCAAGGCTGTTGGTAACCCTACATAACTCTACATCACCAAACAGCAATGACCAAGGCTGTTGGTAACCCCACATAACTCTACATCACCAAACAGCAATGACCAAGGCTGTTGGTAACCCTACATAACTCTACATCACCAAACAACAATGACCAAGGCTGTTGGTAATCTAACATAACTCTACATCACCAAACAGCAATGACCAAGGCTGTTGGTAATCTGCACATAACTCTACGTCACCAAACAGCAATGACCAAGGCTGTTGGTAATCTGCACATAACTCTACGTCACCAAACAACAATGACCAAGGCTGTTGGTAATCTGCACATAACTCTACATCACCAAACAACAATGACCAAGGCTGTTCGTAATCTAACATAACTCTACATCCCCAAACAGCAATGACCAAGGCTGTTGGTAATCTAACATAACTCTACATCACCAAACAACAATGACCAAGGCTGTTGGTAATCTAACATAACTCTACATCACCAAAAAACAATGACCAAGGCTGTTGGTAATCTAACATAACTCTACATCACCAAACAGCAATGACCAAGGCTGTTGGTAATCCAACATAACTCTACATCACCAAACAACAATGACCAAGGCTGTTGGTAATCTCACATAACTCTACATCACCAAACAGCAATGATCAAGGCTGTTGGTAATTCCACATAACTCTACATCACCAAACAACAATGACCAAGGCTGTTGGTAACCCTACATCACCAAACAACAATGACCAAGGCTGTTGGTAACCCTGCATCACCAAACAACAATGACCAAGGGTGTTGGTAACCCCATATAACTCTACATCACCAAACAACAATGACCAAGGCTGTTGGTAATCCCACATAACTCTACATCACCAAACAACAATGACCAAGGCTGTTGGTAATCCCACATAACTCTACATCACCAAACAACAATGACCAAGGCTGTTGGTGATCTACTCATAACTACATCACCAAACAACAATGATCAAGGCTGTTGGTAATCTGCACATAACTCTGCATCACCAAACAGCAATGACCAAGGCTGTTGGTAATCTGCCATAACTCTACATCACTAAACAGCAATGACCAAGGCTGTTGGTAATCCAACATAACTCTACATCACCAAACAGCAATGACCAAGGCAGTTGGTAACCCTACATAACTCTACATCACCAAACAGCAATGACCAAGGCTGCTGGTAATCTCACATAACTCTACATCACCAAACAGCAATGACCAAGGCTGTTGGTAATTCCACATAACCCTAGATCACCAAACAGCAATGACCAAGGCTGTTGGTAACCCTACATAACCCTACATCACCAAACAACAATGACCAAGGCTGTTGGTAATCCAACATAACTCTACATCACCAAACAGCAATGACCAAGGCTGTTGGTAACCCTACATAACCCTACATCACCAAACAACAATGACCAAGGCTGTTGGTAATCCAACATAACTCTACATCACCAAACAGCAATGACCAAGGCTGTTGGTAATCCTACATAACCCTACATCACCAAACAACAATGACCAGGCTGTTGGTAATCCAACATAACTCTACATCACCAAACAGCAATGACCAAGGCTGTTGGTAACCCTACATAACCCTACATCACCAAACAACAATGACCAAGGCTGTTGGTAATCCAACATAACTCTACATCACCAAACAGCAATGACCAAGGCTGTTGGTAACCCTACATCACCAAACAACAATGACCAAGGCTGTTGGTAACCCCAGCCCTGATGTGGCCCTTTGCGGTCGGCTGGGCTATAAGCAACATTATCTATCTATCTGTTGGTAGCCCTACATCACCAAACAACAATGACCAAGGGTGTTGGTAACCCCATAAAACTCTACATCACCAAACAACAATGACCAAGGCTGTTGGTAACCCCATATAACTCTACATCACCAAACAACAATGACCAAGGCTGTTGGTAACCCTACATAACTCTGCATCACCAAACAACAATGACCAAGGCTGTTGGTAACCCCATATAACTCTACATCACCAAACAACAATGACCAAGGCTGTTGGTAACCCCATATAACTCTACATCACCAAACAACAATGACCAAGGCTGTTGGTAACCCCATATAACTCTACATCACCAAACAACAATGACCAAGGCTGTTGGTAACCCTACATAACTCTACATCCCCAAACAACAATCTGAAGTGAATCTTAGGGTTCAGCTTGTGTCAAACATTGATATCAACTGAGCTAAGCTGGGGTGGTGAGGTCTGGATTATTTGACAGAGGGAAACTGTTAATGAGAAACCAGTCCACGTCTTGCTTTTGTGTGGATGTAGGCATGTACACCCACAGTAACACTGACTGGCACCCTTTTATTACTGAATTAACCTTCAGCTGAGCGTGCCTCACACACACACACACACACACACACACATACACACACACACGCACACACACACACAAACACTGACTGACTTTACTCTCTAATCAGATTACAATCAGTTCGTGCACACACAAAAAGTCCCTCATGTGGTAAAAATGTAAAATAAACTACGACAGGAAACGTCACCTTTCAACTGCGAAGAGCCAATCAGCACCATGATGTTGAGCAGATCGGGCGTGGCCGACACCAGGACGTAAAGTTCAGCCGTGACCAGTACGACCTTGAACTCTACTGTGCTGTTACCCGTCTCGTTGCGATAGATTGTCATACCTGCCCACAGATGTGAAGAAAATAGCGATGACCATTTTGCTAAACATGCACAGCACACATTTTACGGTTTGCACAGTTGTTCGAGTTCTGCACGCGTGCTTGTTTCTATGTTCGCTGAGGACAACTGTGGTACAAACATCTACCTACTGTATCCAGTCGTTAGTTTTTTTTCTCTTTGTGAGATGTACTTTACTCTGGATTTTTGGGTTTTTTTTTTCTCTTTGTGAGATGTACTTTACTCTGGATTTTTGTTGTTGTTTGTTTTTTGCTGTCTCATCTTGTATGCAAACTCAATAGCTTACCCTCCTGCCACTTATTCTGTCTCCCCATTCGCTGCCACACACTGGTTTGTTTCACTGCAGTCTCACAGTGGCAATCCACAGGAAGCAGTGATCAGGTCATCACAGGGCAACCCACCAGAGGAGACGCTGCTCTGCTGCCAAGTCTCTTTGGGCAGTGTTCAGAGGCGCCTGTTCTGATCCATCATATTCAGGACATCACCTACTCAGGGTAAGTGAGCGTCCATCTCCAGAGGCCTCAACCGTGTTTCTTCAGCAACAGTCCCCAAGAACTTGCTGACAGTGATGACCTGAACACGAGCTTAGGCATGGAGAGGCCTCAACCGTGTTTCTTCAGCAACAGTCCCCAAGAACTTGCTGACAGTGATGACCTGAACACGAACTTAGGCATGGAGGGGAGATCAGAACCAAGGCCACCACCTGAGCAGGCCCAGCATAGTTACATACACTCACCATCAAAGAGCAAACAACCAGCAGCAACTCAACCGTTTTTTGTTTTTTTTAAAATCAGCAGTATGTTTTCTTCCTCTTCTTTGATCATGTGCGTGGATTTCAAAGTTCACGACCGTTAACACTTCGGTTTTGGTGACCTTTTGTTTTTTATCTCACCGTTACGATTCAGGAATGATGACTAAACACAACAGCAGTGGGCCTGTGTGTTTCTCTCCCTTTTAGTCATCCATCCCTGTAGTACACTGGCACATCGTAATCATCATGATCTGAGGGATGTGTATGCTTCCCCTGCACCCTCTTCTCCACAATGATCTCCAGAAATCTTACAAAGATGGATCTTTTTTGGACAGGAAGTATCTAGGAGTTTCAGAAAAAAAGTCTGTTTTTTTGGTAATGTTTTATCCCACTTTCAGTGAAAAATACACAAAATTAAATGCACCCTGTCTAAAATTGAATGCACACACACACACACACACACACACACACACACACACACACACACACACACACACACACACACGTTTGCATGCACTTGCACACACGTAATTTCTCCAGAATCACTTCTTCAATACACTTACATGCATACACAAAGAGACAGGAATCAGTTCGTAGACATAAAAACAACACATGCCACACACGCATACGCACTCATATACATATACATATGCACACATTCACACACACATACACCCGTTCATAAAAAAGAATTAGACTGGTACAATATGCTGTCTGAGAATGGTTCAATACTTACACTTCAGCATCTACTTTCTCACCAGTCTCCCATCCCAACCTACCTTTTTTTTAGAGAGAGAATGGTACTAGGTCACATATGTGTTTCCTTTTTTTCTGCTTTGTTTTTCATCTTTACATAATTTCTCACTTTAAAAAAAAAAGGAAAACATTTTTTTTTAAAAGGAAAGAAAAAGGAAATAATCTGCATTTCAAATGAGTAAAAATCACACGCAAATATTGACATGATAAGTGTGATAAGTGATTTTGTTACACACACAAAAAAGCTTGCCAGCATCAATACAATGTTCTAACCCATCATATTTCCTTTTGTTGTTCGTTTTCAAAGCGGTGTCAACACCAGTGAAAATATGACACAAGAAAAAAAAAAAAAAAAAACGAAGAAAGAAGAAGACTGACCCCTGAGTTGCGTCTGTGTCGAATTGATATCCACCTCCTCTTGATCAACAAGAACAGCAACCGACCTGTCAGAATGCTGGCGGATCTCCACCACGTCTGTCTCATTCACCACAGACATGGCCACAGCTGTGAATAAAGTGGCGTTGCCTAACTGACCTGAAACAGGGGGGAAAAATGTGATGTAGCTCCCAGCTACAAGTCTGTTCAGACGTTTAGGACTGAGCGAGTGACAAGGATTCCTCAAGAAATAAAGATATCAAAATTATTAAATAAACTGTGCATGCGTGTGTGTGTGTGTGTGTGTGTGTGTGTGTGTGTGTGTGTGTGTGTGTGTGTGTGTGTGTGGTGCGTGCGTGCGTGCGTGCGTGTGTGTGTGTGTAAACTACATATATTAACAGATCATGTCGACTTCGAAATGTGACAAGGGGTGCTCGCACACACAATGTACCCCGGCTTGTCACTCCTTCTCTTCATGCATACACCTTTCCCTCCTTCCCCAACTGTCCTCACGCCACTCCACCCATTCACACACACAGACAGCACTTGCATACACATACATAATTTCTCCAAAATCACTTCTTCAATAGACTTGCATGCATACACAATCAGCCCTGATGTGGCCCTCTGCGGTCGGCTGGGCTATAAGCAACATTATCTTATCTTATCTTATGCATACACAAAGAGACAGGAATGAGTCCATAGACATAAAAACAACACATGCCACACACGCATACACACTCATATACATATACATATGCACACATTCAAACACACACACACACAAACACAACACACACTCACACACACAAACACACACACAACACACCACACATACACACACACACACACAGCACAACACACACAACATACACACACAACACAACCACACACACACACACACACACACACACACACACACACACACACACACACACACACACACAACACACACACACACACACCACACACACACACACAACACGTACACACACCACACATCTTACCATCAATGTCCACCGCCCTATCAGCATGTACATGGACCCTCACAGTCTCCGTCACATCCTGGAGAAGAACAAAGTCTCCCTCTCCATTGAACGTGTAACTGACCCCGTCCAACGTCACAATATGGGGATCCCCTGCTGCCTGAGCTGCAGAACACAAACCACCTTCAGGTCATCTTCCCGAATACTACGATCAGGCTTCACTCATGAATTTATCATGAAAACTGGTAAACCATTTAAAGTCTCGACCATGCCCATACTAGTATTCTGCTGATTCTATCTTAGATCTAGTTGCAAAGTTAGGCCACTGCAGGCGGAAATATAAACAAATTTTACATGTCATTAATAGCGAGTGTTTTGTATCTTGCCTGAAGAAGACCTAAGAGGTCGAAACGCGTCGTGTTTTGTCTTGTGATTCGTTTGTCTGCATTTTCTTGGCCGTTCGCTATTAATTACATTTAAAATTGATTCTACCTTTATCGAAAGTTTTACCCAATATTAGCTGGTATCTCACCATGACTCCCTGCCCCAAAGACCATTCTGCAGGGCCGTGTGAGGTAAGGGGGACATAAAAGAGGCAGGCAGAAGAAGTCCTGGTTTGGACAATGAGAAGGATGGGACAGT
>CM031625.1:28746710-28756710 GCA_018398815.1 Conus ventricosus | reverse complement strand
CACACTCCATGGCCCTGTGGCACACAGACCTGTCTACCTCAAAACTGAACCATTAGTATCCCATGGAGTAAATTTTAGTATTCCATGACAAAAAAAAATGAGTATTTTTCTTGCCTTGAGAACTTTAATATGGATCTTATATCATGCAATTCTTGCAGCCAACTCACTGCGCTGTACTCACACTCAAACACTCACACCAACTAACACAAGTGCACTACACATACACACTATATGTATCTAGTTGACCATCTAAAAAAAAAAGAAAAGCATAATGCCCTCCTCCCTTTCACCACCACCCCCTCCCCCCTCCACAAACATAGAGTGACAGACAGTCCACACACACACACATGTATACCCTTCATACAGTTTTCATTTTCCATCTTTTTCTTCTTTTTGTACTGCCACTCCTCCCCCCCCCCCCCCCCCCCCCCCATTTTTTGGGGGTGGGCATGTAGGCGGCAAGAGTGGAGCTAATTAACAGTAGAAGTTAAAGTGACAGACACACCTTGAGCAATGTTGCTGTCACTAGCGTCAGTAAACATCTTCTTGAATAGGGAACAAGACGATCGGTCGTTGACCGGGACAGACTCACGTCAGCCACCAGCCTACACATCATGATCATCATTTCGGCGTTTGTCACCTGCTCCAGATCCCCCATTACACTTTGCCCTGGCCTTTTCCAGTGTTTGTACAACTGAAGGTGTTCCTTTCACTACTTCTGATATTTTTAATGCAATTTTGATGAAACATGCTTTATGCAGTTGTTGCGCCCTCCAAGAGCAAAACTAAAACCTGTTTTGCACAAAGTGCACCACACGAAAGTTGGACCGTCTTTGAGCTTGGGACTAAGCACTTCCAAGTTTGCATAGTATGCATTCAGGAAAGTTTGCTCCCTCATTCTGGAAACCTTCTTTTCAACATCTAGCTCTTCATCACTCACATGAACGCATAATTTCGCTGCTGGTGGCATTCTCTTAGTAAATATCTGTGTCAGTCGCTCTCTATGAAAGATGGCCGACCATGGTGTAAGCGAGTGCACACCAACTGGAACTAGTATATAGGACAATAGCTTGCGTGTTCAAACAGAAAAATAGTACTTCTTTTTTTTGGTAGCCAATCATGCTGATTTTCGTATTTCTGTCGTACTCGGCGTATTATCGTATTTTCCAGTCAAATTTCGTAAAACACGTTAAAAAATCGTAGGGTAGACAGGTCTGGGCACACTCAAAGAGCCCATGGCACACTCCATAGCCACAGGACACAATGAATAAGCCACAAACACACTCAATGAGCCCACTGCACACTCAGCCCACGCCACTTCCAATAACCCCAGGATACACTCAATAAGCCCCAAACACACTCAATGAGCCCAGGCACACTCAATGAGTCCATGGCACACTCAATGAGCCCACAACACACTCAATGAGCCCAGGCACACTCAATGAGCCCATGGCACACACAATAAGCCCACAACACACTCAATGAGCCCACAGCACACTCAATGAGCCCCAAACACACTCAATGAGCCCACAACACACTCAATGAGCCCACGGCACACTCAATGAACCCAGACACACTCAATAAGCCCACAACACACTCAATGAGCCCACAGCACACGCAATGAGCCCACAGCACACTCAATGAGCCCACAGCACACTCAAGAGCCCACAGCACACTCAATGAACCCACAGAACAATGAGCCCAGGCACACTCAATGAGCCCAGGCAAACTCTATAACCCCCAGGCACACTCAATGAGCCTACAGCACACTCAATGAGCCCATGGCACACTCAATGAGCCCACAGCACACTCAATCAGCACAGGCACACTTACTGAGTCCATGGCAAACTAAATGAGCCCATGGCACACTCAGTGATCCCACAGCACACTCAATGAGCACAGGCACACTCAATGAGCCTACAGCACACTCAATGAGCCCACAGCACACTAAATAAGCCCACAGCACACTCAATGAGCCTACAACACACTCAATGAACCCATGGCACACTAAATAAGCCCACAGCACACTCAATGAGCACAGGCACACTCAATGAGTCCATGGCACACTAAATAATCCCACAGCACACTCAATGAGCACAAGCACACTCAATGAGGCCATGGTACACTAAAAAAGCTCTGTTCACTCAATGAGCCCATGGCACACTCAATGAGCCCACAGCACACTCTATAAGCCAAAGGCACACTCAATGAGCCCACAGCACACTCAATGGCCCACAGCACACTAAATAAGCCCTGTTCACTCAATGAGCCCACAGCACACTCAATGAGCCCACAGCACACTCTATAAGCCAAAGGCACACTCAGTGAGCCCACAGCACAAACAATGATCCCATGGCACACACAATAAGTCCAGGGCACACTCAATGAGCCCACTCTATTAGCCAAAGGCACACTCAATGAGCCCACAGCACAAACAATGAGCCCATAGCACACTCAATGAGCCCACAGCACACTCTATAAGCCAAAGGCACACTCAATGAGCCCACAGCACAAACAATGAGCCCACAGCACACTCTATAAGCCAAAGGTACACTCAATGAGCCCACAGCACAAACAATGAGCCCACAGCATACTCTATAAGCCAAAGGCACACTCAATGAGCCCACAGCACAAACAATGAGCCCAGGGCACACACAATGAGTCCAGGGCACACTCAATGAGCCCACTCTATAAGCCAATGGCACACACAATGAGCCCAGGGCACACACAATGAGCCTTGGCACACTCAAAGAGCCCAGGCACACTCAATGAGCCCACAGCACACTCAATGAGCCCAAAGCACACTTAACAAGCCCAGGCACACTCAATGAGCCCAGAGCACACTCAACAGGGCACAGGCACACTCAATGGGCCAATGGCACACTGAATGAGTCCACAGCACACTGAATGAGACCACAGCACACTAAATGAGCCCACAGCACACTCAGAGAGCTCACAGCACACTCAATGAGTCCACAGCACACTCAATGAGCCCACAGCACATTCAATGAGCCCAGGCACACGCACTGAGCCCACAGCACTCTCAATGAGCCCACAGCACACTGAATGAGCCCACAGCACACTCAATGAGCCCACAGCACTCTCAATGAGCCCACAGAACACTGAATGAGCCCACAGTACACTCAATGAGCCCACAGCACACTCAATGAGCCCAGGGCACTCTCAATGAGCCCACAGCACACTCAATGAGCCCAGGGCACTCTCAATGAGCCCACAGCACACTCAATGAGCCCAGGGCAGTCTCAATGAGCTCACAGCACACTCAATGAGCCCACAGCACACTCAATGAGCCCAGGGCACTCTCAATGAGCCCACAACACACTCAATGCACCCAGGGCAATCTCAATGAGCTCACAGCACACTCAATGAGCCCACAGCACACTCAATGAGCCCATGGCACTCTCAATGAGCCCATGGCACTCTCAATGAGCCCACAGCACACTTAATGAGCCCACAGCACACTCAATGAGCCCAGGCACACTCAATGAGCCCACAGCACAGCACACTCAATGAACCCAGGCACACTCAATGTGCCCACAGCACACTCAATGAGCCCACAGCACACTCAATGAGCCCAGGGCACTCTCAATGAGCTCACAACGTACTCAGTGAATCCACAGCACACTCAATGAACCCAGGCACACTCAATGAGCCCACAACACACTCAATGAGCCTGCAGCACACTCAATGAGCCCAGGGCACTCTCAATGAGCTCACAGCATACTCAATGAATCCACAGCACACTCAATGAGCCCACCTGCGACCGCACACTCAATGAACCCACAGCACACTCAATGAGCCCAGGGCACTCTCAATGAGCCCACGCACACTCAATGAGCCCAGGGCACTCTCAATGAGCCCACGCACACTCAATGAGGCCAGGGCACTCTCAATGAGCCCACAGCACACTCAATGAATACACAGCAGACTCAATGAATCCACAGCACACTCAATGAGCCGAGGCACACTCTATAAACCCCAGGCATGCTTTAATGAGCGCACAGCACACTCAATGAGCCCAGGCACACTCTATAAGCCCCATGCACACTCAATGAGCATATAGCACACTCAATGAGTCCACAGCACACCCAATGAGCCCAGGCACACTCTATAACCCCCAGGCACACTCAATGAGCCTACAGCACACTCAATGAGCCCACAGCACACTCAATGAACCCAGGGCACTCTCAATGAGCCCACAGCACACTCAATGAGCCCACAGCAAACTCAATGAGCCCAGGGCACTCTCAATGAGCCCACAGCACACTCAATGAGCCCAGAGCACTCTCAATGAGCCCAGGCACACTCAATGAGCCCAGGGCACTCTCAATGAGCCCAGGGCACTCTCAATGAGCCCACAGCACACTCAATGAGAGCACACTCAATGAACTCACAGCACACTCAATGAGCCCAGGGCACTCTCAATGAGCCCAGGGCACACTCAATAAGCCCACAGCACACTCAATGAGCCCACACACACTCAACGAGCCCAGAGCACTCTCAATGAGCTCACAGCATACTCAATGAATCCACAGCACACTCAATGAATTCACAGCACACTCAATGAGCCCAGGCACACTCTATAAGCCCCAGGCACACTCAACGAGCCCACAGCACACTCAACAGGCCCACACCACTCTCAACTCCCGACAGAGGCCAGCCAGGGCTGAAAGTCTCACAAAACAGATGTTTCTAGTGGGAATCAAACGTGTAACCCTTTTGTTTTTTCATTTTTGAATTATATACAGAACGTTCGCATCACATACCTGATATGACAGGACTTCCAGAGTGAGCGGCAGGTCAGAGGGCACGGCGGAGGAATCCCAAGACACCCTGACATTCCCTTGGTCTGCTCGCCAGTTCTGTGGGGAATGACGAATGATCCCTGGATCTACCAGGCCAGCGTTGACTGCATCAACAACAAAAACAGTATAAAGCTCGTGCTAACACACACAACTTCGCAACAACACAGTGGGAGCCTTAAGACAATGATCATGAAAATATAGTCAACAACAGGTCTGTTGAAAAGGGTTTACTCAGGGAGGTAGGCTATGTGAAGGTCAGTGACTAGTCGGCAAAGGGAAGGTCATTGTACAAAGGTTCACAATTGTGGAGAGTACGACAGAAATGATGTGTGTCAGTTGTTGCGGAAATGGAGGGGTTGAGAGAGTTTGTCAATGGAGATTCCTCTGTCCATGATTGCTAGCTTGTCAGTGTGTGATTTTAGGTAAGCAGTTTGAGGAAGAGATAAAAGGACAGAGGAGGAGTGTAGTATGGGGAGGGGAGGAGGCGAAGGGCTTTGTGTGCATGGGTTTCAATTATGATTACAGTAGCTTTTGTCATAGTTTACTGTAACTGCTATTATCTAGCGCTTGCTTTTATTCATCCCAGATCAGTTCAGATTTCCGCTTTAACCAGTCTGTTAAAAGAGTTGTTGGTTGTTTTTGTTTTCAAGATGTTCACTTTTAAATGTTAGAAACATGATGACCAATGGAGAAGGTTCACTGTGTGCACTTTCATTCATCAGTCTAACATAACCAGCGTAACGTAAAATAACATAACATAACAAAACAACTGTTAGTGTTCTTCACCAAGGGAAATACTACCATGATCAATGAACAGTTTAAAAGAAAAAAAAAAAAAAAACTTCAAAAGGTTCACACACCTAATCTAACATTACAAGCTGTCAATAGCAATACTCATCTGCACAGCTGCAAAAAAAAAAAAATCTAGTAAGCACAGCAAGCTTATTTATCATAACCCACAGTGTGCCCCAGCCTGACATCATACAGCAAATCAAATCATGCATAATCACCGTTGTCATCAACACCGCGACTCACCATAGGTAAAATTCCCTGTGTAATTCCATTGCTGGCCCCCCAGAATGAGAGTCACCGTCACACGGCCGACTCTAAACACCGTTGGCATCACACACAGCACTGTCCGCCTGCTCACATCGGCGATGTCCTGACAGGGGAAAGTCTGATTTTCTTCCACAATCATACCCTGCACCACAGTGGTGCCTCCGCCTCCGCCGCCGCTCTTAGCAAAGCAGGGGCCGTTGATGGAGACTTCGTAGCCTCCCATCATGCTGCCTGAGGGTGGTAAGAGGAATAAGTTTCCCACGTCTGACGACAGATAATAGTAACAATACAGTTGATGATGATGAGGAGTGCATGAACTATAAAGAATGGAAATCATTAAAGGGACACCACCACATCACCTTTCCAATAAGGATTAAAAAAAATCAAATTGTCTCCCTTATTACAATCTGTTTCGGCTTCCTCATATATGAATGTTTCAGGTCTTTTTAGATTTAAATTCACTTCTGTGACAAAGCAAGTCTGTGTCTGTCTGTCATCAGAGTGTGTGTGTGTGTGTGTGTGTGTGTGTGTGTGTGTGTGTGTGTGTGTGTGTGTGTGTGTGTATTTCCTCTGAAGAGTTCAGAGCTGGAGAAGAGTGAAATTTTTTTAACTAACAAGCCAGGCTAGTGCATACAAAATTCCACTAACCCTTTCTTTACAGCATTTTGAACATTGAAATCATTGTCAGTTGCTATTGATGATAACTTAAACATGAAAAAACAAACAAACGAACACCCACTAATCCGCCAAAGTTTTCACTACCCCAAGATTTCAAAGACATTGACACTTTTCTTTTAAATGGGTAGGGAAGAGAGGAATTGATAAAAACTGAAGGAGAGCAAAAAAAAAAGTTTCAACATTTGCTCACCTTCAATGATTTCCTTTGAATCAACTTTGAATATCCATCGTCCTGGGATGCAGACGTTGCTTGTTTGAGTCAAGTTGATGACCCTGTCCGTGCCGGCACCCTCTATTTCATGGTAGTTGCGGCCGTCTCCGGCATTGAAACCAGCCTGCATGGACATATCATTTACTACAATCCAAGAACATGGATTGTGACAGCATTGATGGTGGGATAAAGGTTTATACATATGCAACACCTCACAAATGGTGAACCTCTGTGTTCCAACAGATGTATGAAGAAGAGAACTGTATAGTGCTGTGATACAAATGATTAAAAAAAAAAAAAAGAAAAAAAAAAGAAGACTTTCTGTCTGTCATTGATGGTTTTTGCTTCTGAATAATGGATTTGAAAGAATCAGGTAAAAAGGTGCTGGACGTCATTCTGAATTTTTATTCTTTTTCAAATTGGTTATCTCCAGTTTAAAATATATGCTATTTTCCTTTAAAATGAACATTACACTTTGGTTGTTGAGTCTGAAAATTTCTATCAACACTTCCATCAAGGATGCATACAGTCATACTCAAAATGATCCAAGATTTTTAAGACTTTTATAAGAATTAACTGCAGACCTCTTTATTATGCATGGGGTCAGCCAGGGTAAAAACAGTTATATTTATCATTTCCGTGTAAAAACAAACATGCTGGTTTTCTCTGTTCCAGTTTATTCCAGTGAGTATGTATACATGTGTGTGTGTGTGTGTGTGTGTGTGTGTGTGTGTGTGTGTGTGTGTGTGTGTGTGTGTGTGAATTCTTTTTTCTTTTTTTTCCCCTCCATTCTTGAACTATTTATAGTTTCCTGTCCTAACAGAGTCCATACTTGAACTATGAACTTTGGTTTTCCTTCAAGACGGGATGCAGTGCTTGCACTGTACAGTTTGCTGCCATTGTAAACACGATGCAATCTTTGAACTGTAGATGGTTTTCTGTACTTGCAAACACAATGCAATAATACCTTAACTGTACACTTACTTCACTGTCATTGCAAACACAATGCAATCTTTGAACTGTAGATGGTTTTCTGTACTTGCAAACACTATGTAATAATACCTTAACTGTACACTTCACTGTCACTGCAAACGCAATGCAATCTTTGAACTGTAGATGGTTTTCTGTACTTGCAAACACTATGTAATAATACCTTAACTGTACACTTCACTGTCACTGCAAACGCAATGCAATCTTTGAACTGTAGATGGTTTTCTGTACTTGCAAACACTATGTAATAATACCTTAACTGTACACTTCACTGTCACTGCAAACGCAATGCAATCTTTGAACTGTAGATGGTTTTCTGTACTTGCAAACACAATATAATAATACCTTAACTGTACACTTCACTGTCATTGCAAACGCAATGCAATCTTTGAACTGTACACGGTGTGCTGTGCATGCAAACGCCATGCAATAATACTTGAACTGTACACCTTACCGACATTGCAAACAACAATGCAAGGTTTGCTTTAACAGCAAACAGAATGCAATACTTGACCTGTGCACAATTTATTGTCTATCAATGCAAGCACTATGCAATGTTTGAACTGTTCTTTCTGCTTGACTTGCATACGTAATGCGAAACTTGAACTCTACCTACTTTGTTGGTGTGATTCTACCAACTTTGCTGGTGTGACTCTACCTACTTTGCTGGTGTGACTCTACCTACTTTGTTGGTGTGACTCTACCTACTTTGCTGGTGTGACTCTACCTACTTTGCTGGTGTGACTCTACCTACTTTGTTGGTGTGATTCTACCTACTTTGCTGGTGTGACTCTACCTACTTTGTTGGTGTGACTCTACCTACTTTGCTGGTGTGACTCTACCTACTTTGCTGGTGTGACTCTACCTACTTTGCTGGTGTGACTCTACCTACTGTGTTGGCGTTGCAAACAAAACATCATACTTGAACTTCACACAAAACAAAACATCATACTTGAACTTCACACAAAACAAAACATCATACTTGAACTTCACACAAAACAAAACATCATACTTGAACTTCACACAAAACAAAACATCATACTTGAACTTCACACAAAACAAAACATCATACTTGAACTTCACACAAAACAAAACATCATACTTGAACTTCACACAAAACAAAACATCATACTTGAACTTCACACAAAACAAAACATCATACTTGAACTTCACACAACTGTTTGCTGTCACTGCAAACAGGAATGCAATAACTGAACAGAGCATAGTCTGGAAACGAAAGACACATATCTGCCTACTGTGTGTTTTAATGTATGAAACACACATACCTATGACTAGCGCACACATGAAGTTTTGACAAGAGTGAAGTGACAGGAGAAGGAGGGAGAACGGATAGAGGGGAGGTAGAAAAAAATATTTACAGAAAAAAAACAAAAACCCATAGGGTACCACCACAGAATGATGCATCTATTCATCAACTCCTTAACTGTCCATCTAAAGACTGCTACAGGTCACATGTACAACTACAATGCCACACATATATGCTGCTGACCAAGTCTATGAAGCTAAACAGCACATCAACAAAACAAAATGCAGGAATGATTTAAAAATGGTACTCAGGAAAAGTGCAGCACTTCACCAACTTTCTACAGATCCTGGATCTCCCATCTGAGTAACAGCAGCACGGATCTGTACTAAAATTTAAAGACTGTCTCTTACATCTGTATTCTACCTTTCCAGCCAGGTTCCTTCAAAATCACTTCATTCGTTTTACATCTGCACCGCAGATCGACACCAAAATGCCAAAAATTTCTCCTACGCCCCTCGTCCATCTTTCCCCAAGTTTCCTTCAAAATCACTTCCTTCATGCTCATCTTCTGCACAGATCTACACCAAAACTTCACAAATTTCTCCTACGCCCGTCGTCCACCTTTCCCAAGTTTCCTTCAAATCACTGCCTTTGCTTTTATCTGCTGCACAGATCTACACCAAAATTTCAAAAGTTTCTCCTATGCCCTCGTACACCTTTCCCCAACTTTCCCTCCTCATCCACCTTTCCCCAAGTTTCCCTCAAATCACTTCCTTTGTTTTTTTATATCTTCTTCTTCTTCTTCCTAAAATACTGGTTCACTCAAAAACGAGTAGGTCACCAGCGCGCATGTTAAAAAGTAAAATAAAATAACATAAAACAGTGCGACTCAGACTGTTGGCCCCTGGAGCAAATTTAGCAACAAGGGGTCGCACTCAATATTCAAGAAGATAAAAGCAATGGCCAAAT
>CM031625.1:28729210-28736710 GCA_018398815.1 Conus ventricosus | reverse complement strand
TCTTTTTTTTTTTTTTTTTTTTGAAGAAATAAGCTGGTTGTTGTGTGGAGGGAGGTCATCATGTACAGCACGCTACGTTGGGAACCAAGTTCACGCAAACAAACTGCACAAGAAGAGCATGTTTTACTAGGCAGGGCGTAACATATCTATCTCGATCATCAGAATCCATCCCCCCTTCTTCTCTCTTTCTTTCACATTTCTCTCCTCTCTCTCTCTCTCTCTCCTCTTCTTATTTTCTCCTCTCTCTTCGCTCTGTCTTTCGCTGCCTCTCTCTAGCACTCCCTCCCTTCCCCTCTCTCTCTCTCTCCCATCGTCCTCTGGTTGCATTCTCTCTTCCTCCCTGACACTCTCTCTGAGATCAGCTCCAGTTTTTCTTTCTTTCAATCATTCTTGTCCCTGTTCCTTCTCTTTCTCTGGAAACAGTGTATACTGGATCCTCTGTGCCCAGGAGTGTTATTGTGTATGTTCACACCTGACAACTACACCTGATCAATAAGACCCTCGTTGCATCCATCTCTAGGAGCCAAGTCACATGTGTTATGGACTGTGACTAACCTACAAAATGAAGAAGTGATCTAAACTGTGAAAAACATTTGAATGTGGAAAAAACAAACAAATGAAAAGTGAAGTCGTAGATAGTGCAAAACTGTGACTACTCGACAAAATTAATGAAGAAATGAAAAAAAAAAACATTGAAAAATCTTTAAATGTGAAAAAAACACACGAAAAGTGAAGAAGTTGTTGACAGTCTAAAACTGTGACTGCTCTACTAAATGAAGAAGTGATAACAAATTTGAAAAATCTTTAAATATGAAAAAAAATAAATAAATAAAGATGTGATGAAGTTTTCACAAAAAGTGAAGAGGTAATAGAAAATGTAGAGAATGTATCCAGAATATCAAGATGTTTACAAGACAGGAGAGAGACCACAACAAACAAACAAAACAAGTGAGGAAGTTATCCAAAAAGTAAGTTATCAAAGAATGTGAAAAAACTGTTTGAAGACTGTAAAAAACAGCAACAACAACAAAGAATTAGAATGTCATCAAAGAAACGAAAAAGCTATTCAAAAATAGATCATTCAACGCCTGCCTACCTTGCGCTGAAGAGTGAAGAGATCTAAGTTAAGTAACAAATTCGTTCATTTTCGTTGTCCTATTTGTTTGTGTCTTGCCGGAAGAAGACCAACGAGGTCGAAACGCATCGTGTTTTGTCTTATGACTCGTTTGTGTCCACGTTCTTCTTGGCGGTTCGCTAACATTTATTTATGATTTATTCAAAAATACAAAGAAAGATTTATGATTTTTTTAAAAATGATTAATATCAACAAATTGAAGAATCTGTCAATAATACAAAAAATTTTTTTAAAGAACATACAGAACTTACAATAGGTGGGTTTTTTTTTTAAGTATGAAGAAGCTATTTCAAAAAATGAAAAAGCGAGAAGAGTGAGAGAGAGAAAGAGAGAGAGAGAGAGATTATATATATATATTATATATATATATATATATATATATATATATATATATAATAATAATGATTAAAAGCAAATCTAAAAACCCGGGACGACAAATTGTTTCGAGGTCCTTCCTCTCTTCAGATCCCGTGCCAATTCCCTTGAAGATTGGCACGGGATCTGAAGAGAGGAAGGACCTCGAAACAAGTTTGTCGTCCCGGGTTTTAAGAATTTGCTTTTAATCATTATTATTTTAGCTGCTCCGCATGGTTGAGCACTTTTTCAAAGAAAAGCCGGAAAATATATATTACCAGCTATATATATATATATATATATTATATATATATATATATTTATATATATATATATATATATATATATATCTTATCAATGCAAGTCAGAAACTGAAGCTATGGCATGAAGCTGAAGTGATTTGGAAAAAAAAGAAACAAAAAAACCCTCCACAAAAACAAAACAAACAAACAAACCCAAACAAAACAAAACCCAATTCAGGGAGTCAGTCTACAAGAGAAATCTTGGAAACCAGGTTTGGATGAACATATCCTTGATACAGTCAGAGTGTGAGGCTGTGGTACAAAGCAGAAGTGATCTTAAAAAAACAAAAACAAACAAACAAACAAAAAACAAACACACACACAGAGAAGAAAACCACCACTGTTGAGGGATTTAGTCTATGTGTTAAGACTTGGCAGGGAGCGTTCATATATACATCATCAATGCTAGAAAACCACCACTGTTGAGGGATTTAGTCTATGTGTTAAGACTTGGCAGGGAGCGTTCATATATACATCATCAATGCTAGAAAACCACCACTGTTGAGGGATTTAGTCTATGTGTTAAGACTTGGCAGGGAGCGTTCATATATACATCATCAATGCTAGAAAACCACCACTGTTGAGGGATTTAGTCTATGTGTTAAGACTTGGCAGGGAGCGTTCATATATACATCATCAATGCTAGAAAACCACCACTGTTGAGGGATTTAGTCTATGTGTTAAGACTTGGCAGGGAGCGTTCATATATACATCATCAATGCTAGAAAACCACCACTGTTGAGGGATTTAGTCTATGTGTTATTGACAGGGAGCGTTCATATATACATCATCAATGCTAGAAAACCACCACTGTTTAGGGATTTAGTCTATGTGTTAAGACTTGGCAGGGAGCGTTCATATATACATCATCAATGCTAGAAAACCACCACTGTTGAGGGATTTAGTCTATGTGTTAAGACTTGGCAGGGAGCGTTCATATATACATCATCAATGCTAGAAAACCACCACTGTTGAGGGATTTAGTCTATGTGTTAAGACTTGGCAGGGAGCGTTCATATATACATCATCAATGCTAGAAAACCACCACTGTTGAGGGATTTAGTCTATGTGTTAAGACTTGGCAGGGAGCGTTCATATATACATCATCAATGCTAGAAAACCACCACTGTTGAGGGATTTAGTCTATGTGATAAGACTTGGCAGGGAGCTTTCATATATACATCATCAATGCTAGAAAAACACCACTGTTGAGGGATTTAGTCTATGTGTTAAGACTTGGCAGGGAGCGTTCATATATACACCATCAATGCTAGAAAACCACCACTGTTGAGGGATTTAGTCTATGTGTTAAGACTTGGCAGGGAGCTTTCATATATACACATCAATGCCAGAAAACCACCATTGTTGAGGGATTTAGTCTATGTGTTATTGACAGGGAGCGTTCATATATACATCATCAATGCTAGAAAACCACCACTGTTGAGGGATTTAGTCTATGTGTTAAGACTTGGCAGGGAGCGTTCATATATACATCATCAATGCTAGAAAACCACCACTGTTGAGGGATTTAGTCTATGTGTTAAGACTTGGCAGGGAGCGTTCATATATACACCATCAATGCTAGAAAACCACACTGTTGAGGGATTTAGTCTATGTGTTAAGACTTGGCAGGGAGCGTTCATATATACACCATCAATGCTAGAAAACCACCACTGTTTAGGGATTTAGTCTATGTGTTAAGACTTGGCAGGGAGCGTTCATATATACATCATCAATGCTAGAAAACCCACCACTGTTGAGGGATTTAGTCTATGTGTTAAGACTTGGCAGGGAGCATTCATATATACATCATCAATGCTAGAAAACCACCACTGTTGAGGGATTTAGTCTATGTGTTAAGACTTGGCAGGGACGTTCATATATACATCATCAATGCTAGAAAACCACCACTGTTGAGGGATTTAGTCCATGTGTTAAGACTTGGCAGGGAGCTCTCATATATACATCATCAATGCTAGAAAACCACCACTGTTAAGGGATTTAGTCTATGTGTTAAGACTTGGCAGGGAGCTCTCATATATACACCATCAATGCTAGAAAACCACCACTGTTGAGGGATTTAGTCTATGTGTTAAGACTTGGCAGGGAGCGTTCATATATACACCATCAATGCTAGAAAACCACCACTGTTGAGGGATTTAGTCTATGTGTTAAGACTTGGCAGGGAGCGTTCATATATACACCATCAATGCTAGAAAACCACCACTGTTGAGGGATTTAGTCTATGTGTTAAGACTTGGCAGGGAGCGTTCATATATACACTATCAATGCTAGAAAACCACCACCGTTGAGGGATTTAGTCTATGTGTTAAGACTTGGCAGGGAGCGTTCATATATACACTATCAATGCTAGAAAACCACCACCGTTGAGGGATTTAGTCTATGTGTTAAGACTTGGCAGGGAGCGTTCATATATACATCATCAATGCTAGAAAACCACCACCGTTGAGGGATTTAGTCTATGTGTTAAGACTTGGCAGGGAGCGTTCATATATACATCATCAATGCTAGAAAACCACCACTGTTGAGGGATTTAGTCTATGTGTTAAGACTTGGCAGGGAGCGTTCATATATTACATCATCAATGCTAGAAACCACCACTGTTGAGGATTTAGTCTATGTGTTAAGACTTGGCAGGGAGCGTTCATATATACATCATCAATGCTAGAAAACCACCACTGTTGATGGATTTAGTCTATGTGTTAAGACTTGGCAGGGAGCGTTCATATATACATCATCAATGCTAGAAAACCACCACTGTTGAGGGATTTAGTCTATGTGTTAAGACTTGGCAGGGAGCGTTCATATATACACCATCAATGCTAGAAAACCACCACTGTTGAGGGATTTAGTCTATGTGTTAAGACTTGGCAGGGAGCATTCATATATACACCATCAATGCTAGAAAAACCACCACTGTTGAGGGATTTAGTCTATGTGTTAAGACTTGGCAGGGAGCGTTCATATATACACCATCAATGCTAGAAAACCACCACTGTTGAGGGATTTAGTCTATGTGTTAAGACTTGGCAGGGAGCGTTCATATATACATCATCAATGCTAGAAAACCACCACTGTTGAGGGATTTAGTCTATGTGTTAAGACTTGGCAGGGAGCGTTCATATATACACCATCAATGCTAGAAAACCACCACTGTTGAGGGATTTAGTCTATGTGTTAAGACTTGGCAGGGAGCGTTCATATATACATCATCAATGCTAGAAAACCACCACTGTTGAGGGATTTAGTCTATGTGTCAAGACTTGGCAGGGAGCGTTCATATATACATCATCAATGCTAGAAAACCACCACTGTTGAGGGATTTAGTCTATGTGTTAGACTTGGCAGGGAGCGTTCATATATACACCATCAATGCTAGAAAACCACCACTGTTGAGGGATTCAGTCTATGTGTTAAGACTTGGCAGGGAGCGTTCATATATACATCATCAATGCTAGAAAACCACCACTGTTGAGGGATTTAGTCTATGTGTCAAGACTTGGCAGGGAGCGTTCATATATACATCATCAATGCTAGAAAACCACCACTGTTGAGGGATTTAGTCTATGTGTTAAGACTTGGCAGGGAGCGTTCATATATACACCATCAATGCTAGAAAACCACCACTGTTGAGGGATTCAGTCTATGTGTTAAGACTTGGCAGGGAGCGTTCATATATACATCATCAATGCTAGAAAACCACCACTGTTGAGGGATTCAGTCTATGTGTTAAGACTTGGCAGGGAGCGTTCATATATACATCATCAATGCTAGAAAAACCACCACTGTTGAGGGATTCAGTCTATGTGTTAAGACTTGGCAGGGAGCGTTCATATATACATCATCAATGCTAGAAAACCACCACTGTTGAGGGATTCAGTCTATGTGTTAAGACTTGGCAGGGAGCGTTCATATATACACCATCAATGCTAGAATACCCCACTGTTGAGGGATTCAGTCTATGTGTTAAGACTAGGCAGGGAGCGTTCATATAACATCATCAATGCTAGAAAACCACCACTGTTGAGGGATTCAGTCTATGTGTTAAGACTTGGCAGGGAGCGTTCATATATACACCATCAATGCTAGAAAACCACCACTGCTGAGGGATTCAGTCTATGTGTTAAGACTTGGCAGGGAGCGTTCATATATACACCATCAATGCTAGAAAACCACCACTGTTGAGGGATTCAGTCTATGTGTTAAGACTTGGCAGGGAGCGTTCATATATACACCATGAATGCTAGAAAACCACCACTGTTGAGGGATTCTAATCTATGTGTTAAGACTTGGCAGAGAGCTTTCATATATACACCATCAACGCTAGAAAACCACCACTGTTAAGGGATTTAGTCTATGTGTTAAGACTTGGCAGGGAGCTTTCAATATATACATCATCAATGCTAGAAAACCACCATTGTTGAGGGATTTAGTCTATGTGTTAAGACTTGGCAGGGATCATTCATATATACATCATCAATGCCAGAAAACCACCACTGTTGAGGGATTTAGTCTATGTGTTAAGACTTGGCAGGGAGCGTTCATCAATGCTAGAAAACCACCACTGTTGAGGGATTTAGTCTATGTGTTAAGACTTGGCAGGGAGCGTTCATATATACACCATCAATGCTAGAAAACCCACTGTTGAGGGATTTAGTCTATGTGTTAAGACTTGGCAGGGAGCGTTCATATATACACCATCAATGCTAGAAAACCACCACTGTTGAGGGATTCAGTCTATGTGTTAAGACTTGGCAGGGAGCGTTCATATATACATTATCAATGCTAGAAAACCACCACTGTTGAGGGATTCAGTCTATGTGTTAAGACTTGGCAGGGAGCGTTCATATATACATCATCAATGCTAGAAAATCACCACTGTTGAGGGATTCAGTCTATGTGTTAAGACTTGGCAGGAAGCGTTCATATATACATCATCAATGCTAGAAAACCACCACTGTTGAGGGATTTAGTCTATGTGTTAAGACTTGGCAGGGAGCGTTCATATATACACCATCAATGCTAGAAAACCACCACTGTTGAGGGATTCAGTCTATGTGTTAAGACTTGGCAGGGAGCTTTCATATATACACCATCAATGCTAGAAAACCACCACTGTTGAGGGATTCAGTCTATGTGTTAAGACTTGGCAGGGAGCTTTCATATATACATCATCAATGCAGGCAGAAAATGAATTATGGTGCAAAATGGAAGAAATTGTTCAAAAGAGGTTTGTTTTTTTTTAATGTGGTTGTATTTGAACATTCAGTGTACAAGCCAAGACTTCAAAGGGTAAGCTATGAGGTGCCTCTCATTAATGCAGTATGAAAATGAGACTACGGAACAAAGTCGAAGTGGCAAAAAATGGAATTTGGGGACTCAGTGTACAAGCCAGAACTTGGAAGGCAGGTTTTTTTTTTAAAGTACATGTCATCCATTCAGTCAGAAACTAATTGTACATGACAGAAGAAATGATCCAAATATGCTGTCTGGGGATTCGTGTACAAGCTGAAACTTGTAATGAAGTCTCTGAGGTATTTGTCATCAATGCAGTCGGAAACTGAGGTTATGGTATGAACTTAAAGTGATTTGAGAAAAAAAAAAAAAAACACCACTATTTGGGGATTCAGTCTACAAGTCAAAACTTACAAGGCAGCTTTCAGGTAGTTGTCATCAACGCATCAGAAG
>CM031625.1:28704210-28709210 GCA_018398815.1 Conus ventricosus | reverse complement strand
CATGTTAACAGAGTGGACACATACGCTGCCTGACACATCATGTTAACAGAGTGGACACATACGCTGCCTGACACATCATGTTAACAGAGTGGACACATACGCTGCCTGACACATCATGTTAACAGAGTGGACACATACGCTGCCTGACACATCATGTTAACAGAGTGGACACATACGCTGCCTGACACATCATGTTAACAGAGTGGACACATACGCTGCCTGACACATCATGTTAACAGAGTGGACACATACGCTGCCTGACACATCATGTTAACAGAGTGGACACATACGCTGCCTGACACATCATGTTAACAGAGTGGACACATACGCTGCCTGACACATCATGTTAACAGAGTGGACACATACGCTGCCTGACACATCATGTTAACAGAGTGGACACATACGCTGCCTGACACATCATGTTAACAGAGTGGACACATACGCTGCCTGACACATCAGTTAACAGAGTGGACACATACGCTGCCTGACACATCACGTTAACAGATGGACACATACGCTGCCTGACACATCATGTTAACAGAGTGGACACATACGCTGCCTGACACATCATGTTAACAGAGTGGACACATACGCTGCCTGACACATCATGTTAACAGAGTGGACACATACGCTGCCTGACACATCATGTTAACAGAGTGGACACATACGCTGCCTGACACATCATGTTAACAGAGTGGACACATACGCTGCCTGACACATCATGTTAACAGAGTGGACACATACGCTGCCTGACACATCATGTTAACAGAGTGGACACATACGCTGCCTGACACATCATGTTAACAGAGTGGACACATACGCTGCCTGACACATCATGTTAACAGAGTGGACACATACGCTGCCTGACACATCATGTTAACAGAGTGGACACATACGCTGCCTGACACATCATGTTAACAGAGTGGACACATACGCTGCCTGACACATCATGTTAACAGAGTGGACACATACGCTGCCTGACACATCATGTTAACAGAGTGGACACATACGCTGCCTGACACATCATGTTAACAGAGTGGACACATACGCTGCCTGACACATCATGTTAACAGAGTGGACACATACGCTGCCTGACACATCATGTTAACAGAGTGGACACATACGCTGCCTGACACATCATGTTAACAGAGTGGACACATACGCTGCCTGACACATCATGTTAACAGAGTGGACACATACGCTGCCTGACACATCATGTTAACAGAGTGGACACATACGCTGCCTGACACATCATGTTAACAGAGTGGACACATACGCTGCCTGACACATCATGTTAACAGAGTGGACACATACGCTGCCTGACACATCATGTTAACAGAGTGGACACATACGCTGCCTGACACATCATGTTAACAGAGTGGACACATACGCTGCCTGACACATCATGTTAACAGAGTGGACACATACGCTGCCTGACACATCATGTTAACAGAGTGGACACATACGCTGCCTGACACATCATGTTAACAGAGTGGACAACATACGCTGCCTGACACATCATGTTAACAGAAGTGGACACATACGCTGCCTGACACATCATGTTAACAGAATGGACACATACGCTGCCTGACACATCATGTTAACAGAGTGGACACACTACGCTGCCTGACACATCATGTTAACAGAGTGGACACATACGCTGCCTGACACATCATGTTAACAGAATGGACACATACGCTGCCTGACACATCATGTTAACAGAGTGGACACATACGCTGCCTGACACATCATGTTAACAGAGTGGACACATACGCTGCCTGACACATCATGTTAACAGAGTGGACACATACGCTGCCTGACACATCATGTTAACAGAGTGGACACATACGCTGCCTGACACATCATGTTAACAGAGTGGACACATACGCTGCCTGACACATCATGTTAACAGAGTGGACACATACGCTGCCTGACACATCATGTTAACAGAGTGGACACATACGCTGCCTGACACATCATGTTAACAGAGTGGACACATACGCTGCCTGACACATCATGTTAACAGAGTGGACACATACGCTGCCTGACACATCATAGTTAAACAGAGATGGACACATACGCTGCCTGACACATCATGTTAACAGAGTGGACACATGCGCTGCCTGACACATCATGTTAACAGAGTGGACACATACGCTGCCTGACACATCATGTTAACAGAGTGGACACATACGCTGCCTGACACATCATGTTAACAGAGTGGACACATGCGCTGCCTGACACATCATGTTAACAGAGTGGACACATACGCTGCCTGACACATCATGTTAACAGAGTGGACACATACGCTGCCTGACACATCATGTTAACAGAGTGGACACATACGCTGCCTGACACATCATGTTAACAGAGTGGACACATACGCTGCCTGACACATCATGTTAACAGAGTGGACACATACGCTGCCTGACACATCATGTTAACAGAGTGGACACATACGCTGCCTGACACATCATGTTAACAGAGTGGACACATACGCTGCCTGACACATCATGTTAACAGATGGACACATACGCTGCCTGACACATCATGTTAACAGAGTGGACACATACGCTGCCTGACACATCATGTTAACAGAGTGAATAAAGATGCTGCCTGACACATCATGTTAACAGAGTGGACAAAAAATGCTGCCTGACACATCATGTTAACAGAGTGAATAAAAGATGCTGCCTGACACATCATGTTAACAGAGTGAATAAAGATGCTGCCTGACACATCATGTTAACAGAGTGAATAAAAGATGCTGCCTGACACATCATGTTAACAGAATGAATAAAAGATGCTGCCTGACACATCATGTTAACAGAGTGAATAAAAGATGCTGCCTGACACATCATGTTAACAGAATGAATAAAAGATGCTGCCTGACACATCATGTTAACAGAATGAATAAAAGATGCTGCCTGACACATCATGTTAACAGAATGAATAAAAGATGCTGCCTGACACATCATGTTAACAGAATGAATAAAAGATGCTGCCTGACACATCATGTTAACAGAATGAATAAAAGATGCTGCCTGACACATCATGTTAACAGAATGAATAAAAGATGCTGCCTGACACATCATGTCAACAGAATGAATAAAAGATGCTGCCTGACACATCATGTTAACAGAATGAATAAAAGATGCTGCCTGACACATCATGTCAACAGAATGAATAAAAGATGCTGCCTGACACATCATGTTAACAGAGTGAATAAAAGATGCTGCCTGACACATCATGTCAACAGAATGAATAAAAGATGCTGCCTGACACATCATGTTAACAGAATGAATAAAAGATGCTGCCTGACACATCATGTCAACAGAATGAATAAAAGATGCTGCCTGACACATCATGTTAACAGAGTGAATAAAAGATGCTGCCTGACACATCATGTTAACAGAATGAATAAAGATGCTGCCTGACACATCATGTTAACAGAATGAATAAAAGATGCTGCCTGACACATCATGTTAACAGAATGAATAAAAGATGCTGCCTGACACATCATGTTAACAGAATGAATAAAAGATGCTGCCTGACACATCATGTTAACAGAATGAATAAAAGATGCTGCCTGACACATCATGTTAACAGAATGAATAAAAGATGCTGCCTGACACATCATGTTAACAGAATGAATAAAAGATGCTGCCTGACACATCATGTCAACAGAATGAATAAAAGATGCTGCCTGACACATCATGTCAACAGAATGAATAAAAGATGCTGCCTGACACATCATGTTAACAGAATGAATAAAAGATGCTGCCTGACACATCATGTCAACAGAATGAATAAAAGATGCTGCCTGACACATCATGTCAACAGAGTGAATAAAAGATGCTGCCTGACACATCATGTCAACAGAATGAATAAAAGATGCTGCCTGACACATCATGTTAACAGAGTGAATAAAAGATGCTGCGACTAAAACAGACAAGTAAGTAAAAAATAAAAATAAAAATAAAAAGTGAATGAAAAAATAAATAAACTGAATAAATGGTGAAATAGTAAATGAATGACTAGCTAACTTTACTCTCCTGTGATGATTCTCCCCGTCTAACGTAGCATTTCTGGTCGGTGTGGTCGTTAAACTTCTAAGTAACTAACTAAATACCAATCTGCACGGCCATCTGAACCTCTCTCTCTCTCTCTCTCTCTCTCTCTCTCTCTCTCTCTCTCTCTCTCTCTCTCTCCTCCACACACACACACACACACACACACACACACACCCACACACACACACACACACACACACACAGATACCATCTTTCGCTACCCATCTCGACGTATTGTCGTGTGGGAAAAAAAAAAGCAATATTTGACACGTCCCTGCCCAGGTGAGATCAAGGTCCTACAACTGGGGCACTCTCATGAACAAGTTGCTCCAGGACCCAAGAACCCATCATGTGCAGTTCGGCAGTGCCAGAGGCAGCAGGTTCGCTGGCGTGTCCATATCGACTGTTGTCTGACCGGCAGCGTCTCGGTGACTTACAGACAGGCACTCGAAGACTCTCTATCCTAATCTGTTTCGCTCTAACTCACTGTAATCTGACCATAACCCAAAGTCTACCCTGTGACTGTCCTACCTTAACTTGTAATCTACCCCTGTCTGCAGAAAACCTCGTACATGGTTCAATGTAAACACGATAAACGTCGTCTTTAACAGGGCTTGAGGTCAGAAAGGGACTTTTTCGCGCTTTTCCACCCCTCCAAGCACCATTGACAGTAACATTTTATGACTGGTCCTTTGATTTGTGCACGGTTCATTATCTCCCTCAAACTTCTGACCGACGTTCCTGGCCCACGACAAGAAGGGAGGCAATTTTAACCTTTACAGGAAAGCCGTTCAGTTCCGGAGGATTTGCGTCCCTTAATCGTATGCTCCAAAATCGTAACTTCAGTTTTACCAGCAACCAAAAACACCATGCATTTATAAAACAATTTTTTGTTCTTATTTGTTACTGTCATTGTCATTATTACCA
>CM031625.1:28696710-28699210 GCA_018398815.1 Conus ventricosus | reverse complement strand
AAACACCAAAGGGAGTCAGGTTGTGCGGGGGAGTGTTCAACCTTTCCTCCTCTGACACGCTGTGGGCAGAGGCAAGGAGGTGTCTCTCAGCTCGTGAAAACAAGAAACGAACAAGATCCACGGCCAGACAACTGTCCTGTTGTACTGTGTTGCTGTGAAGTGTAGTGCGGCGCAGCGTGGCGCAGTGTACTGTGGTGCGATGCAGTGCAGTGCAGTGGAGTGGACGGGCATTGAGTGGAGTGGAGGGGAGGGGAGGGGAGGGGAGGGAGTGGAGGGGAGGGGAGGGGAGGGACATGCATAGTGGAGGGAGTGGAGTGGAGTGGAGGGCATGAGTGAGTGGAGTGGAGTGGAGTGGAGGGCATGGAGTGGAGTGGAGTGGAGTGGAGTGGAGGGGCATTGAGGAGTGGAGTGGAGTGGAGGGGAGTGAGGGACACGAGTGGAGTGGAGTGGAGTGGGAGTGGGGTGAGTGGAGGGGCATGAGTGGAGTGGAGGGAGAGGGGAGGGGGAGGTGGAGTGGAGATGAGTGGAGGATGGAGTGGAGGGCAGAGTGGAGTGAGTGGAGGTGGAGGGGCACGTGGAGTGGAGTGGAGTGGAGGAGGGGTGGAGTGAGTGAGTGGAGTGGAGTGGATGGGAGTGGAGGGCATGAGGAGTGGAGTGGAGGGAGTGGAGGGATGGGCATGGAGTGGAGTGGAGTGGAGGTGAGTGGAGGGCATTGAGTGGAGTGGAGTGGTGAGGGCATAGGAGTGGAGTGGAGTGGAGGGAGGTTGGATGAGTGGAGTGGAGTGGAGGGGCATGGATGGTGGAGGGGGGAGGTGGAGTGGAGGGGAGTGGGGCATGTGGAGTGGAGTGGAGTGGAGTGGAGGGGGCATGGAGTGGAGTGGAGGGAGTGGAGGGCATGGAGTGGAGTGGAGTGGAGTGAGGGGCATATGGAGTGGAGTGGAGTGGAGTGGAGGGGGCATGGAGTGGAGTGGAGTGGAGTGGAGTGGGCATGGAGTGGAGTGGAGTGGAGTGGAGGGGCATTGAGTGGAGTGGAGTGGAGTGGAGGGGCATTGAGTGGAGTGGAGGTGGAGGGCATGAGTGGAGTGGAGTGGAGTGGGGGGCATGAGTGGAGTGGAGTGGAGTGGAGGCTGAGTGGAGTGGAGTGGCAGGATGGAGTGGAGTGGAGTGGAGGGGGGCATGGTGAGGAGTGGAGTGGAGTGGAGTGGTGGAGGGGCATGAGTGGAGTGGAGTGGAGTGGAGGGCATGAGTGGAGTGGATGGAGTGGAGGGCATGAGTGAGTGGAGTGGAGTGGAGGGCATGGAGTGGAGTGGAGTGGAGTGGAGTGGATGGAGTGGAGGGCATGGAGTGGAGTGGAGTGGAGTGGAGGGGCATGGAGTGGAGTGGAGGGGCTTGGAGTGGTGAGTGGAGGGCATGGAGTGGAGTGGAGTGGTGGGGGCATTGAGTGGAGTGGAGTGGAGTGGTGGGGCATGATTGAGTGGGGAGTGAGGGATGGTGGAGTGAGTGGAGTGGGGCATTGAGTGGAGTGGAGTGGAGTGGAGTGGGAGTGGGAGCTGGAGTGGAGGGGGGGCATGGAGTGGAGTGGTGAGGGAGTGGAGGGGCATGAGTGGAGTGGAGTGGAGTGGGTGGAGGCATTGAGTGGAGGGAGTGGAGTGGGATGAGTGGAGTGGAGTGGAGTGGAGTGGAGTGGGCATGAGGGATGGAGTGGAGGGAGGGAGTGGAGGGGCATGGAGTGGAGTGGAGTGGAGTGGCATTGAGTGGATGGAGTGGAGTGGAGTGGATGATGGAGTGGAGTGGAGTGGAGTGGAGGGGCATTGAGTGGAGTGGAGGGGAGGGGAGTGGAGGGGCATGGAGTGGAGTGGAGTGGCATTGAGTGGAATGGAGTGGAGTGGAGTGGAGTGGGGTGGGTGGAGTGGAGGCATGGATGGAGGGGGGTGGAGGGCTGAGTGGAGTGGAGTATGGATGGGGAGTGGAGTGGAGTGGAGTGGAGGGAGTGGGGCGTGGAGTGGAGTGATGAGTGTGAGTGAGTGAGTGGAGTGGTGGAGTGGCGTGGATGTGGAGTGGAGTGGAGGGGGCGTGGAGTGGAGTGGAGTGGAGTGGCGTGGAGTGGAGTGGAGTGGAGTGGCGTGGAGTGGAGTGGAGTGGCGTGGAGTGGAGTGGAGGGGAGTGAAGTGGAGTGGCGTGGAGTGGAGTGGAGTGGAGGGGCGTGGAGTGAGTGGAGTGGAGTTGAGTGGCGTGGAGTGGAGGGGCGTGGAGTGGAGTGGAGTGGAGTGGCGTGGAGTGGAGTGGAGGGAGTGGAGGGGAGTGGAGTGGCGTGGAGTGGAGTGGAGTGGAGGGGCGTGGAGTGGAGTGGAGTGGAGTGGAGTGGTGTGGAGTGGAGGGGCGTGGAGTGGAGTGGAGTGGAGTGGAGTGGCGTGGAGTGGCGTGGCGTGGAGTGGAGTGGAGTGGAGGGGCGTGGAGTGGCGTGGAGTGGAGTGGAGTGGAGGGGCGTGGAGTGGAGTGG
>CM031625.1:28681710-28689210 GCA_018398815.1 Conus ventricosus | reverse complement strand
AGGCAACGATAGCTACAGTTTTCGTGCATACTGCGTGGGAACTGTCACAATGGTTTCGTTTCTCGTCCGGGATGTTCGAATATTGTAAGAATTGTTGTTGCTGGTTTGTTTAGTTTAGTTTAGTTTGGTTTGGTCTAGGTTTGGTTTGGTTTGGTTTGGTTTGGTTTGGTTTGGTCTGGTCTGGTCTGGTCTGGTCTGGTCTGGTCTGGCTTGGCTTGGCTTGGCTTGGCTTGGCTTGGCTTGGCTTGGCTTGGCTGGCCTGGCCTGGCCTGGCCTGGCCTGGCCTGGCCTGGCCTGGCCTGGCTGGTCTGGTCTGGTCTGGTCTGGTCTGGTATGGCTTGGCTTGGCTTGGCTTGGCTTGGCTGGGCTTGGCTTGGCTTGGCGCTTGGCTTGGCTGGGCTGGCTTGGCTTGGTTTTGCTTGGCTTGGCTTGGATTGGCGCTTGGCTTGGCTGGGCTGGGCTGGCTTGGCTTGGCTTGGTTTTGCTTGGCTGGTCTGGTCTGGTCTGGTCTGGTCTGGTTGGGCTGGTGTGGTCGGGCTGGGCTGGTCTGGTCTGGCTTGGCTTGGTTTGGCTGGCTTGGTTTGGTCTGGTCTGGTCTGGTCTAGTCTGGGTTGGCTTGGCTTGGCTTGGCTTGGCTTGGCTTGGCTTGGCTTGGCTGGTTTGGTTTGGTTTGGTTTGGTTTGGTTTGGTTTGGTTTGGTTTGGTTTCGTGGAAAATGAGGGCCTCCACTGTTCCTGCCTGTTCGGCCAGTGGTCAACTGGTGGACTGCGATCTGATCAGCTACCAATCGAATGGGAGCTCACGGAATTTGGCGAATCACATAGTTTATCACACTAATACGTAATGAAACAGATACGGAAAACCAAGTATTTCTTCCACAGCATACCCGCAAAGCTACAGGAACCGTAAAGGATTTCGCCGTTTACAACATGTTCGTTTCCCATCTCAACGTGTCCTCTACTGGTCGTGTCCATATATTGCTCGATAGCCTCACCCCCACCCCCCTTCCCTTCTTCCTCACCTAGCAGCCTACCGTTTTGTTCTAAAGCATCGCAGGGAAGTTTACAGAATTCGTATTAATAACGATATGAAAACGACGGGATTGAAAACAAAGGTGACGTTTTAACAATGAAAATCAAAGGTGAAGTTTTAACAATGGAAAAAAAACAAAGGTGAAGCTTCAACAATGGAAAAAACAAAGGCGAAGCTTCAACAATGAAAAACAAAGGCGAAGTTTCAACAATGAAAAACAAAGGTGAAGTTTCAATGATGAAAAACAAGGGTGAAGTTTCAATGATGAAAAACAAAGGTAACAACGAAAAACAAATGTGAAGTTTCAACAATGAAAATCAAAGAAGTTTCAACAATGAAAAACAACGGTGAAGTTTCAACAATGAAAAACAAAGGCGAAGTTTCAACGATGAAAAACAAAGGTGAAGTTTCAACGATGAAAAACAAAGGTGAAGTTTCAACAATGTAAAACAAAGGTGAAATTTCAACAACGAAAAGCAAAAGCGAAGTTCCAACAATGAAAAACAAAAAGAATTAAAGTTTCAACACTCTAAGTTTCTACGCCGGCTTCTTTTCGTAAAACAACTATTTCAACTTCGATGCAAACGAAACAATATTATCTTCAACGGCTAAAGGTCAAGACGGACGTGTTCTCTAATAACGTTCAGTACTCCCCCCCCCCCCCCCCCCCCCACCCCCCCACCTTTCCCCCACTCTCCCTCCATACCCTCCCGAATGTACCAAAAATAACGTTTTCTGACTGATAGGAAAAGCCATGTAGTGTTTGCCTTCTTGAAACTCCCAGCTCTATGATAATAGTGATCTCTGTCTGTCTTATCACATGAACGTTATTAACTGATCTGTTCTCTGGCTTGCCGACAAGCCGAAATCAAATTCATTCATATTCTCTCTCTCTCTCCTCTCTCTCTCTCTCTCTCTCTCTCTCTCTCTCTCTCTCTCTCTCTCTCTCGTGTGTGCACTTTTTTTTTCTCTTTTTCTTTCTTTCTTTCTGTACTCCCAGTTCTTATAGAACAGGGAGTACTTTAGAATGGGAACGAAGAAATGCTGTCTGTGTGTGTGTGTGTGTGTGTGTCTGTCTGTCTGTGTGTCCGTGGTCAAAATGTGTTCCACTCGCTCCAGACAAAACTACTGGGCCGATATTTCTGAAAATTTGTAGCTATATTCATTATGGGCCACGGATGATGCCCGATGTTTTAGTTTACCGCTATAGCCGTTACTAACGGCTGTAACGGCCTATAACGGTTTTTCTTCTTTATGGAATATCTCAGAAAGTACTTGGCCAATTTATAAGCGGTTTGGATGACCTCGTGACAAATCGGAGTCTCTGTCCATATGTAAGTGATGTAATACTGAAAATTGATTAAACAACCGTTAAAAATCGTTATTCTACCGTTATTTCTTATATATAGGCGGATTTTAATGAAATTTGGTATATAGAAAGGTTATCACACACCAATGGCACTTCTATATAGTGTTTCAAAATTTGACCGTTAAAACCCGTTATTCTTGACATATTGTCCGATTTGGATGAAATTTGATATGTACACAGGCTTTATCCCAGTGAGGACTAAAATACCGGTTTCAAAAGTGTATATCGGTTATATAACCGTTAAACCGTTATTTTGCCGTTATTTTTTATATATTGGTGGGTTTTAATGCAATTTTGTATATAGAAAGGTTACACACAAATGGCACTTCCATGTAGTGTTTCAAAATCTGACCGTTAAAAACCGTTATCCATGACATATTGTCCGATTTGGATGAAATTTGGTATGTACACAGGCTTTAGCCCAGTGAGGACTAAAATACCAGTTTCAAAAGTGTACATTGGTTAAATAACCGTTAAAACCGTTATTTTGCCTTTATTTCTTATCTCACAAAGCACTTGGCCCATTTATAATCGGTTTGGAAAACTGGGAGTACGTTTATATGCTTCGCATCTTGTTTGTAGAATACCTCTTTCGCCTGAACAGCGCTGCAACAGCTCTAAAGAGACCCCGTGTCGTCGGCCGCGCAATAATCATCATCATCTCCGTCGCAATAATCATCATCTTCGTCGTTGTAATTAATTCAATCTCTCTGTCTCTCTCTGTCTCTGTCTCTCTCTGTGAGTGTCCGAATGTATGTTTGCGCGATTTCTAGGGTTATACGGGGCACAGCCATACACCATTCGTCTCCAGAAAAAGCACTGTCACTGAAAAGGGGAAAAGAGTACGACGAAGAACGCCTGTTTCCCTTGATCCGTAGCGTCCGGTGAAAAGGATCTATAAACAGCCACTGGACACTGGTATGAAAAATGTAAAGGATCTATAAACAGCCACTGGACACTGGTATGAAAAATGTAAAGGATCTATAAACAGCCACTGGACACTGGTATGAAAAATGTAAAGGATCTATAAGCAGCCACTGGACACAGGTATGAAAAATGTAAAGGATCTATAAACAGCCACTGGACACTGGTATGAAAAATGTAAAGGATCTATAAACAGCCACTGGACACTGGTATGAAAAATGTAAAGGATCTATAAACAGCCACTGGACACTGGTATGAAAAATGTAAAGGATCTATAAACAGCCACTGGACACTGGTATGAAAAATGTAAAGGATCTATAAACAGCCACTGGACACTGGTATGAAAAATGTAAAGGATCTATAAACAGCCACTGGACACTGGTATGAAAAATGTAAAGGATCTATAAACAGCCACTGGACACTGGTATGAAAAATGTAAAGGATCTATAAACAGCCACTGGACACTGGTATGAAAAATGTAAAGGATCTATAAACAGCCACCAGACACTGGTATGAAAAATGTAAAGGATCTATAAGCAGCCACTGGACACTGGTATGAAAAATGTAAAGGATCTATAAGCAGCCACTGGACACTGGTATGAAAAATGTAAAGGATCTATAAACAGCCACTCGACACTGGTATGAAAAATGTAAAGGATCTATAAACAGCCACTGGACACTGGTATGAAAAATGTAAAGGATCTATAAACAGCCACTGGACACTGTATGAAAAATGTAAAGGATCTATAAACAGCCACTGGACACTGGTATGAAAAATGTAAAGGATCTATAAACAGCCACTGGACACTGGTATGAAAAATGTAAAGGATCTATAAACAGCCACTGGACACTGGTATGAAAAATGTAAAGGATCTATAAACAGCCACTGGACACTGGTATGAAAAATGTAAAGGATCTATAAACAGCCACTGGACACTGGTATGAAAAATGTAAAGGATCTGTAAGCAGCCACTGGACACTGGTATGAAAAATAGAAAGGACCTATAAACAGCTACTGGACATCAGTTGAACAACGGAAAGGACCTATACACAGCCGCTGGACACTTGTTTGAACAATGGAAAGGACCTATAAACAGCCACTAAGGACCTATAAACGGCCACTGGACACTTACATGAACAATGGAAAGGACTTACAAACAACCACTGGACACTTGTATGAACAATGGAAAGGACTTATAAACAGCCACTGGACACATATGAACAATGGAAAGGACCTATAAACAACCACTGGACACTAGTATGAACAATGGAAAGAACCTATAAACAACCACTGGACACTAGTATGAACAATGGAAAGGACTTATAAACAGCCACTGGACACATATGAACAATGGAAAGGACCTATAAACAGCCACTGGACACTAGTATGAACAATGGAAAGGACCTATAAACAGCCACTGGACACTAGTATGAACAATGGAAAGGACCTATAAACAGCCACTGGACACTAGCATGAACAATGGAAAGGACCAATAAACAGCCACTGGACACTAGTATGACCAATGGAAAGGACCCATAAACAGCCACTGGACACTAGTATGAACAATGGAAAGGACCTATAAACAGCCACTGGACACTGGTATGAACAATGGAAAGGACCTATAAACAACCACTGGACACTAGTATGAACAATGGAAAGGACCCATAAATAGCCACTGGACACTAGTATAAACAATGGAAAGGACTTATAAACAGCCACTGGACACTAGTATGACCAATGGAAAGGACCCATAAACAGCCACTGGACACTTGTTTGAACAATGGAAAGGACCTATAAACAGCCACTGGACACTAGTATGAACAATGGAAAGGACCTATAAACAGCCACTGGACACTAGTATGAACAATAGAAAGGACCCATAAACAGCCACTGGACACTAGTATGAACAATGGAAAGGACCTATAAACAGCCACTGGACACTAGTATGAACAATGGAAAGGACCCATAAACAGCCACTGGACACTAGTATGAAGAATGGAAAGGACCCCTAAACAGCCACTGGACACCGGTATGAATAATGGAAGGGACCTATAAACAGCCATTGGACACCGGTATGAATAATGGAAAGGACCCATAAATAGCCACTGGACACCGGTATGAATAATGGAAAGGACCCATTAATAGCCACTGGACACCGGTATGAACAATGGAAAGGATCTATAAACAGGCGCCTGGACACCTGTATGAACAATGGAAAGCAGTCAAACAAATCGGCGGCGGCTGCTCCTTCGTATCCCAAAGCACGCTTTACAACAACGCCAGCGTCCTTTGTCATGTCTTCCACTAAAGCAGTCTAGATTTATCTGCTCTCGACAAAGAGATTTTTTTTTAAATGAGAATGTATTTTACTAAACTGAAACAATGATGACAAACTTCATGTGTTTGGCATTGACAACAGGTTTTAAAGATTGTGCGCGGTAGACCTTGTTCTCATGGATGAGGCTGTATACATAGGACCAGGTTCTCTGCCAGCTTTTCTGTATCGCGTGCTAAATCATGTGGCCAAATCTGTGAAACCATTTTCGCTTTGCCGCCTGACAAATCACATGCAGCACATTCAAGGATCTACCGTCTGCTTAGAGCCATGCACCTTCTCTTGTGGGAGTGGGGGGGGGTCTCTTTCATTGCAGTTAGTTGCTGTGGAATAAAGAAAAATCCACTAGATTTGGGAAGTACAACGCACTAGAATGATGATACTGACCCGAGAAGATTTATGTAAGGGAGAGTTGCGCTCGTGATCGTGTGACAGGGCAAAATGGTCAATACAATCAGCATGACCCAGACATACTATCCTGACGGCGAATTTCCTCACAGATTTGCTGATCTGTTTTGTGATGACGAGGCTAGATGATGCCACAAGGTCTACCAGCCCTACAAGAAACCGTTATACTAACGTGCAAGTTGACAGGATCAAAACTATCTCCTACCAGTCTCCAAGATTCGGTTTGCAGTACCACACTCGGAGAAATTCGAAGTCATTTTCATAGAACTCTCACGAAAAAGCAGTGGGTTTGAAAATGAACTTGGAATGCTGGAACCGGACACATCGCCAGCAATACACTGACGGCACACGTGAACGCTTAAAAAGCCTGAAAACTGTCAGTTTGGGGGAGATCTCTCCCAGAGCTTTTGGACGGAACATCATTATATATGCTGTCACATGGGCACGAACGGAACGGAATGTGTGTGCGCGCGCGCGCGCGCGCGCGCGTATGCATGCAAAGTGTGTTATCGGACGGTTTTATCACTATTTAAATAACATTTTTACACATTAAAGAACAACTGATGACTTATCGAGCACATAGACTAACCGAAAAGAGGCGTATTTGGACCATTTTCAGGTTAGGTGAAGAAGGCATGGAAGAATCAGGAACCAGCGAATCGGATTTCTGACAATGTTATACTGCTGTTGGGGAGATCGGAAACAGACTGTACCTGCGGCTGTGTGACATCAGAGCAGCTGCTGTGCGAATCATCCGCTAGACTGGCGTCACGTGCGAAAAGTCCGCTTGTATGGTGGTCACATGGTCAGGGCGTGGTGGATGCGCGTGTCACGGGATGATGGACAATGTGAAGACTGTGACCCACCTCTGTTCACTTGTCCTTTGCCATACCTCACCCACCCACCCCCTTCCCACCTGTTCCCCTCTAGCCCCATGACGGCTGAGCATCTTCTAAATGTGCCTGCCCACGAGTCTCTCTCTCTCTCTCTCTCTCTCTCTCTCTCTTCTCTCTCTCTCTCACACACACACACACACACACACACACACACACACACACACACACACACACAAGCAAACACACACATACACAGACACACACACACGCACACGCACACACACACACACAAACACTTACACACATACACACACACGCACACGCACACACACAAGCAAACAAACACTCAGACACACACACACACACAAGCAAACACACACACACACACACACACACACACACACACACACACACACACACACACACAAAAGCAAGCAAACAAACACTCACTCACACACACACACACACACACACACACACACACACACACACACATACACAAAAGCAAGCAAACAAACACTCACTCACACACACACACACACACACACACACACACACACACACACACACACACACAAATTCACTTCACGCACCT
>CM031625.1:28669210-28676710 GCA_018398815.1 Conus ventricosus | reverse complement strand
GAGAGAGACCCACTGTAGTGGAGTGGAGTAGAAGGTGCGATGGAGGGTGGAGGAAAAAGGCAGTGCTCGAGAAAGCACCTGTTTCACATAACAAATTATCGATCATATTTTTGCTGCATTCAAACTTATTTTCACAAAGTTTTTGTTCATATTTCTTTTTTTTTTTTTTTCTTTTTTTCAAATCGATGAGTAGAGGTGGCGTTCCGGAGATTGCCAGCAGCAAAACAAACAAAAAAAGAAAAAAAAAAAGAAAACAAAAAAAAACGCAAACCAATTGTTCAAAATCCCTGTAAAATTTGAATAAGAGATCAGAACGTATAAGATGGGAAGGGGAGATGGGGAGGGGAAGAAACGCATGGAGTGAAGAAGAAAGAGAGAATTAAAAAAATAAAAAGAAAGAAGTCTGAAAACCAACAGAATACAAACGAAAACAAAAATGCAACTGGCAAAAGATATCCCCCAAAACAAACAAACAAACCTATACGCCCAGGGGAAACCACACACACACACACACACACACACACACACACACACACACACACACACACACACACAAATGACCACCCCAAAAAAGCAACAACAACAACAAAAAGTTAGACACGAGGAATTCTGCACAGAAAAACAAATAACCGTTTTAACCTGTGGTATGGAGCTGATAGGCCGGGGGATGATAAACAGAAATAGAAAGAGAGAAAAAGAACAGGATGAGAGGAGGTGTGTGTGTGTGTGTGTGTGTGTGTGTGTGTGTGGGGGGGGGGGGGGGGGAGAAGGGACAGTAGGGTGGGGAAGGATACAGACAGAGACGAAAAGATACTGTGGGAAAATGGGAAAAGCTAAAGCAATAGACTTCATGGTTCAGGGAGGGGGTCGGTGCTGAGGAGGGCAGAAGAAAGGGGAGGGAGGGGGGGCGCAGACATACTGAGGAGAGAGAGAGAGAGAGAGAGAGAGAGAGAGAGAGAGAGAGAGAGAGAGAGAGAGAGAGAGAGAGAGAGAGAAAGTCATGTTTATAGCCTAGACGACCACGAAGGCCGTATCAGAACTGCCAGCAAGTACAAAATGAATTATGTAAACATTAAATTCCAAGGGTTACGTGAACAGACAGACACAGACAGACAGACAGACAGAAACAGACAGAAAAAGAGAGAGAGAGAGAGAGAGAGAGAGAGAGAGAGAGAGAGAGAGGAAGGAGAGACTGACATGTCATGTTTACAGCCCTGCCGACCACGAAGGCCTCATTCAAAATTGCCAGCAAGTAAAAAAAAAAAAAGAATCATGTCAACATTAAATTCCCTGGGTTAAATGGAGAGCGAGAGAGAGAGAGAGGAGAGAGAGAGAGAGAGAGAGAGAGAGAGAGAGAGAGAGAGAGAGAGAGAGAGGCAGACAGACAGACAGACAGATATTCATACAGAGAGAAGTACAAACGAGCGACCTTTCCACAGGCGGAAATGTCACAAGAGCAAAGACATTTATTGTGACGAAAACCAGGGGGCCGGTCACAGCTGTTGACGTCGAACAGCCACTAATACGCCAACAGCCACTGATGACGTCATCTCTCTCTCTCTCTCTCTCTCTCTCTCTCTCTCTCTCTCTCTCTCTCTCTCTCTCTCACACACACACACACACACACACACACACACACACACACACACACGCACGCACGCACGCACGCACGCACGCACGCACGCACGCACGCACGCACGCACGCACGCACGCACGCACGCACACACACACACACACACACACACACACACACACACTTCCGCGTGCCTGGCTGTCTCTCTCAGCTGGTCAGAGGGCGGCACTGGCATTCTGAAGACTGACAGCTCAAATCCCCGACGACGATCTGATGCACTGAAGATAAGCCCTCCAGCTAAACAATCTCTTCCTTAACAAACCGTTGTTCAGGTCCGAGAGGCGCCATGAAAGAGTCCAGCAGGTGGGGTGGTGGGAGGGAGCGAGATGGTTGTATTGCTTCGTTTGTACTTATCGACCAGAACAGACCCCGTGTGACTGGCTGGGCTTCGTCATCATCATCGCCTATTACCCCTCCTGGGGTACAGGCCGCCAACCAAGGACCTCCAGGCATCTCTGTCCTGGGCTCTTTTCTCCAGCTGGTTCCAAGTCATCCCCATGTTCCCGATGTCTGCTTCCAGGTCCCTGCGCCAGCTGTTCCTTGGCCGACCTCTTTTTCGCTTTCCTTCCCATACATGGTCGTGACGTTCCATGTTCCGATGTTGGCTGCCTGGTTGAAAGGCGGTCGGCCTTGTGGCTTCCCGAGATTTCAGGCTTTCACCACATGGCGTCATACATCTTCTTGTCGAAGACCCATCCCTTCCCAGGGCTGAGGTGTCGATTTGATCTTTGGTTGGCGTTTTTGTAGCTGTGGTTTGTGTTACAGAGTAGGGTAGCCGGCCCCATGCCCAACCCTCCTCCTTTATCCGGGCTTGGGACCGACATGATTCCCAAAAAGGGTCTCCAGGCGGAGTTTGGCTGGGCTTAGGACTGACCAAAACTGACACAGAAACGTAGAGGCAGCAAGCAGTGGAGGCGCCTTCTCTTTCTGCCAGGGTCTCCGGAAGATGTTGTGTGAACCACCTGCGTGGCGAGGTTTTGTTTTTGTCGTAATTGTACAAACGCAACGACGTGGCATGGCCTTCTGTGGCTATACATCCCCCCCCCCCCCCCCCCCCCGCCCCCCATTCATTCCCCCACTTGCTCTTACAGGGGCCGTAAAGACAGGAAGACCTACAGTCACAATTCCAAGCACTGGAAGGTTTCGATACAAATATATGCAGAATTGCACAGTAAAATCTATAAAAACCAATAACAACACAGCTTTTTTTTTTAATGCAAAGTAACAAATGTCATCATACATCATCGTACAACAGTAAACTAAAAAAAAAAATAATAATAATAAAATAAAATAAAATAAAATAAAATAAAGAGAAAAGAAGAAAAAAATAAACAAATAAAATAAAAGAAGAAGATAGCATGACAGAATCAAACAAAACAAATACACCACAACCAAGTGAACAATATGATAGGAAACACAATCAGTACAGTGCAGCATATACGAAAGCAGAGGAGCTCTTCTTGACCAAGTGAGGCGTTCGACTCTTATTTCCAGCTCGTGGGTTCCATGCCATCTCCAGACAGCAATGTTGGAAGAAGAAAAATTTTTCTCTTCGGAGTCAACACCCTTACACACTACCGACCCCCTCTAACTCCTTCGAATGAGACATGAAACCGAAGTCCTGTGAGTGAACGCATGCATTACAACAACAACAACAACAACAACAACAACATTTGCATATAAGCTAGTCACAAAAAGTTAAGGGCCGCCTTAGATTTTGGGGTACTCTAAGTAATGGGTCTCTAAGTAAAACAAAGCGCAGCGTGTTTCATTCTGAGCTATTCTGACAGATCACACACCACACTGTATGACCGAAATAATCTTTCAGACGACGCATTTTTCGGGTCGAGAATATGCGCTCAGCCAAAACACCAAAAATCCGTGAATAATGCATGAAGTTTGGCCAGGCGCAGATTACACAGCAGTTTTGAATTGAGAACTCGGCACAGTGCACGTGCAAGGCCTGCCTATGTTGAACACTTTTCAATGACAATTTGCCTGCGGTGGGTATAAAATGACCGCTAATCGGGGCTGCAATAACCATGCCTCCAAGACGAAAACTGTCAACACTAGATCGCGGCCGGGCTCTGGGATGGCTCCAAGATGGCATTTCTGGAAGAGAGGTGGCAAGACGTCTGGGAGTGAGCCACTCAGTCATTCAACGCCTTCACCAGCGATACCAAGACACTGGAAGAGCCGAGGAACGACCACGCTCAGGGCGGCCAAGAATCACCAACGGGCAAGACGATCGCTACTTGATGCTGACAGCAGTCCGCAGCAGAACCATCAATGCAACCACTCTGAGACAGGAGCTGAGAAGAACGACTAACATCAACGTAAGTCGCCAGACCGTCCGAGGTCGCCTTCACAGTTTCAACCTCCGCTCAAGAAGGCCCGCCGTCCGTCTCCCACTAACACAGCACCATCGACAGGCCAGAAGGAGGTGGTGTCGACGTCATCAGCGATGGACGAGGCAGCAATGGAGCACCATCCTCTTCACCGATGAGTCAAGATTCTCCCTGTCCCGAAATGATGGCCGGGTACGCGTCTGGCGTCGTCCAGGGGAGAGGCTTGCTGATGGCTGTGTTCGTGAGCACGATCGCTATGGAGGCGGCTCCCTGATGGTATGGGGAGGCATCCACCTTCATGGCAGGACACCCCTTCACCTTGTGCCAGGCAGACTTACTGGCGTAAGGTACAGAGATGAAATCGTGAGGCCGTTAATTATCCCCACTCTGCAAGCCATGGGACCCGGTGCCACCCTCATGGACGACAACGCCACTCCACACCGCGCCCGTGTGGTGAACAACTACCTGAGGCAGCAGCAGGTTCCACGACTGGACTGGCCATCGCGTTCGCCTGATTTGAACCCTATTGAGAACTTTTGGGACCATCTGGAACGCCGCGTCCATGACAACCACCCTCCTCCTGTTGACCTCCACCAACTGTTCCAATTTCTGCTGCAGAGTGGAACGCCATGCCTCAACAGACCCTTGTGACTCTGATCCAGTCCATGAGGCCTAGATGCGTGGAATGTGTGGGTGCAAATGGCGGACATACGCACTACTGAAGCTTTTCAATAAACTTTCTTGTGAATTGTCAATTTTGTGATTTTCAAAAAGAGGGGTTATGATGTTTGATCCTTGATTTTGTCCGGAAAAATTGAATTGACACAATTGCAATGGCATTGACATGAAAGCTAAAGACATGAAATAAAATACGGTATAAGCTGTTTTCCTGTGCGTTATGTCGTTTTATTTTGGTGAGAGTTTTTCTGTCTGGCCCTTAACTTTTTGTGACTACGTTAAGTCCATTGCACCTTTTGAATCAGAATAATGCGATGGATGACACGAAAATAAAACACACGCACATGGTTGTCGCCGATAAATACCATCCCGAAGGCAAAACGAGGCTACCTTGACAGTGGGATTAAAAACGGTCGCACACGCAGTACTCGCACCAATCGTGAAAGCCGGGATTAAAATACGAAGACAGCGAAGAGCCAGGCACTACAGGTGTAGTTCGCAGCTTCCACGAACCAATCGCCAGAAAGTTGACAGAATTCGCCGAATTGCGTCGCCCAACACACATCCAGTTATTACATCAAGGGCGACAGAATTCGGCGAATTCTGTCTGTATGCAGTCTGCAGTCTTCAGTGTTGGCTACACACATCGACACTTTTCGTCCATCTTTTCCAAATTTTGTGACTCATCAGCACACAGAGCAGACCAAGGGCGAATCATAGCTGTCCTAAAAACTCACATTATCCGCATAATTAAAGTGACCCTGGGACAAAACAGTGCAATATCAGGAACCCAGTAAAATCAAATACGCTTCGCAGATTAAAACACTGCGCTTTCTGTCAGCCTAAATAGCTCAGCTAAGAAGCATTAGATTAAATATCTGATGGCACCTTGGTCGATCCTGAGTTCAGATACTTTTTTTTCTCTTTGAGGGATTTGATGCGGGTCTAAGGCAAGAGATGGATAGGTCGATACGGGGGGGGGGGGGGGGGGGGGGGGGGGGGGATGGGAAGAATGAAAGGGGGGGGGGGGGGGGCAGGAAATGGGGAACGTCGAGGCTGACAGTGGTAAGGGGTAGGCGAGACAGGTGAGGGGAGGGGGGAAGGCTTGCATTAACGTATACTGACTTCCATAAAAAAACGCGAAAAATTTAAAGGCTATTTTTCGGGTGAAAAGGGGTGAATATACAATATTGAACCATTGTGGCAAGTTGTTTGGGTCCAAGACTCACGTGCAGTGAAAAAATTGTGTGAGCAACACATCATTCCCTGCATTGGAGGGTCAACAAAAATGGCAAACTGGTTGCTGCATGTGAGGCACGTGCACACCATGCAGAGCAAAGTTAACCAGGGACAAGTACGCAGGCATGCAGCCTTTATAAAGCCGCGCTACAAGGTTCAGATAACGACTTGCCAGAGATGCCAAGACTACGAGCAGAGGAACGCAATCGTGCCCTAGGCCATCTGGAGGCTGGTGTGGATGCCAGGCAGGTCGCCAACATCTTTAACGTCCACATCTCAACCATCTATCGTCTGCAGCACCGCATGCGAGTCACTGGTACCAATGATGATCGTCCCCGGCCAGGCCGTCCTCGGGTCACCACACCAAGAGAGGATCGCCATTTTGTTCGAACCCATCTGCGGGACAGGCGGCAACAGCCGCTAACACTGCTCGACAGGTGCCTGGGAATCTCCAGCAACGAATCAGCCTCAACACTGTGCGGCGGCGTCTTCAGGAGAACGGGCTGGCATGTAGGCGTCCTCACAGAGGTCCGGTACTGACACCAAGACACCAGCAGGACAGGCTGCAGTGGGCACAAGACCGAATCAACTGGTGCAGGCAGCAGTGGGGACGCATACTGTTCTCAGATGAGAGCCGGTTTTTGTAATTGACATGGCTGACGGTCGTGTCAGAATATGGCGTCGACCTGGTGAATGCTATGCTGACTCCTGTGTGGTAGAGCGGAACCCCTGGGGAGGCCCGAACGTTATGATATGGGGTGCAATTGGCATTAACCATGCCATAGGACCAGTCATCTTTCAGAACATTGGTCCTGGTCGCGGACCAGGTGCTCAGACCCCATGTCGTTCTTTTTTTTGCGCAAACACCCAAACTGGACATTCCAACAGGACAATGCAAAACCACACACAGCCAGGGCCACCCAGCAATTTCTTCAGCATAGCAACGTCAATGTGCTGCCCTGGCCAGCCCTCAGTCCCGATTTAAACCCAATAGAACATTTTTGGGATGAACTTGGCAGACGGTTGGACCTCCTGCGTCCACGACCAGCAACAGTGGATCAACTTCACCTGGCCATCGTCCATGTGTGGGCTGGTGTGCCAAGGGGGACGCATCAACCACCTGGTCCACTCAATGAGCCGCAGGTGTCAAGCAGTTGTCCATGCAAATGGTGGCCACACACGGTATTAGGACTTCAAGCTGGTTTGTCACGTGACCTTGGATTTTCCACACAAAGACATATTGCTGATGACATTTTCACACATTACCGGTGTAATGAATCAAATCATGTTGAATTCTTGCTTCCACTCTGTACAATTGTGACCAGTAAAATTCGCCCTAACCTTCAGCTTGTTTTGCTTTCGCGTTTTTTATGGAAGTCAGTATATAACACTAATAAAGTTTAATTTAACCTCTAGTTCAAATTCTCTTCGAACTGTCCCCTGGGATACGGTGGGAGGAAGGGTTGGTGGAACCGTGAGGGGGAGGGGGGGGGGGACACAGAGACTGAGATTCACAGTCGCTTCATCACATACACTAAAGCAAGCAAAGACGTTGTCCAAGAATGAGGGCAAATAAGGCAGACGAAGAACGTTGTGTGAACG
>CM031625.1:28641710-28659210 GCA_018398815.1 Conus ventricosus | reverse complement strand
ACACAGACTGCAGGAGGTTTGAACTATCACATCGCTTAAAGCTTTTTTTCAATAAGGACATTAGAAAATCAAACTTACATGACCTTGTTATACCTGGATGGTTTGGATAATATTTCACATCATGCACTGCCAGCCATCTGTATATTTAAATATTCTGATATTTTCGTCTGCAAGTTGCATGAACGTTTGTTTGTTACTGTGCAAAATGGCGCAATCTTCAAGATTCGTAGGGGTAGTGTGTGTGTGTGTGTGTGTGTGTGTGTGTGTGTGTGTGTGTGTGTGTGTGTGTGTGTGCAGGATTACGGAATGAATCAATTAATTTTTTCCCTTAAATTTCAAGGGTATTGAAGATATTGAAAAAGGCAACTCAAAACTCCAGACCCCTCTTCACTCATCCCCTCCCCTCCCCTCCCTCAAATGCACGTAAAAAGCGTCCAAAGTAACAAGGGAGCTGACTCTTGACAAAATCCTGCAGGAGAAACCACCGAGATAGGTATTAACAAATGCAGCGCATCCGCTGGTTGGGGGAAAAAGGTGAGTTGGGTGTGGAGGGGAGAGGGGACGGGGAGGGGAGGGGACGGAGGGGGGGGGGAGACAAATCTATGAGTGGCGCCGTACTGTTGCAATTCGCTTGTCTCGGAGCAGCTGCCCTCGAATTTGAAACCTGTCTGTCGAGACGGTTGTAACACCAGGTGTGACGATAATAAAGGGAGATAAGCACAACACAACACAACACACTACCGTTCAATGCAATACCCATACCACTTCCCGTCCCTCACCCGACGCCAAGGAGGCGGAGAGCAATTTCCGTCGTGCAACACAACGCCGCTGTTCCATTTTCTCCTCCTCCGAGAGGCAATGGCAGCGTTCATTTCCCTGACACCGTCTGAGGCTGTCGTCAACAGAACAGCTTCCCCGTTCCCCCCTTCCAAACCACGCCCTTACTCCCCTTCCTCCTCCATCCAACACACACACACACACACACACACACACACACACACACACACACACGATAGAGAGAGAGAGAGAGAGAGAGAGAGAGAGAGAGAGAGAGAGAGAGAGAAGAGAGAGAGAGAGAGAGAGAGATGAGAGAGAGAGAGAGAGAGAGAGAGAGAGAGAGAGAGAGAGAATCACACACACACACACACATGGAGAGAGAGAGAGAGAGAGAGAGAGAGAGAGAAGAGAGAGAGAGAGAGAGAGAGAGAGAGAGAGAGAGAAGTCACGCACACACACACACATACACACCTCCCCTTACATCCATCCCCCCTCTTCTTCACCCCCTCCCCCAAAGCTTAACCACCTGCGCAAATGTCCATAGAGCATAATAATCGGAATGAATTATGTGGATTAATAGGACGTTATAGTCATATACTAAACGTCCTCGCGTTGAGTATGAATGAGTGCATCTGAAAGTATACATGATACGGGCGCACATGCGCTAGCACCCGCAAGGTTTGAATGGGTGCACGCGCTCGAGCGAGTGCACGTGTGCGAGTGCGTGTGTGTGTGTGTGTGTGTGTGGTGTGTGTGTGTGTGTGTGTGTGTGTGTGTGTGTGTGCGTGCGTGCGTGCATGCGTGCTCACCAGTGCGTCTGGTCTTTAAGACCGTGTGTGAGACGGCAGCAAGGAACGGAACAACGTGTGGACATGTGACTATATGTGAACGTGTGTGTATAACATGCATGGTATGGCATGCACGCTAACAGTGTTTGAATGGGAAAGCATGGCGCTTGTGCACGCGTTTATGTGTGTGTGTGTGTGTGTGTCTGTGTGTGTGTGTGTGTGTGTGTGTGTGTGTGTGTGTGTGTGTGCGATGGATGTTAGAGTGCTAAGCGCATACACGTGTGTGTCTGTGTGTGTGTGTGTGTGTGTGTGTGTGTGCGCGTGTGCGCGCGTGTGTGTGTGTGTGTGTGTGTGTGTGCGCGCGCGCGCGCGCTCGCGCTGGAGTCTTTTAGAACTATTCATGCGCATGCTGATTAGTATATATGGCATTGCGTCGGCCTATATACCTGTCTAAATGTTTTTCTCATTTCGTTTGTGTGTCTGTCTGTAGGGTTTGCTTCTTTCGTTATATCCATTGCTCCGTTCAATGAATCGAAACATTCCCCTCGTAAAAGACGGCTCAGAAAGTAACCTTCGGTGTACAATAGTGGACCAGTCGCTGTTCTGTCCTGCGTGTTCTTTGCTTTGAGCGTGTCAGCAGCCTGCAGGCTTTGTGCTTCGTCAGCGTGAAAGTAATGGATCTGCGCTTTATATTGTTGTTTTTCAAGGTATGTAGATACAAAGTGCATTTGTTTCGGAATGTGTGAGTGCTACACACACACACACACACACACATACACACACACACACATACACACGCACGCACGCACGCACGCACACACACACACACACACACACACAGAACACAGAGAGAGAGAGGGGGAGGGAAAAAGAGCAAGACAAGAGATGGTTATTATTTTAATTCAGTCAAGGTATGTGTGGAACGGTGGAAACATGACAATTTTTTTTCTTAGACACTCTTAAGCACAACAGGTCACTTTTTTTTCTTTTCTATTACCCTGCTAAATGCGTAAATTGTTTTATACATTTCCATCAGACCTCGATTACACGTGTGCAGAACATGCCGTTACTGAATTGTGCCTGCTGATTTGTCACGGCACAACCGATTGGTACTTTTATAAACCGTTTCTTGGTTTTGGAGGGAAGCGGGGAGGGGGGGGGGAGGAATTCGGGTGCTGAAGGGGGGGGGGGGGGCGGGGGGGGGGGTTCATTTTCTTATCTATTTGTCCCTAGGACAACTAAAACTGACGTGGGCATTTTTTACCCCAATGGAATCCAGCAGGCTACCCCCCCCCTCCCCCCCCACCACCACCATCTATAGATAGAGCAGTGTTTGGACTACCCACTACTCCCACAGCGGACACCACCAACAACAAAATAGCTGGTACATGGTGGGTGGCAACGGTCAAGAAAATAACGCATCGTTAACTGGATCATCATCTGTACGTGATAACCTGGCCGACATCTGTGTCCATGATTTCTTCTTTTTCCTCAGTCCGAAAATGTAGCAAATGTACAGTTTAGCCGCCCAGCAGTGTCCCGTCGATTATAATAGTATTATCAAAGATTATGAACCCGCTTCACTCCAGAATGTCCTAGGAGTTTAAGACGTTTACAAAACCGTTGAAGTTACAAAACGAATACAAACACAAACTGGATCAAAATATATGTCACACACACACACACGCATACACAAAAACAGCGCGCGCGCGCGCGCGCACACACACACACACACACACACACACACACACACACAAAAAAACAGCACGCACGCACCCATGCACGCGCGCACACGCACATAAACACACACACACACACACACACACACACACTGTCTAAACAAGACACGTATTTCTCCCACAGGTCTGCTCTCTACTCTGCTGTCCCTACCACGGCAGATGTGATCGCACCGCCACGCGCGCTCATACACACACACACACACACACACACACTGTTCTGACACAGGAAACATACTTATTTCACCCTCAGGTCTACACTCCATTCTGCTGTCTTTCCTACAACCAGCAGATGTGATCGCACCGCCAAGCGCGCGCCACACACATAAACACACACACACACACACACACACACACACACACACACACACACACACCGTTAACGCGTACTCATTTCCCTCCGTTTGGCGTACTCCCTTCTCAACTTTCAATACTAAAAACCAGCAGATGTGATTGCACCTCCCAGCAGCCACACACACAGCCACACACACACAGCCACACACATATCTCCCTTCTCTCCATGTGATCGGTTCTCATGCAGACGGCCAACACGTATGACGCGCGCACGTTCAAGCTGACGTCATCCGGTTGTTCCGTTCGTCCCCCCTCCACCCCCCCCCCCCCCCCAACACACACACACACACACACACACACACACACACACACTGCTTCCATCCTTCGGGTTTTTTTTTTAAAACCCAACCGGAAAAACTATCCCAGCGGTGCAAAATGTGCGCGAACTGCACGTTGCCACCGTGAAATTCTCTTCTCCCACTTAATGCAGCCCCTGTTGCTGGTCCCTCAATGTTGTGAAGAAGGCAGTCGACTGCTGACGTCACTGAGGAAAAGCGGAGACGCGATGAGAAGAGGGGATGGGGATGGGGATGAGGGTGGGGGAGTGGCGGTGCAAGGGGGGAGGGGGAGGGGACGGCACAGGAAGTGTGAAGACCTGAGAATTGAGAGAAAGAGAGAGAGAGAGAGAGAGAGAGAGAGAGAACCTGTGTGTGTGTGTGTGTGTGTGTGTGTGTGTGTGTGTGTGTGTGAACTTGGGGTAATGGGCGCGTGCGGGGATAGGGGTGGGAAGACATGGGGGGTCAGGGCAGAGGGAGAAGGGTGGGAGACACTGGAAGTGTGACGATCTGAAAGGTGTGTGTGTGTGGTGTGTGTGTGTGTGCGCGAGCGCGCGCGCGCATGCATGCGTATGCGCGCGCGCTGTGTGTGTGTGTGTGTGTGTGTGTGTGTGTGTGTGTGTGTGTGTGTGTGTGTGTGTGTGTGTGTGTGTACGCGCCAGAGCGCACGTATGTGCATGTGCTCGTGTGAGTATGTATGTGCATGCGTGTCTGCTTGTGTGCGCATGTATATGTGCATATGCCTTCAGAGAGTGAGACAGACAGACAGACAGACAGACACGACAGACAGACACACACACACACACACACACAGAGAGAGAGAGAGAGAGAGAGAGAGAGAGAGAGAGGAGAGAGAGAGAGAGAGAGAAGAGAGAGAGAGAGAGGATACAAAACGTCAACAGACGTAAAGAACGACCACCAACATAGGCATGAATAAATACTACATGCGTCCAAGGTGCAAGCAAGGTTTAGTGTTCAGGTGCCATCTTGGCAGTCTGGGGAAACGTGTCTACAACCCGCTGGTGCCTATAAACGTTAACAAGATAAATATATGAATAAATCAATCCATGAATAAATGAGAAACAAAAAGACATTTCACTGCCCAATTTGTGTGGTCCCTCTGGCGGTGTCACTTTCAGGGTACAGTAAACTAAGCCCCCCCCCCCCCCCCCCCCCCCCCCCTGCTCACACACACGCTCCCCCCCCCCCCAATGCTCACACACACGCTCTCTCTCTCTTTCCCCTCCCCCAAATGCTCACACACACGCTCTCCTCTCTCTCTCTCTCTCTCTCTCTCTCTCTCTCTCTCTCTCCCCTCTCTCTCTCTCTCTCTCCCCACCCCCCAGGGTGGTTAACGCTCCCGGTCGTATCCCCCCCCCCTCCACCAGTTGGACTGGATTCCCACACATTTTTATCACTGTGAACTAAGGACTTTTCAAGGACTTCATAAGGACCCGACAAGCATTTACGTGGAGGCAAATTGCGACAAACATAAACCACACACGTTTTAGCACGACATGCCTGCACATTCCCCAAACACCATGAGCACTACTCATTTTTCATGGAATAATACATATAATGACATTGTATCCTTTTACACAGCAGTCGCTCTATCTGCTGAACCGAACTATGCATGAAAGATATTTTCAGATCATAGGTAATCAGACGACTCTTGTCGTCAACCCCATCCCCCAAGATAAATAAATGGGGAAAAAATACAGAAAGAACGAACAAAACATCTTTAAGCAGTGCAAACGTCATGCAAAGACCACACACTTCTCACAGATACGAGGACTCCACTCTAGTGAGCCAATGCCAAGATTAGTTTTCAAAACTGAAAAACTTCCAGCTCAGTCCAAGGACCTTGAAAGCAGATCAAGACATAACGTTTATTGCCAAGCCGACCACGAGTGTCACATCAGGGCTGCAAAAAAGCTGTGGGGTTTCTTTCTTAATCTATACGCAAAAGTTAAAATGCAAAGATCACAACAACAAAAATCATATCAAATCAAGTTCTGAGACTAGACTGAAATAAAACAAACGAACAAACAAACAAAGAGTGCCACCAACCGCATCTAACTCAGATCAAACGAAGAGAAAATGCTGGTTCCTTTTAAAAGATTTTAGCATCCCGTCAGGTGGGACATCTCTCATCAAATCAAGGTCTTCATTCAATCCGCAGTAATACGCCTGCATCTTTGGTCTTCTGCATCCCAACATTCAATACAAAGAAGCTCAACGTTTGGTGGATATCGCACGGTATACATCACGTAGCTTCCCCGTTCTTCCAAACGTGGGAATGAGAACACGCACGTGCGACCAGTACGTAGGCTAGTCTGCACAAAACTCTTTCCTCTTCACAAGCCACTCCCCAGACGAATCCTTGAACAGGGTGTAAGCTCCTGCCAACAGCGGTCCTCCTCTCGAATCCTCAACTCCGAACGCACAATGCATGGAGTCTGGGCACCCTAGGGTGTTGACCTCAAGCATGATCGTCATGAACATACATTCTCATCTCATCGCTGACGAAGAACCGTTTCCTACTCTGGCAACACCCTGAACTGAGTTCTTTCGGCAAGGCAGAATCTGAAGAGGTGCATCACTTGGTCCGTCCCCGCCATTTTTCTTTCTTTGTTGTTTGTTTGTTGTTGTTTTTTTTAACTTTGTTGTTTGAGTTGTTCTTTTTTCTTTCCACTTGTTTATTGTTTCTTTGCAGAGGTCCGCTCGTGTACCAAAACGTTTCTGACGAATTGTTGTTTCAGAACGCTGGCTGGATAACGAAGTCTAACGATAAGGTACTGCTGCTTCCTATGATTGACAAAGATCGCTATGCACCCTACAAACACACACACACACACACACACGCGCGCGCGCGCCACCTTCCTCTTTACCATTCATTCCCTCCCCATTATCAAAAATAAAATCAACAACAACAAACTTATACTTGTCAGTTATGAAATCCGTACATATCCTTACAACAACAAAACCAAAACCAAACCAAACCAAACAAAACAATATCAAACTCCAGAAAGAAACTAAGTGCAAACTAAGTATGCACCATACACTTTTGTACACCGTTCATGAAAAAAAATGTACGCTTGATACACCACACTACACACACACACACACACACACACACACACACACACACACACACACACACACACACACACACGCACACACACATACACACACACACAGTATTCACTCCTAACGTTATAGTCAATCTCTCTCTCTCTCTCTCTCTCTCTCTCTCTCTCTCTCTCTCTCTCTCTCTCTTCTTTGGGTGGGGAGCGTTCTTTACGGGTTTATGATCACTGAAATCAAAGTCCTTTGAAAAGCTGTGCTCAACACTTAATACAAACGCACAAATGCAAATGCTCGCCAGCTTTCAATGAAAACACTGTACGGTACCAAAAAAAGTACCGCCGACAAAAACAAAATAAAACAACAAAAACACTTGTCAAAATAACGTAGTTTTGGGGGTGAAAAAAAAAAGCTCTGATCTATGATGTAAAACTTTCTGAAAGCACATTTAACGTACACATGTCTGTGTTTGCAATCTAAAAACAAAAAAACAAAAACAAAGAGAGAGAGAGAGAGAGGAGAGAGAGAGAGAGAGAGAGAGAGAGAGAGAGAGAAATTGATAGCACTAAGAACGGGACAAGAGAAGGGGAAGGAGACGAAGAGGAGGGTGGGGGGGGGGTGTCTTTCAATGATTCATACCACACAGGCTACATCCTCAACATGAACTGGGTGTGTCTGTTTGAATCACTTCAACAGGCCCTGTATGATCTATACAAATATTTTACAAAGAGACAGGTCTAACACAATAATACCAAGTAGGCTCATCATTATGGGATAAACACATTTCTTGGTACATTCATATTGAGAGGGGGGAAATGCGAAAGCGTTACACACACACACACACACACACACACACACACACAGAGAGAGAGAGAGAGAGAGAGAGAGAGAGAGAGAGGAGATTGGGAGAGAAACTTACACAGTCGAAATCTGTCATGTCTAGGCAGACGTCCGAAGATGACGGCAGCTGAGAGACTAAGCCACCCTGACAAGTGACGTATTGTGACGACAATAACTCATGACGTGAAAGCCTCTGGGTTATGACCCAGGACGCGGATACCGGGTAAAGGTCAACTCCAAAGGAGGAAGTTCCCACTGACAGTACAAAGACATGCGAGACAAGCGCAGCCACACACACACGAGAGAGAGAGAGAGAGAGAGAGAGAGAGAGAGAATCCAGGAAGCTCATATCTATTACACCTTACAGTTACAGAGATAAGTCGACACATCTAAGCGAAAACGACAGTCATCGAATAGGATGGGGGAAGGGTTGTGGAGGAGTGGTAACGGGGGGGGGGGGGGGGGGGGGGGGGGGGGGGGGGGTGGTGAATAAAGTTAGAATCATTGTTATATAATTATGTACACGATTTTAAGGACAATAGAATGGAGCTTGTTGTAAACACAAGCCCAAACTGAAAGCATTACAGTGAAAGAGGATGAAAGAAGGTCAACAGTGAAGTTCGTACGGTCCATATTTAAACCGCAGTGCTGAACATTGGAAAACTCCGCTGCGCGCTGCGCGACTTACCCGTTCATTCTCGTTGATTAAACAGACCATTTGCTCTACAAAGTCACAACTGTCAGTGTATTTTTCTTTTTAACAAACAAAGTAGTCTGCTGTTTTTCACGGCGCAGCGACATAGTCGCAGTTCTCCGCTGAGAATATGAGCCTACTTCTCTACGAACTGAAAAAAAGAATCACGGAGAGGGAGTAAGGGGGCAGGGGGGCTGGAGAAAATCTCATCAGTTTGACAATATCATTGGTTATGCTTGACGAACAGACCAACCTGTTACTGTAAGACCAACTGACAGCCAATCAGATCAACGGCAAATGACGGACGCTTTAAATATGCAGCGAAAGAATTTTAAGCAGTGAAAGGTGAATGAAGATATTCATCTTCATATCACTGGTTATAAGCTTCTCATGGCTGTAAGTAACCCCCACACCACGTGGCATTTCATAACAAACAGCTTTTAATAAAGGTGCACACATTAGATGGTGACACGAGCGTGCTGTCAGCCTAAAACTCTTCAGGGCAATTTGTTCCCAAACCGAAGTCCGTAGAGAACCATAGACTGATAAAGACCTCGGGATCCCCTTACAATATCAAGCACTGACAAAAGCCATATCACGCCAAAGAAACAGTGAGGACAGGAACGGTATCTCGCCTCGTTTTCACACGAATCGCCTATATCGCAGCCCCGTTCGTCCGCACAGGTGCCTAGCCTCTTCCAGCCGAGGGAATGGTTCAGCTGGATGGGCCACCCTCTAAAGTACCCACACATACGCCAGCTTCTTCTTGTCCGCTGTTCAGCGAGGGCGGCCAACAGCCTGCGCGTTAGCTTTGACCGCAAACTGACCACCGTGTGTGTGCTTCGAACTCGATGATTTTGACGCTATCAGCTGTGAGGTGTGGAACACAGCCAGCCAACCCGTGAACAGGAGGTAGACACAGCCAGTCAGACCGAAGATCCGTAGGGCGAAGTATCTTTGGTCAGACCAACGGGAAGAGGTGAATGCCTTCTGTACGCACAATGGAACTTCGACTGGTAAACAGAGTGAAGTTAGGACAGACAGCTTTGATCAGGCCAAGGCCGAATCTCTGTGTTAAAGCTGAAGCTCGGGCTCTTTACATAAGGGCGCGCGCACACAGGCAGGCACGCACGCACGCACGCGCGCGCGCGCGCGCACACACACACACACCACACACACACACACACACACACACACACCACACACACACACAGAGTTAGCAACACACACAAGCTTGGGATCAGACAAAAAGGAAAGAAGGAAAGAAAGAAAAAACACAGTGATGTGACCATGTCTTTCAGTATCATCGTCAATCAAACTGCATGTCAATATTTCACCGGTTTCGCGTCAAAAACAGAGAATTCTTGGTCACGCATGCAAACTAACGCTACACATGATGTTATTAGATAGATAGATAGATAGATAGATAGATAGATAGATAGATAGATAGATAGATAGATAGATAGTTAGACAGATAGATAGATAGATAGACGGCTGGACAGACAGATACGTAGATAGATACAGATAGACAGATATAAACAGATAGATAAACAGATAGACAGATAGACAGCTAGATAGATGGATTAATGGATGGGCGGACTGATAGATAGGTAGATAGATAGTTAGCAAATGGGATACGTGGTTGGTCAGATAGACATACAGATAGATAGCTATAGGTAGATAGGGAGATGGACAGATAGACAAGACAGACAGACAGATAGAAAACAAGACAGGCAGATTGACAGACAGATAGAAAGATAGGTAGATGGACAGATAGATAGGTAGATAGGGAGATATGAGATAGATAAGACAGACAGATATAAAACAAGACAGGTAGACGGACAGACAGAAAGATAGGTAAATGGACAGTTAGACAGACAGATAGCTAGGTAGATAGGGAGATAAGAGATAGATAAGACAAACAGACAGACAGACAGAAAACAAGACAGGCAGACGGACAGACAGACAGACAGAAGAAAAGTAGATGGACAGGTAGACAGACAGATAGTTAGGTAGATAAGAGATAAACAAGACGGACAGACAGATAGAAAACAAGACAGGCAGACGGACAGACAGACTGACAGAAAGGTAGATGGATAGACAGATACGACCCATGATAATTGCCCTCTTTTCTCTCTCTCTCTCTCTCTCTCTCTCTCTCTCTCTCTCTCTCTCTCTCTCTCTCTCAACGTTTCAAAAGCTTAATACTGACAGTGGTTTATTCGCATATATTTTCTGTCTTTAGTCTTTTTCCGTTAATACTATTTTTTTCTTTTCTCCTGACCTTTGTACATGTTTACATTTACGTGTGTGTATATATATATATGTATAGATATTTATTTTTTTCTCTTTTTTATTTTTTTTTTTTTTTTCATATACATTACACACACAACATGTTTTTGCTTCATGAGGGGATGACTGGAGAGGTAGAGGGGAGATGCTAAGAGAGGTGGTGATAGTGTGTGTGGAGGAATGCGGGGGGTCATCAAAAGGTAAGCACTCTGGAGTTTCTTCACTGCTGAGCCATTAGGGATCTAGACACTCTACTATGTTTGTGTTTCACTGACAATCGTGTGTGTCCGTGTATATGTGTTTATGTGCGCGCGTGTATACGTGTGTTTATGTGCGTGCGTGCGTGCGTGTGTGTGTCCGTGTATATGTGTGTGTGTGTGCGTGCGTGTATATGTCTATTTATATGCGTGCGTGTGCGTGCGTGTGCGTGTGCGCGTGCGTGCGTGCGCGTGCGTGCGTGCGTGCGTGCGTGTGTGTGGTGTGTGTGTGTGTGTGTGTGTGTGTGTGTGTGTGTGTGTGTGCGCGCGCGCGTACAAACGTGTGTTCGTGTCCGAGTGTTCACGCTCGAATTTTTAACCAATTTGTACAATTCTTTGGGTGACTCAAACAGGAACGAGCTCGCTCTCTCTTCTCTCTCTCTCTCTCTCTCTCTCTCTCTCTCTCCTCTCTCTCCAACACACACACACACACACACACACACAGAGTTGAAACACGCACGCTCCCATACACTCATGTGATTACCACACACACAGACACACACACACGCGACATTCACACACACAGAGTGACGACACACAGAGACTCTCTCTCTCTCTCTCTCTCTCTCTCTCTCTCTCTCTCTCTCTGTCACACACACACACACACACACACACACACACACACACACACACACACACAGCTGACCCCCGCACACAAAGCTCCTTGACACCCAATCACCAAAACGACTACGCCTTTTTTGTCGTCTGCCCGGCTCCGTGTCGGCCGCAGACAGTCGTCTCCCTAGCGCGCCACTATCTCCCACTCCACGATAAGAAAAGCTCAATCAGGAACGATAACACCTGTCGACAGAGACGCTCAAACGCTCTCCGGGTGTAGGCGACTAGGGACGAAGAGAAGAAGGAAAGAGAGTATCGAGTCTCGCCGTGAGGCGGTGGTTTATCTCCCCTGGGGGTTTATCGCCGAGAGGGGCGGGAGCACCCCCCGGCTCACAACGCTCTGAGTCACTCTCCTTTTGTCTGCTGAGGTTTACAGCTATCGATTACCCACAAGGCTTTGCTCGCCCAGCTCTCTTTCGTCTTCTTCTTCTTCCAGATGGGGATGTTTAACCTGCCCGTGCCACAGTCTTCAAGTAGACTATTCTGGCACACAGGTTGCATGCATTGTGTATTTTCATGTAGCCGGTACTCACCCGTCTTAGGACATGAGCATCGGGATCTTTAGAGTCCGTGTATGGTCTTTAGTGCATGTGACACAGACTAGACCTCGGTTTATAGTCCCATCCGAACGACTATAGGGGGGATGGAGTCAGAACCAATGTTAACTCCCAGGGAAAAATCCCCCTATACCGAAATTCGAACCCGCAACCCCAGGATCACGAGTCCGGCGCTCTACCAACTGAGCTATCGGCCCCCCAAACGTGTGTGTGTGTGTGTGTGTGTGTGTGTGTGTGTGTGTGTGTGTGTGTGTGTGTGTGTGTGTGTGTGTGTGTGTGTGTGTGTGAGTGGATGGTGAGATTCACGTCCGAGTGAGGTTCTCGGGTCGAAGTCTGCGTGGGGTTGAAGCTTTCCTTTGTTCTCTCGGCTGGTTGATGGGTTTTGTGTACGCACACAGGCTTCGATAGGTTCGTGAGAATGCCAGGCTTGGCCCCCTCTTGTGAGTGGCCTCCCAACAGGATTTTTTTTAAAATTTGGTTTCGGTGTGTGTGTGTGTGTGTGTGTGTGTGTGTGTGTGTGTATGTAAGTGTTTTAAAGAAAGGAGAGGGGACGGGGTGGGGGGAGATATCAAAACCCGGAAGAGGACTTTCGTGGTCGTGGGGTGGGGTGGGGGGTGGGGGTTCGTTCATGTGGCAAAGATAATACACCCACCTCACCTCCCACCGTCACCTCCACCAACCCCCAAAAGCCACATCTACCCTCCATATCATATGCCCCCTCCTCCACACACACCCCGCCACTCCCTCTCTCTCTCTCTCTTAACATCCCTCTTCTTCCCTAATTATAATACTCTTGACAGACCTTCAACAACCCAAGCGCACCTCTTCCCTGACAGGCGAGTCCAGGGTAGTCAAATGCACCATGATGCCATTCCAAAGAACTTATCCTACCTCCAACACTAAAGTGGACTAATCCAAGGCCGATATTCCACCAGCGACAATCTCGCGAGATATTCCTGACATCATCACGCCTGGGTAGGGACGGACAGCGGGGCCAGTAAAATAGCAGGTCTGCAGAGAGTGAGATCACGACACTACTTGTTTTAAATCAAAATCAAAATCAGACGAAGAATCAACGGAAGAAAGAAAGAATGAGAGGGACGAACGAGCAAAGACACAATGACAAAGAGAAACAAGTAACAAAAAAAAAAAAAAAGGAATAGAGACAGAAAGAAGAAAAAAAGGAAGCAAGGAGGAAAAAAAATTTAAAAGGGGGGGGGGGGGGGGGGGGGGGGGAGGAAGTGACAGACCGACAGGACAGACACACAGTCACAAATCTATACACAGAGTGCCAGCGACAGACTCAGGAGAGAGAGAGAGAGAGAGAGAGAGAGAGAGAGAGAGAGAGAGAGAGAGAGAGAGAGAGAGAGAGAGAGAGAGAGAGAGCAGACAGGACAGACTGAGACAGAAGATTGACAGAGACGGACAGACAGATGGAGAAGAAGAAGAAGACAGAGGACAGACAGACAGACGGAAGAAGAAGGAGAAAAACAAAAGAGAAGAAGATTAACAACAACAACAACAACAACAACACACAACAAACAACAAAAAAAACACAACAACAACAAGCGATCATATTAAAAAAACAAAAAAAATGTTTGGAGCGATTCCACCAAAAGCAGACAGACCACAATCACTAAACACGGGGTCGACCCATCTTTCAACCCAGCGCACGACCGAGTAACCGAAGAGAGATCATCCATCTCTCTTCCGCATCTGCATCTACGGATGGGCGTGACGGTGACACTTTACAGCTTCCGCTGATTCTTTCCGCTCACGTCCATACGGGCTGATGTAGTTACTGCACTACAGGATGGCGTCACGTACCCACCTCGCCCACGGGACACGACATTCATAACTATGGGGAATAGGAAGAGCCAGATGCATTGCATGTTTAGGGACTGCCGTGCATGGGCTGATGATGTGTATGTAGGGACAAGGCGGTGTGTGTTAATTAACGGAAACACTTCACCCGTGAAAACTCTGCAGGCTCTTTCAGATCAAATGATGTCCCTTTGTCCCCTTGGAAATTTTGTGCAGGTAATTTCCTCTTTTCTGTTACCCCTTTAAACTCTGGTGGGGGTAGGGGGGGTCTTTTTTTTTTTTGCTGTTGTTGTTGTTTGTGTTCGTAAGCTTGCTGTACTATCGCCCATCGCTTTTCTGTTTTGTATCGCATTCGCCTGTTCTTGTTCTAAAAGACTTTACACTTTTCTGTGTTCTTTTCCCATTGACACTGATGTCCTTTCCTTCTTTCTTCGTTCCGCGACTGAAACTCCGAGATTCACCATTCGTGTGTGTTGTGGCAAATTTGTGTACAGGACCGTTTTTGTTTGTTTTTTTTAAAATTGTATTATCCACCGTCAGGTAGCCACATTCTGTTTTCAGGGATAATGTCTAAACAGAATACTTATGAGCATAATATACTTTATCTTCGTGTCGTCCATCTCAAGGGCACACACAATGGCCTGCTCTTTCCAGGACAGGTGGAATGTGCATGAACGTGCGTGCAAGATTTTTCTTTCAACGTGCACCCGTCCACGTACAGGACTTGGGTTCAAAGTTTCGTCTGAAGGTCTATAGGAAGGGGACTGGACGCTGCACTCCGAAGAGAACACCTCTTTCAATCTGGCCGTCTCGGGCGAGAACCGAACCCCGGACCTTGGAATAAGAGACGCTGACACCTTAACCACTGGGGCCAGCCAGGCCGCCACGTAGGCTGGTAGACATGCAAGCTTTTGATGTTGCTATTGTTGTTGTTGTTATTGTTGATAGACCATGTAAGCTTTTGTTGTTGCTGTTGTTGTTGTTGTTGTTGTTGTTGATAGACATGTAAGCTTTTGTTGTTGTTTGCTGCTGCTGCTGCTGCTATAATCTGACTACGTCAACACTGTTCAGAGTTGGACACGAGCTCGCCCTCTGTCAGGGGAGGTAAACAATTAAGCGCCGGGAAGGGTGACGGCCCCTCTTACCCGCCTCGGTTTTAATCTGCCTTGAGGATGCCAACGATTTACATATATATATATATATATATATATATATTTTATATAGGTTTCATATTCTAGGCTGCTGTACATGTTTGTCTGGATGGTTTCGTGGGTTTGTTCTGTTTGTTTCTTCGCTTTTCTCCGGACTGGGCGTGTTTTCTCCACGTGGCGACAAGACTTGAAAGCACCCCCCGTATGGTCCGGTCCCATGGGCCTTTTGCACCACTGTAAAATAAACCTGCCATGGAATGCCTCCGTGTGGGTGCGAAGAACACGGTAACATGAATAGAGTTATTGTGACAGTTTGTTTAATTAATTCAGTTCTCCACCCCCCCCCCCCCCCCCCCACCCTCCTCCAACCCTTAAAAGAAAATGCACTGCTAAGATGAAGAAAAGCTGAAAAGCGGAAAGTGTTAAAAGAGTTTTCTCCCCTCTCACTGCTTTTTTTTTTTTCTCCCTTCGACAAAAAAGTGCAATACACCCACGGTATTTTTGCGAAAATTCGTTTTTAAAAAATGCGTCAATACTGTGTTGAAGTGGAATATGGGTTACAATCCGTAAGATGAATGCTCTCTCCCGGCAACGAGACAGTCTCGGCGACAAAAATTAAATTTTGAGTGTCATCCAGGGGGGGTCTGAAGGGAAAGGTCTTGGGAGTCCTCAAATTTCCTGTTCAAAAAGTGTCCGTATTTTAAAACGCATGAACCAGGCAGGTGCGCGCCGCGCCCCGCGCACGCGCAGCACACACCCCCACACACCACACACACACACAAGCATGTTGGACGCGTGAAAACCCAAATTGAAAACATCATGCGGGATCCCGCCGCGCAAGCGCGCGCGCATTTCAACACCAAAACAAAAAGAAGCAAAAGATAAAAGTAGAGAAAAAAAGAAAGTTTTGCGGCGATGAAAGGAAGGAAATGAAAGGGGAAGGAAAAAAACATGGGAAGGGAAAAAAAGAAATGAAGGAGGAAAAAAAAAAAAAAAAGGAAACAAAAAAACTAGGAATAAAAAAAAAAAATCATACAAGAAAGAACAAAGTACGGGGGAGAAAAAATGGGAATAAAAAAAATGGGGAGGAAAAAGAAAGAAAAAAAAGAAAGAAATGATGGAAAAAAAAAAGAAAAATCATAATTGATGATGATGATGATGATGATGAGATAATAATTATTATTATAAAGATGATGATGATCATGATGATTTAAAAAATGTTTGGGGGAAAACGAAAAAAAATACAGAAAAAAGAAAAAAAGAAAACAAGACACGCAGAAGAGGGATGGAGAAAGAAAAAAAAAAACGAAAGAAAGGTACCAGAAAAGAAAACAAGACTATATAGAAAAAGGAAAGAGGGTGTGGTGTGGGGAGGTGTGGGAAGGACATTCCAATTACAACTATATCACCAAAGGGTTTTTGGACTGTGTACCCACTACCATCGGGTGGTCGGTGGTGTGCAGGAATGTACAGCCGAAAAAAAACAGTGGAGCTACTTCAAAAGAGGTCGTCTGCGCACTTCTCTACATTTCACACGCAATCTGTTCAATACATAGGACCAAAGATACCTACATGTACAGAGAGGACGGAGAGAGAAAGAGAGAGAGAGAGAGGGGGGGGGGGTTCTGCGCGCACAATACACACGCACGCGCTTGCGCGCTCGCGAACGCGTTAAACACACACACCACACACACACACACACACACACACACACACACACACACACACACAACAGTGAGTGAAGGAAAGAGAAGAAGAGATGCAGACGGGGAGAGAGACAGAGAGACAGGCAGACAGACAGACAGACAGACAGACAGCCAGCAGAAAGACATAGACATCGAGACAGAGAATGACACAGAGGTAGGTAAGGTAAGGTAAGGTAAGGTAAGGTAAGGTAAGGTAAGGTAAGGTAAGGTAAGGTAGGTAAGGTAAGTTGCTTATAACTGAGAAAGACAGAGACACAGAGGAAGAGAGTGATTCAACAGTGACAGATACACAGAGAGAGAGAGAGAGAGAGAGAGAGAGAGAGAGAGAGAGAAGTAGAGAGAGAGAAATGGGGGGCGGGGGAGGGGAGGGGGGGGGACTGACGGGATGGGGGGTGGATGGAGGTTCTGAGGGGACGTATCAAGAAAAATGTTAATGATTCCAACGGGGACTGGAAGAGGTGGACTGGGTGGTGGGGTGGTGGGTGTGGGGGTGATGCTGGATTCAGAGTGGGAAGGACGAGGAAAGATACAAATTGATACAGAC
>CM031625.1:28634210-28636710 GCA_018398815.1 Conus ventricosus | reverse complement strand
CACAACACAACACAACACAACACAACACATGCAACACAACACAACACAACACAACACCTCTTGAAAATGTTCATTTTCCGAATACAAAACAACCCTAGTCAAAACGCTTCTTCTCATGGTAAATTCCCGGTATAATTTGGATGTTCTTATCATGCACAACGCTTAGCAAAAAGCAAAAGTGAATTTTGTCTCCTGTGTTAAGATTAAGAGGGAGGGGGGGGGGGGAGAGAAAGAAAGAGACAGACAGACAGACACTGTCAGACACAGTCAGACAGAGCTGTGCTAAAATTAAGAGGGAGGGAGGGAGAGAAAGAAAGAGAGACAGACACTGTCACACACAGTCAGACAGACAGAGACAGAGACAGACAGTCAAACAGACAGACAGATATAAAGACAGACAGGTAAGAGGAATGTGGTCTTGTGTGCCCATGTCTGAATGCATGCTCATGTCTTCATGTGTGCAGAGCCTTAACGTGTGAGAGAGAGAGAGAGAGAGAGAGAGAGAGAGAGAGAGAGAGAGAGAGAGACAGACAGACAGACAGACAGACAGACAGACACACACACACACACACACACACACACACACACACACACACACACAGACAATCTGAATGCATGCGCACATCTTCATGAGTGCGTAGTTTGACTTCGAATGTGAGAGGGGAGTGAATGAGGGGGAGAGGGGGAAGAAACATGGAGGAGAGAGAAGGGGGAGGGCAGAGGGGTGGGGAGACAGACAAACAGACAGGAGAAGTTGAAACAGACACAACAAGAGCTCGGAGGCACAGAGCGAGTGGGATGCGTGTTTTTTTAAACTTCAGTGTTGATATGTTTTTCGTCGTTGTACGAGCTAACTGTGAAGGTGACGAGGCAGCGCATTGTCCGCCAAAACAAAGGCCGCCTTTGTTGCCACGGGTGTCACCGTCGTCCCTCACCCCATCATAACCACAACGTCCCTTTCACCCCCCCCCCCCCCCGTTCCCAGGGCTCCCCCCAACCACCCACCCCGACCCGACCCCGCACTACTCCTCCCTCCTCTCACCTGTAATTTCAAGCTCAGTTAATTCTCCACCTCTGTCACATCACATCTTACACAACACACACTTCTCTCTCTCTCTCTCTCTCTCTCTCTCTCTCTCTCTCTCTCTCTCTCTCTCTCTCTTTTAACACACACACACACACACACACACACACACACACACACACACACACATACATACACTCCCCTCAATTCACCCCCGAACCCTCTGCTACCCTCTTGTTGCTATTCATACTGTTATCTGCAACGTTGCTAATGTTATTTTTGGTTGGTTGGTTGGTTGTTCATGTCTGATTAATTAACCGTCTCTTCCCCGGCCGTTCCCCCTCTTCTACCTCACACTGTCTCATGTATTCTCCTCATCCGCTCCCCTTCCCTCCGCCTTCTTCTTTATTTCGCACCTTCTTCTGTAGATCCTCTTATCCCTCCCTCCCCTCTCACTTCCTCCTTCTCCTCCCGCACGCCTCTCCCAGCCCACCACGAGTAGAGCACCAGACAAGGTGGGAGGAGCACCATCGGCTACTCAGTCTCTCCCTACATCCCCTCCCTCCCTCTCTCTCTCCACCCTCCTTCCACGCCACGCCACCCCACCCCACTCCACCCAGCCCCTTCCCCACTCTCCTCCCCTGTGCCCCCATTCTCGCCCCTTTCATCCACTTTAAACAACAAAGCGAAGACAGCCGTTCAAAGTTGGAGAGAAAGACAGACACGGAAGAGATAAAAGCTTTTTTTCTTCTTTTTTTTAAAACTGAAGTGAGCAATTAATTTGGCTATCCGGTTGAGAAGTGACTGACTTATCACCACCATCACCCCCCCCCCCCTCCTCCACCCCCTCCCCCAGTCTCTACCTTCGCTTCTTTCGCCCGCCCCGAAAAAAAAAGGGGTGGGGGTGGGAGCGCACCTTTGTTTGTTTGCTCGTTTATTTCCTCCTTTAATTGGCATCCGTGCGTGCGTGCGTGCCTGTATGTGTGTGTGTGTGTGTGTGTGTGTGGGGTGTGTGTGTGTGTGTGTGTGTGTGTGTGTGTGTGTGTGGCGCGCGCGCGCGCGCGCGTGTGTGTGTGTGTGTGTGTGTGTGTGTGTGTGTGTGTGTGTGTGTGTGTGTGTGTGTGTGTGTGTGTGTGTGTGTGCGTGCGTGTAGGTGTGTGTACGTGTTGTTGTGCTTCAGTTTAACCTCTTCCCACTGAAAGTGATATCAGACGATGTGTACGTACACACACACACACACACACACACACACACACACACACACACACACACACACACACACACACACGATGTGTGTACGCGTGTGTGTGTGTGTGTGTGTGTGTGTGTGTGTGTGTGTGTGTGTGTGTGTGTGTGTGTGTGTGTGTGTGTGTGTGAGATTCAAGATTCAAGATTCAATAGTTTAATGCCTTTGAAAACCGTAACAGGTTTTATATGACACAAATAAATAGAGAAAAGATGAACGAAACCAAATGA
>CM031625.1:28616710-28629210 GCA_018398815.1 Conus ventricosus | reverse complement strand
TTCAACTAAACGCACTGCACATTTAAAATTCAATAATAGCCTTTGCAAACCGTAACAGGTTTTATAAATGACACAAATAAACAGAGAAAGATGAACGCAACCAAATGACAAATACAACATATTCATGCTATGTATGTTGAGTATCTATCCAACTATCATCATGTTTTAATATTCAAGTTGTCTTGTCCACCATTTTACCTCATCGACACTATTGAAATTAGGCATACACCAAATTTAGAATACTCGCTTGATAAGCAAGTCTTTGATATTAAGATAGGATGGCAGCGCATTTTGTTATATTATAATTTGTCTTTGAAGTGTTTCTAACACGGCGGCCTTATCTGCCGTAAATTATATTACATTTATCTAAGAAATGCATATCGTCTTCTACTTACTTACCATACCAAACCAGTCTCTTTCTCTTAGGTGTCTTAGTAAATCTATCACCTTTATTCTATTTTAAAGATCGTGACCAAAAATTCATACTTTACATAGTGCTTGATTGTTGATTGACGCTTATGCAAGTTTGCTAAATAAGGTTTCCATTCTGTAATCTGTAGTAATATGTCAAAAAAATTATTTAGTTTTGATTTCTGTATCTGATTTTTCTTTCCAAAAAATACATAATCATCTTTTAGTTTATTCGTAGCACCCACAAAAACACAACTTGTTAATATTAAAGGTATGTTGGTTTATACCAAACATAGCTTCAATCCCATTCGGCCTGCGAATTTGTTTGACATATACTAAAACCAAGTGTTTGCTGTCTTCGATTTGTTTAACATGTTAGTGTATATGCTATTTCATAAGCTGCGTTGACTTCAGATTCTAAAATAAGATGCCAAACATTATTATCTGATGGATTATTGTTAAGCTAATTGGAACAAACTTCTCCGGATTCTCCAATTAAGCTACGTTTTATAGCTTTTTTTGGTGCACACCTACCATTTGCTAGAAGAACTTGTGTTGAGTATCTTCATTGGTAAACTATTTGAAAGAGCAATGATTAAACAAGATATTAATCTAAATTTGAACATTATTCAATTAATATTAAGCAAAAAGGTAGCCACACATCCGCGCCATACATTAAAATTGGTGAAATAATGACTATCAAACCACTGTAGAACAATTTACAATTAAATATTTTGTTTTTAAACGCTTTTAAACGTGGTGCTTGTTGTGTGTGTGTGTGTGTGTGTGATGTGGTGTGTTGTGTGTGTGTGTGTAGTGTAGGTGTGGAGTTGATAGTGTGGGTGATTGCGTATGTGTGTGGCACGTGTGGCTGTCTGTATGTCTGTGTGTGCGTGCTGCCTGTGTGTGTGTGGTGTTGTGTTAGTGTGTGTGTGTGGTGTGTGTGTGTGTGGTGTAGTGTCTGCGTGCGTGCGTGCGTGCGTGCGTGCGTGCGTGTGTGATGTGGTGTGAGAGATGTGTGATGTGTGGTGTGTGAGTGTGAGTGTATGTGGATGCGTGAGTGTGTATGTGTGTGTCTGTGTCTGTGTGTCTATATCGCGCATGCTGTGTGTGCTTGTGTTTCGTGCGCGCGTGTGTGTGCGTGGTATTGTGGGTGTGTTTGGAGTGTGTATGTGTGTGTGTGGAGATGTGTGTTGTGAGTGTGTGTGTGAGGTGTGCATGCGTGCGTGCGTGTGTGTGGCGTGCGTGTGTGTATGTATGCGCGCGAGCGACGTGCGTGCGAGCGAGCGTGCGTGCGTGCGTGCGTGCGTGCGGTGCGTGTGAGGGTGCGCGCGCGCGCGCGTGTGGTGTGCATGCCTTTTTCTTCACCTGGCACGAGAATAAGAATGCCAAGGGCCCCGCAACCAATCATCAGAACGACTATTTTTCGGTGCCAGCGACAAAACGGCGGGGGGGAGGGCTGAACATCATGTAGAAAATCACCACCTTGAACCTCATTGCTGCTCAATATACAACAAGTGTCTCGTTCACATGTGTCTCGTATTCATACCAAAGAGGAAGTACACCGTCAAACGGAAACAGGCAGAAGTAGAATTCTGGCTTCGGTGACCAGCCGCCGTGGCGACGATGGATATAGCGGGTCGCGGACACCCGCATTGGGAGGTCGAGGGGTTCGAATCCCATCAGAGTCAGGGTGGGTTTTTCTGGCCCCGACCGGCACCATACCCCGGAGTTGAGTTTGCTGCGGACTCATTGGAAACTGGGACCTACACAGTCGAGCTTCATCCACAAAAATGGATGCGTTTATCTTAGAGTGAGTGCTCAAATTTCCTGACCCAACACCTGCAGGTGCCTGTATCTCTCGGGCCTGGTTGACGCCGGGAATATATAATGAAAGGCAAGCTAGAGTACAGCCCTGTTATCAGTTGCTCCGACCGAAATGGAAATCCGTAACATCATCAATATCATCCTCATTCTCATCGATCAGCATAAAAAAAAAATGGCCTCGTCTCTATTATTGTGTTTTTTTTTCTGTTGTTTTTTTCCTTCTTCGTCTTCTTCTTCTTCTTCTTCTTTTCCTTCTTCTTCTTCTTCATTTCCTCCTCCTTACCCCTTCTTTCTAGTCTTTTTTTTCAAGTCTAAAAGAAAAAAATATTGCGTGCACGGGCTTGCGATTCGTCCAGTTCTAACTTCAGTTTATACGTTGGGCAGGAGCGACCAACCAATTTACGTACGCAGAGGGAAAGTCGCCAGAATCATGTCGGAAATACACACCCTGACGAATTCAATTCACACTCTGCTGTCAAGGCCTGCATCGGCTAATCACGGCCAGTGTGGGAACACGCGTTAATCATTTCACCACCCCTCACAACCTCCCACACCCCCCATCTCCACCCCCCCGAACCATCGCCGACAAACCCGAACAACAGACCCTTTTCTCTCAATATTTTTTGCTGTGGTGTGATGTGTGTGTGTGTGTATGTGTGGTGTGTGTGTGTGTGTTGTTTGCGGGCGGGCGGCGGGCTGCGTGGGTGTGGTGTGTGGTGTGTGTGTGTGTGTGTGTGTGTGAGTGTGGTGTGCGTGCGTGCGTGCTGCGTGCGTTGCGTGAGAGGCGATGCGTGGCGTGCGTGTCGTGCGGCGATGCGGCCGTGCCTGGGCGTGCCTGCGTGCTTTTCATGCGTGATGCATGTGTTGTGAAAGTGTGTGTGTTATGGGAGAGAAGCGATTGTGCGAGATTCTTGAGCGCGCGCGCGCGCGTGTTAGTGTGTGTGGGTGTGTGTGTTGAGTGTGGTTGTGAGTGTGTGTGTGTGGTGTGTGTGTGTTGATGTTGGTGTGTGTGTGCGCGCGCGCGCGAGAGTGTGAGTGAGTGTGTGTGTGATGATGTGCGTGTGTGTGGTGTGTGTTGTTGTGTGATGTGTGTGTGTGTGAGTGTGGTGTGTTGATGTGTGTTTTTTGTATGTTGTCTGTGTGTGTGTGTAGTGTGTGTGTGTGGTGTGTGGTGTGAGTGAGTGTGTGTTGTGTGTGTGTTGAGTAACAGACAGACCAGAGAGAGAGAGCAGAGAGAGCGCGAGAGAGAAGCGAGCGCGAGCGAGAGAGAGAGAGAGAGAGAGACGAGAGAGAACGTGAGCTGACGGGCAAGCGTATGAGAGTGATTAGTTATTCCGCTGATTGTTCTTCTACATACTTAGTTTCTAACTATCGTTGGTCGTTACACCGCGTTGGTTGACATTCTCACCATAAAAACTGAAGACACGTCCACTTTTGCTGGGATGCGCGCAATGCGGGTGAAGGTGGGGCACGGCGCGGAGCTGAGGGCAAAAGGGCGGCAGAGCGGGGGGAGGGGGGCGGCTTTGAATGCCCCCCCCCAAAAAACAGACGAACAGACATCACCTTATACATGCAAAACGTTAACGTCCACTAATACAAGCAACCGAGACTGTGAGGACCATATTAGAAAGTTGAATAGAATAGACCTCTCCCCTACCACGCCCACAAACCAGTGCCCCATCCCATCATCCCCAGCCACTTCCCGCCATCTTTCTTATCCCCCCCCCCCACATTTACACTAACACACCCACACACCCACCCACACACACAACACACACACAAACACACCCACACACACACACAGATAGAGAGGGAGGGAAGAAGTGGGGTAGGGAGGGGGCGGGAAGAGACGACAACAAGAAGCATCCTCCTCTATCCTCGCTCACGCTTCCCCCAATCATTCAGTCTTTCCCTTTTTACCAGAAGATCTTGACAGAACGTCCCACCCTCCATTCAATAAATATCCATTGGATCAATGACGGCGTCTCCCCGCGAGCGTCTCGATCACCGTCTGTTTTCCCATAGTCCCCAGGTACTGCAGGTAGTATTAAGGTCCACATGATCGTGACCTGGCCATGGCAACTCTTTTACCTGGCTTTGTGACCCCCCACCCCACCCCCGACCCTGCCTCCCCCTCCCCAATCCCAGTGAGCACCCCTCCCCCATACCCACCCCGCCTCTCCCTTTCCCTGAGTCATTGTTACCTAAACTGAAGGCGAGGTCATAGAAAACGCAGCGAAACGGACACGAATAAGGCTCTCAAAGGCACAATGGTTTCACATGAGAGAGAGAGAGAGAGAGAGGAGAGAGAGCGAGACGAGAGAGAGAGAGAGAGAGAGAGAAGAAGATGCGCGCCCAGACCAGAGAAACAGAGACAGAGAGACAGAACGACAGAGAGAGACAGCCAGGGAAGACCAAGAGATAGAGAGAGGAGAACGTACCCCCAAAAAAAAAGAAACACAAATAGATATAACAGCCAACCGACGACGCGCGAGAGAGAGAGAGAGAGAGAGCGAGAAGCGAGAGAGGCGAGAAGCAAGCCGAGAACAGAAGAGATAGAGCAGCGCGCGCGCGGAGAGCGCGAGAGAGAGCGACGTCGCGAGAGAGGGCACCAGGGATGAGGGGCAACAACAGACCGACAGCCCGCCCGACACGGAGGCAGGGATAGCCGGTCCGTCCGACGCGGAAACCGTACAGAAACCAACCATGTATAAAGGCGCATGCGCGCGCGCGAGAGAGCGCGCGAGTCGCCAGAGAGTAGACGAGACGCGCGAGCGCCGAGCGAGCGCGCCCGACCCGAGACAACCCGACCGACCGCACCGCCAGTGCCGACTGAAGAGGAGAACAGGGGTAGGATGACACGACCACAGCGGCACCGGAACTGAAACAGATACCCATCCCGGCGCCGGGGGAGCAGCGCGCAGCAGAAGCACGCGAGAGAGCCGACGCGGGACGAGCGCTGCGAGAGGATGACATAGAGATACGCGCTGAGAGAAGCACGTGACTCACGACTCACGCCACAACCACTAACATAACACACGATAAGCTCTTTTAAGGCAGAAGCCAATACATCCACTCAGACCTTGCTACATCTCCCACATTCAACTACACCGACCCTGCCCACACATAACAGGTCCGACCCAAATGACGCACACGCACAAAATAATACTACCTCACCACGACAATCAGCAAACCAAAAAGCTATAAAAAAACAAACCAAATTTCCATTACCCCCATACCCAAACATAATCAGAGACGATACGTGCGCAGCAACCCAAGCACGCACACGCCCCCACATACACGCACGCCCCGCGTACAAACCCGACACCCACACCCCACACAACCCCCCACCACAACCCACCCACACCTCCCGCCCTCCACCAATTAATACAATCCGCAACTACTAGAGGCAAACAACACAGTAGGGCGTTCCGACTAAGATCACAAGGATAAGTGATAATCAACATGTTCACGTAAATGTTTTATGGAATTGCAGAAATGAAGGACGCAGCGCTTGCCAAGATTTGGCAGACGGCGCAGAGAGGTTTCCACACAGATGGCCCACAAACATGCACAACTAGCTTTTGAACAAATACAATTGGCGGACACGTGGTACATGAATTCAAGAAGAATCATATCGCGTTGTATTGCCATTAGGCAAAACCTCCAGCAAAGATATGTTGGCGCCCAGTTTGCATGGACTTTAAACATTAAGTACAGCCTTATTAAAATCAGTGGGGGGGCGTCTGGGGGGGGGGCGTATTGTAGCATCTCATTAGTTTTTGGTCGAATTTGGGCCCGTGTTAGATAGAAAACTTGACGGGAAGAATCCGCTTAATGAGACCCCGCCTATGCAATAGAGTTAGATCTTATTTTATGTGATTATTCACCGGCCCCCACTCCAGAACAGTGGACGCAAAGTAGAAGTGAGAAAGGCCATGGCTTCCAAAACTAATTTCCGGGATGTGTGGTTCAACTAATAACAGAGTTATATTGAGTCGCAAACACAGATTGCGAGCCACATGTTTGCCAAACCATGACTTTATATGTGAATGCCTTTAAAATTACAATCAATATCCGCCTAAGACACGGTGTTCGTAACCTGCTCGATCACGGTATATATCAACATCATTTTTAGGTTCAACATAAGATGCAGTCGATGACTTTTCAGTCTCGATGCAAGGACCCAACTTTTTGTTTTAGGATGCGGATTAAGGACCATTCGTTTTGGTTGCACATAGCTAAGACATCCTTTAACTATATGTGTAACGAAATATTTGTACAGACATATTATGTATCACTACATGAAGAGAACTGTCGACATCCACAGATCACAGATGACATCTTTGGTGAATAATGTGCATACGGAAGGTCCTTTATCAACAAACCGGAAGAGAAGAGGTCCAAGGACAGAGCCCTGTGAAACGCCACAGCTCCCTCTACCTATCAGAGGAATAAGTATACCGTTAAAGTAAACACGCTGGGGTCCTTTTTACAAGATATGACAGAAAGACAGTAACTACAGCCGGAATTTGAACCATAATGCCAGTCCATTTTGAATTAAAACATGTATTGTGGTCCTACAAGATCAAAGGCTTTCATAAAATCGAGGAAAACCGTTCCCGTGAATTTTCTATTCGTTGATGGCTGATAGCCATAAGTATCACAGGAGGCTGTTAAGGCCGTGTGGCCAGATGAGTGATTTCGACGAAAGCCTGACAGAACTGGTGGAGAAATTGGTAGAAGTTCCATATGTTTATTAGGTGATTGTGACATGCCTCTCCAGAGTTTTCGACACAACGGATAAAAGAGATATTGTCTAAAATGGTTTAAAATCATGAGAATCTCTTGCTTTGGGTAAAGGGATAACTATTTGCAGCCTTTAGACCACACATTGGCCGACAATACCTGAACACACACAAATTATATAAACCTCCGTAAGGGTAACAACAATGTACGGAAACAAGCGTTGAGTAATAGCACATTAATTATCTGGACCCATTGCTTTTATTTAATTTTTAAGTTTTGAAATTAAGACCAACTTCATTAATAGCAAGCACAGGGATCTAAATGAATCTCTCTATTCAAACAGTTCCATGGCAAAACGATTGGGAGAACAGCTGGAGTCTCAAACGAAATAAAGCAAGTGACCCATGGCAGTGTTTGTACTGATTATCAGTTACACATGAAGGGAAAAGATTGATGAAGAGGGTTTAGCAGACCACATAGTCCCCCGCCCCAACCACCCCGCAGTATTATCTGATTGACTTTCATCGTCTTGTCAGTTTATTTCATTAACAGCACGCCATAATGATGCGTATCCCTGTTTGCGTTTATCATTTCCTAAAATCCTCAGATTATAGATTTTCTAACTATAATCTGATACCTGTTTCTCTGCATTTTATATTCCAACTACTTTATTTTCGTTTTAATCAATCCCTTAGTGCCAGTATCTATAATACTGGATCAATTGTCAGCAGCTGGAATGTACCCTGTGGTTTAACCCATTTTCTATCTAAGTGGGGCTGTTTAATCAACGAAGTGAGAGAAAGGAATTAAACCAGGATAATATACGCTTCATTTGGATCTGTGTAACAGAGGTACACTGTAGAAAGGCTAAGCTAAGCTTAATCGAGAAAAATTCATTCCTTACTGAAATTTTTGAAAGCAAGCGAATAATGAATGGTTAGTGTGGCCCTTATACCTGTTTGCTTTTGGGGAAGTTTACAAGACCAAGATTAACACACACAACGAACAGTGGCACAGATGCTTTGTTGCCCACGTTATAATTGGACACCATGGCAATTTGTTGTTCGTGTAGATAATGATCCAGCAATTGGTCGAAGATGTCTTCGCGGATTCTAGTTGGAGATTCAAGAATAAAGCTGATGCAAGCCAAAGATGTGGTGGACGTGCATCCCCTGCAGGCTGCCGTTTTTAACAGATCAATGTTAAAATCACCAAGAAGAATTACATATGGATAGCTCATATAATAACTCATACCATCATGTAAACAAAGTATGTCATACTACCACAGGAAAGTAGGCAGCGGGATCCTGAAGCACATAATCCAACTGAGACGAGGGCTGAGTTGGGAGGTTTGCCTGCAGCCACATACATTCACACAAATATCAGGCTCCATTCACTCACGCCGCCTTTTTGTACCAGTGAGCGATGCTTTGATGAATATATATTCCCACTCCTGTTTCACCAGAGTGATGTGCCTCGCAGTCGGACAAAAGTTATAGTTAGTTATGGATAAAGCTGTATCAGTGAAACGGGAGTCAAGGCGAGTATTTACACTAAGTCCCAGCAGATGACTAGAAGGGATTCGTCATAGAAGAAAACAGAATCCTGAATCTTATTTGGCAGATCATAAACATTTAGGTGCCATGCAAAATCCAGTATCATTATTGATTCCAATTATAGGCGAATGGTCCATTCGTAATAATTCTAGACAAAAGTCCATGCGCCAACAACCAAAAGTAGATCTACTGTTACTACAACAATTAAAAATCTAAGGATCACACTTATAAAATATCCCAAGAACACAACACAATCCGAACGCAGGGCAATGAATACAGCTCCAAGGACAAATCAGTAATGTGTAGCTGATGTGAAGATCTAGAGACCGACGAATTTGCCCGTTAACTGACGTTAAGATTGTATAGTCAAGGGGAATCACGCTAAAAAGCCCCAAAAAAGCGAGGGAAATATGGGGGCGGGATATATACACCCCGTAACACATTAGGACAACAAAAGCGAATGAGACGCCAATCAAATCTTCACAGAATATGCCCGTACGCTCCTCGTCCGATAGTATCCATTATGAGCAACACTATTCTGAAATGAAACTATATACACAAAGGAAATACTTCTAAAGCAAAATTACGATGACGGGATACAGAAGAAGAGATTAAAAAAAACAAAAAAAAACGGTACAATAAACTTAAGACAAATGCAAAGACCCAACCACCCAAAATGACACACAAGTAGGGAAGAACAAAAAAAAAAACAAAAAAAAAAAAACCACCCCTTGGTCGCATACAAAACACAGTCACGTAAAGTCGCACAATGTAACTACCATGCAATGCAACCATATTGCCAATCGCACGCAGTCAATAGTAGTTATTGCAGAAGTCTACCTGCTGCAGGAGGCATCTTGTTCAATCTCTACACCAAACACAACTGTGTCCGAAACTAGAGACGCGGAGAGAGAGAGAGAGAGAGCGAGAGAGAGAGCGAGAGTAGAGCGAGAGACATCGAGATGAGCGCAAGACAGACAGACAGCCTACCGACAGACAGACATCAAGGAAGTGCAGGGGTGTCAAGGACGTACGGCAGCGGAAAAAACTGCAACACATCCACCAAAAGGCGCCAGAGAAAGAGAGTAGAGACAGCCAGACATGACAGACAGACAGACAGCCGACCTGAAGGAGTGAAGGGGTGTATGGACGTACGCACGGAAAAGTACAGAACCAGATTACACATACAGGCTCAGAGAGAGAGAGAGCGAGAGGAGAGAGAGAGAGAGAGAGAGAGCGCAGCGCGAGACGCGACGCGAGCGCGCGAGACGAGAGAGCCCAGAGCGCACGACCGACAACAGCCCGACAGCTCAGCACAGACCGACCGCAGACCGACCCAGACTGACGGAGTAGCCGGGTGCGAAGCACGACCGAAGCGGAACAAGAACTGCACACCAATACCCGTAACGGCGCCAGATGAACGAGCGAGCGTCGAGACAGAGAATCAGCCCGCCCGCCAGACCGACGCCAACGGCGACGCGGATGGAAAGACACCAACGACCGTCGGCCCAGTACATGCCACAAATACACATAACGAGGCGCAGGGCTAGCGAGCTGAGAGAGGCGCGCGAGAGAGCGCGAGCGCGCGCAGCGCAGAGCGTCGAGAAAGATAGGCGCGTAGCGAGCACGCGAGACCGGGCGCGCCAGCGCGCTGCGCGAGTCGCGCGCTCGAGCGCTCCGCGAGCGAGCCGCCGCGCGCCGAGCGAGCGCGCGAGCTCGGCGCCCCCGCGCGCTGCGCGCGCCGCGGCGCGCCGCCCCAGCCTCGGCGCGCGCCCGTCGGCGCCCGAGCCGCCGCTCGCGCGCGCTGCCGCGCGCGAGAGCGCGCGGCGCGCTGAGCGACGCGAGCGCGCGACACGCCCCGCTGCACGCCTCCACCCCACCGGGCCCCACCCCACGCGACATGCCATCCGATCGCGCGTCCTCACCCACCTCTGGAGATCCACCTCCCCCCCCCCCCCCACCGGAATCCCCCCCCCCCCACCCCTACCTCGTACAAGTCCTCTAACCCCAACCGCCGTTACACAGCCCCCCCCCCCCCCCATCCCGCCACCCCCCTCACACCAATCCCTCCCCTCTCCTACGGCCTGTTTATACCCCCACAGTGCCCACAGCCTCCACTGCAGAACTCACCTTGTATTCCCCATTCCACCCAGTGAAGGCAGGGAAATGAATGTGGGACGGGAGCTTACGCCGTGAATGTGCTGATGGCACCAGGTTGTCCCGTTGGCATTAGTGGATATTACACACATCACACACACACACACTCACACACACACCCCACACACCACACACAGCAAACCCACACAATCACCCTTGGCGCGCCAACACATCACACACACACACACACACACACACACACACACACCCACATCACACACACAATCACGAACGTTGCGTCGCGCGGCTCAATACAACACACACACACACACACCCCACAATCACGCATCGCGCACGTGTACAACACACACACACACACACACACACACAGACACACACACACCACACACAACACACACACACACTCCAACGGCACGCTGCGTACACACACACACACACACACACACATCACACACACACACACTACACACACACACACACATACAAATCACCCATGCGCGTACGTACAACCACACACACAACGCGCGCGCGCGCACGCACCGCGAGACCCTCATAATCCTAGCCGTATGCCAGATCTTATGTTAAACTGACAAGCTTGAGGTTCTTCCCATTCTAAAGCAGCACCTTTCGGAATGGTGAGACACATTTGTCTCGCCCTTGCTTTCTTTTTTTCCTTTTTTTTTTTCTCTATTTTTTTCATTGCTTTTAAACCCTCTATACTAACTCAAAGGTTTCCTTTTTCATCGATTCTTCTTTGGGGTGGTGGTGGGTGGGGACGGGGGGAGGGGCACACCATTCTTTCCGACCCCTTTTCTCTTCCCTGGCCCCCGCCCCGTTCCGCCCCACGCTGGCTACCCCCCGGAAGACCGGTTGGAGTTGGAGTGTGACTGTCTCCCCACGGCGATCAGCATTCCCCGGAAAACCGCCAGCAGTACCCAGGTGGTCTGTGTACACTTCACTGGCTGGACTATGAACACCCGGCTAAAGGGGACACGGCCGTAGGTCCCATCGCGCATAACAAGAACTTCAAAGGCGTTCACCTTCTTCCCGTGGTCTGAACCGGGCTGTGTATCTTACTGCCTCCTGTTCGTCAGGATGGATGGATGGCTAGTTCACCACACCTCGCAGAGCTACCGCGTCAAATCATCAGGTTTGAAGCGCGCAGCAACACACAACCAGACACACACGTGTATACTAGATAACACACACACACACACAGACGTCCAAATCATCAAGTTTTTGGGAAGCACACACAGCAGTGCCACGAGTCCAGGCAGAGCCTACTGCAGCAATAGGCCGCCCTCGTTGGATCAGCGCACATAACCAGCCATAAACATATAGGAGCTGGCTGAAAGGGCACCCCAGCCAACTGAACAAATCTCTCACCCGGGTCCAAAAAAAAGGTGTTTGTTACCTGCCCCAAGCCTAACGGGGGTGGAACTGGAGGATGGGGCGGGAGTGGTGAGTCTGACAACGGTGCACAGCGGGGAAGTGGAGGGGATTTCCTTTATGCTGTCCGCCTTATCCACCTTTCTAGATTAACACAAGTCGGTCGGGTCGACAGAAGAGACGGACGAAATCGACATTCAGACCGGCATAACAAAATGGTCCTGATTCACACACAAGACTGCAAGGACTCCCGGGGCTGCCCCGATGATAGGGTTCAATATTATCTGCTTGTCAAGCGCCTTCTTCCTACCCCCCTACCCACCCTCTGACACCAAGTTTTGCCGGGAATCAGTAGTCCTTAAGGAAGCACATGGAATTGTTCGGCGCCGTAAATCGTTAGTCATCCTTCACCACTTCATATTTATAACCCTAGGTATCAAAAAAAAGAAT
>CM031625.1:28609210-28611710 GCA_018398815.1 Conus ventricosus | reverse complement strand
GTGTGTGTGTTGTGTGTGTGTGTGTGTGTGTCTCTGTCTTTCTGTCTGCCTGTCTCTCTCTGCGTGTATGTGTGCGTGCATGCGTGCGTGCGTGCGTGCGTGTGTGTGTGTGTGTGCGCGCGCGCGCGCGCGCGCGTGCGTACGTACGTGTTGTGTAGAGGGATCGGAAGAGAATGGGATTCATTTTGCACTGAAGTATCAGCATCAACATGTGCAAAATGCATACCCTGGCACTGCGAAAAAGCCCCCCCCCCTCCCCTCCCCACGTCCCCACCCCCCTCTAGGCCCTCTCCCCCCTCCTCCCCCAAGACCACCACCATTATCGTCGAGGGAGAAAACGAAGGCAAGGCAAGAGCCTGAAAACCATCTCAACACGTTCCCGGCTTGTTGGAAACCAATGCGGGACAGGGCGAGGTTATAAGCGAGGACGGAGGAGGGGAGAAAAACAAAGGGGGGAGGGGTGGTGGAAAGGAAAGGTGGAGGTGTGGAAGGAGGGAGGGGCGGGAAATTTTAAAGAGCCTGTCTGTCCACGGTTCACGGGTGCCGTTCTCTGGAATGGTGGTGGCGCTGTGGATTGTACTGACGTGCTCGGCAAGCAAGGCAGGGTCTGTAGTTCCAGCCTCAGACAAAGCCTTTGTGTGTGTGTGTGTGCGTGTGCGTGTGTGTGCGCGTGTGCCTTGAGTGCTAGTCTTTTGAGGGGAGAGGATAACCCGAAGTCGAGAGTGCATTATCCACTTCAGCGCACGTTGCATAACCCAAGACAACAACGGAGTTGTTCCGGGAAAAATTCTGTAAAAATAAATAATAATAATATTAATAACAACAACAATCATCATCATCATAACAATAATAATAATAATGACAATAATAACAACATTAATAAAGAAAAGAAAAACATCAATTATAGTGAGTAAACAAAAATAACAGGCAGAGAGATCTGAAAAAAAGAAAGAAAAACAAGATGCGAAGCATATAAACGTACTCCCAGTTTTCCAAACCGCTTATAAATCGGCCAAGTGCTTTGTGAGATAAGAAATAAAGGCAAAATAACGGTTTTTAACGGTTATTTAACCGATATACACTTTTGAAACCGGTTATTTTAGTCCTCACTGGGCTAAAGCCTGTGTACATACCAAATTTCATCCAAATCGGACAATATGTCAAGAATAACGGTTTTCAACGGTCAGATTTTGAAACACTACATGGAAGTGCCATTTGTGTGTGATGACCTTTCTATATACAAAATTTCATCAAAACCCACCAATATATAAAAAAATAACGGCAAAATAACGGTTTATCGGTATATAACCGATATACACTTTTGAAACCGGTATTTTAGTCCTCACTGGGCTAAAGCCTGTGTACATACCAAATTTCATCCAAATCGGACAATATGTCAAGAATAACGGTTTTTAAACGGTCAGATTTTGAAACACTACATGGAAGTGCCATTTGTGTGTGATAACCTTTCTATATACAAAATTTCATTAAAACCCACCAATATATATATAAATAACGGAAAATAACGGTTTAACGGTTATATAACCGATATACACTTTTGAAACTGGTATTTTAGTCCTCACTGGGCTAAAGCCTGTGTACATACCAAATTTCATCCAAATCGGACAATATGTCAAGAATAACGGTTTTTAAACGGTCAAATTTTGAAACACTACATGGAAGTGCCATTTGTGTGTGATAACCTTTCTATATACAAAATTTCATTAAAAACCCACCAATATATATAAAATAACGGGAAAATAACGGTTTAAACGGTTATATAACCGATATACACTTTTGAAACCGGTATTTTAGTCCTCACTGGGCTAAAGCCTGTGTACATACCAAATTTCATCCAAATTGGACAATATGTCAAGAATAACGGATGATGCCCGATGTTTCAGTTTGCCGCTACAACCGTTACTAACAGGCCGTTACAGCCGTTAGTAACGGCTATAACGAGGTAAACTAAAACATCGGGCATCATTCGTGACCCATAATGAACGTAACTGCTCATTTTTACAAAGATCGGCCAAGTACTTTCTGAGATATTCCGTGCAGCGGACTTTATGAACAACCCTGAACATAATTATTATCTACTGAAATCAGACAGTATGTACAACTGGTTGTGTATCTTGTACTGCAGTCGTACTAAACGCACAACTTGAAATATAACACGTACTGAATTCGATTGCTGTACTGAATGGCGGCGAATCATTACAGAAATAGCACATTATGGAGAACGGAGGCTATATCACCAGCTGAAATCGGACAGTCTGTACAACTGTTGGTCCGTTACTGACAGTGATCGGACACTACGTACAGGTAAAGACATATCACCAACTTCAAACCGATTATTGTTCAGAAAGGGGTAGATCATTTGAGAAATCGGGACACGTGTACAGTTTAGGGTATATCGCCCACTGAAATCGAACACTGTGTACAACTGGGGGTATAATACTTACAGAAAGTGGACATCATGTGCATCTACAGAATAAAG
>CM031625.1:28552525-28605025 GCA_018398815.1 Conus ventricosus | reverse complement strand
CATGCTTCTCCATGGGAGCAAAAAAATGGGGCAAGCAAAAGTTGGTCCATTTGACGTTTCCAACAAGCACACGTTAAAAAGCAATCAAACAACCAACCGAACAAACAAACAAACACTGACGGGAACGACAGAGTTCCTGTCCAACTAATTTCCCAGCCTCAGGGGAAAGTCTGCTGTCTTGTCCCCCTGATTGTCAGTCTGTCAGTGCCAGCCTAAATGAGAGCTGGGTGGACACGAAGGTGACAAAACGAAGGAGAGGTGAAGTTTGGGGAGGGGGGGGTAGAGGTGGGTGGAAGGGTTCGCGGGGGGGGGGGGGGGTGTACATTGAAACAGCCCCTGACAGATTGTTGTTGACTTGTTTTGAAAGCAAGGGCAGGGAGGACGGGGGGGGGGGGGGGGGTGGGGGGGTGGGGGTGGGGGGTGGTAGGATGGTGGGGGTGGGGGTGGGGGTGAGGAGGGTACAGACTAACATTAACGGGGAGACATGAACAAGGACACAGCAACAATGATCCATCTGTAGGCCCCAAATGCACTGAATTCATGAATTGATTAATACATATGGCTACATTTTCATATCAACGAAACTACAGAGCTTGAGCGTGGTACGTGGTGTGTGTGTGTGTGTGTGTGTGTGTGTGTGTGTGTGTGTGTGTGTGTGTGTGTGTGTGTGTGTGTGTGCATGTGTGTGTGTGTGTGTGTGTGTGTGTGTGTGTGTGTGTGTGTGTGTGAGAGAGAGAGAGAGAGAGAGAGAGAGAGAGAGAGAAAGAGAGAAAAGAGAGAGAGAGCGAGAGAGGGGGGGTGATGTAGACTAAGCGCGCGCGTGTGTGTGTGTGTGTGTGTGTGTGTGTGTGTGTGTGTGTGTGTGTGTGTGTGTGTCTGTGTCTGTCTGTCTGTCTGTCTGTGTCTGTCTGTGTCTGTCTGTCTGTGTCTGTGTCTGTGTCTGTGGTATTGGTTGGGGAAAAGGTGGGAAGGGGAGTGTGTGTGTGTGTGTGTGTGTGTGTGTGTGTGTGTGTGTGTGTGTGTGTGTGTGTGTGTGTGTGTGTGTGTCTGTGTGTGTGTCTGTGTGTGTGTCTGTCTGTCTGTGTCTGTCTGTGTCTGTGTGTCTGTGGTATTGGTTGGGGGAAGGGTGGCAAGGAGTGTGTGTGTGTGTGTGTGTGTGTGTGTGTGTGTGTGTGTGTGTGTGTGTGTGTGTGTGTGTGTGTGTGTACGTGTGTGTGTGTGTGTGTGTGTGTGTGTGTGTGTGTGTGTGTGTGTGTGTGGTGTTAGTTGTGAGTGGGATGGCAAGGGGCTTATGTGTATGTGTATGTGCATGAGCGAATGTGTGTGCATGCGTGCGTGCTCACGCGCGATGTGTAAGAGAGAGAGAAAGAAAGAGAAATGGCAAGATGCGTGTGCGTGAGTGTGAGTGTGAGTGTGTGTGTGCGTGTGTGTGTGTGTGTGTGTGTGTGTGTGTGTGTGTGTATGTGTGTGTGTGTGTGTGTGTTTGTGTGTGTGTGTGTGTGTGTGGAGAGAGAGAGAGAGAGAGAGAGAGAGAAGAGAGAGAGAGAGAGAGAGATACTGAGCTGCGTGTGCGTGTGTGTATGTATGTGTGTGTGCGTGCGCGCCCGTGTGTGAAAGCATGCGCGCGTGCCTGTGTGAAAGCGTATTTTGCGTGCATGCACACAGTACAGACCTACATTAGGTGTGAGTGCGAACTCTCGCAAAGTATAAACAGAACTCTACGATCCGCGTGGAGGGATGTCTGGGTTAATGAGATCAGCCATTAGAGAGAGACGGGGGGGGGGGACTCAAACTCAGAGAGAGAGAGAGAGAGAGAGAGAGAGAGAGAGAGAGAGAGAGAGAGAGAGAGAGAGAGAGCAATATCACTTCAAAGCTGAACCCGAAAACACCGAACTGTTGTTGATTCGTACAGGGGAGAAAAAGGGGGCGGGGTCCTATTTAGTTGCGTGCTTTGTGTGCGCACGCGCACATTATCGTCCTCGGGCCGCGCGCGCGCGAAGCTCATTTATTATGCTTGTCTAAAGGTATAAAAGCCACTGTTGCTATATTTGTGTCGCTGAGGCTCAAGAGTTTTCCAGCAGGACAACGGAGAGAGACGAAAATGAGGGTATCTTTTTTCAATGACAAACAATTATTCTCCATTAATCTCTCTCTCTCTCTCTCTCTCTCTCTCTCTCTCTCTCTCTCTCTCTCTCTCTCTACACAGAGACTGACACTCACACACAACACAACATAACACACACACACACACGCACGCACGCACGCATGCGCGCGTGCACACACACATACACACACATCAATAAGTTATAAGACATTTGAGTAAAGTGCGCACGCCCTCACACACAACTACACACACACACACACACACACACACACACACACACACACGCACGCACGCACGCACGCACGCACGCACGCACGCACGCACGCACGCACGCTCGCACACACACACACACACACACACACACACACACACACACTGAGTTAAAATATGTTTGGGTAAAGTGCGCACGCCCTCACACACACGCGCGCGCGCGCGCGCGCACGCACGCACGCACACACACATTAAGTAAAAGACGTTTGCATAAAGTGCGCACGTCCTCACACACACACACACACACACACACACACACACACACACACACACACACACACACACACACACACGAAGAGACGCAAAACTAAAGATCTCTCTCTCTCTGTCTCTCTCTCTCTCTCTCTCTCTCTCTCTCTCTCTCTCTCTCTCTCTCTCTCTCTCACACACACACACACACACACACACACAGACACACACACACACACACACACACACACACACACATACACGCACACACACCACACACACACACACACACACACACACACACACACGCACGCACGCGCACACACACACACACACACACACACACACACACACACACACACAACACACACACACACTTGAAAAGACGCAAAACCAAAGAACTCTCTCTCTCTCTCTCTCTCTCTCTCTCTCTCTCTCTCTCTCTCACACACACACACACACACACACACACACACACACACACACACACACACACACACACACACACACACCTTTCCAACCACCTGCTAGGAGTTTTTGGAATGTGAAGAAGCAGTGAAGAAACCTCTGATTCACACAGAATGCATGTCAACACGTGCCCTTACTTGAAGACATGTGTGTTGGCGAAAATGGTATGCTACGGTAATAAGAATATAAACAGATTGTAACCCAAAGTGGTAAAGCATTATCTCCCTTTTCGATCCAGTTCAGTTGTCTGTAACTTAAGAACAACAGGACCAGATCAGGCTTATTTAAAACCAAATGACCCCCCCCCCCCCCCCCCCCCGCCCCTCTTTTTTCACAACTTTTTGAAATCGTATCAAATAACTTCATTACAATTGACTTGCAAAATAGAAACGATCTATTGGTGATAGAGATACCCCATAATGAAACATCTACAGTGGGGGTTGGATTAATGATAATAACAATAATGATTATTTATAGCGCTTAATCTTACATAAGCTCTAAGCGCTTACGAATACAGAAAAGATTAAAGAAAACATAAATGAAGCCAATAAGGTGATAATTATTGCAGTAAGTACCATGCACCTACAAACAAGAATGCATATTTACACACACACACACACACACACACACACACACACACACACACACACACACACACACGAGTCTCGCAACGACACCCACGATAGCATGCGCTCGCGCGCGCGCGCGCACGCACACGCACGCACGCGCGCACACACACACACACACACACACACACACACACATACACACACACGCGCACACACACACACACACAAAGTCGCAGTATTAATTTGATGGGGAAGGGGAAGGGGAAGAAAGAACTGCTATTGATAGGTGAAGAGGGTTGTTTTAAGAGATGCCTTGAAGGAAGACTGCGAGTTTGAACTATGCACAGATATTGGTAGTTTATTCCAAGAAACCAGACACTGAAAAGGAAAAGAGCGATCACCATAAGTTTTCATTAATCATTCACAAAGAATGTGTAGGCTTCTATGATTTATCCCATCTCCTCAAAACAAAAGGTAGACTGCTAAGGTACTCCGTCTAAGGCAAAAATATGATGTTTAAATTGCCTTCATAACATATACTGCACATGTCTCAAATGTCAAACAGTATACTGGCACACAGTAAATATTCACATTGAGAATATTCGCAGTTAAAGGAAAACTGCTCTTAATAATGCTATTTATTTCCCTTTAACAAAAAAACAAAACAAAAGAAAAACAAAAAAAAGGCGTCGAAACTATTCTATGGAATTTTCATCCATGACCACTATGAACAAAAACTGTTGGAAGATGACTTCCGAAACTGCAATATGAAATTGCACGGAAGTCCTGAAGACGTCTAGCTAACCTAGCTACAGCTAAGGACAGGCCACAAGATTCTCGCTACCAATGTTGTTGTTCGTCCGTCGAGTCGACGAAGATCACTTCAGTCAACTTGCGGTTGAGGGGGGTGGGGCTGGGGAGAGACGATTTGTGAGTACGCAGGTGGCTGATCAAGCCGATGCGAGCACGGAATATGCGGTGACAGCTTGGACAGGGAATGCAGGAGACGTTTTCTTGATTGCTGGCGAGGGCTCTTCTTGCCTGTCTCTTTTGCTCTGCTGCAGCTGTCTCCCTTTCTTCACATGAACTGGCGCCTTTGTGGCTAGAGTAGCGCCATCTAACCCGATCCATAGCAGGTGGTTCCCAGGCTTGATGTTAAACGCTTTCATTGATGTTTGGAGACTGTCTTCGAAGCGTTTCTTCTTACCTCCATGGGAACGCTCTCCTTGTTGCAGTTCGTCATGGAAGAGTCTGTTGGGGAGCACATGGTCTTGCATGCGAGCTACATGACTTATCCATTGAAGCTGAGACAGCATCAGGATAGTGTGGATGCTAGGCAGGCCTGCTTGGTCAAGCACTGCTAGGCAGGCCTGCTTGGTGTCGAGCACCCGTGTGTCTGGGATTTTGTCCTGTCATTTGATGTTAAGCATTCGTCTGAGGCAGGTTGTGTGGGGAAGTGATTCAACTTCTTGGCATGCCGTTGGTACACTGTCCACGTTTCACGTGAGTGGAGTGTGGAGTAGAGGAGTGTGGGGAGAACGACTGCTCTGTACACCTGCTCGGTCTGAAGACCAAACCGCCATTGTAAACTTAAAACTAAGAAAGATAACTGATTTCGATCACTATACTTTCTGGGGGAAAAAAAGAAAAGAAAAAAAGAGGTAGTATTGTCCATATGATGTGGAGATTCGATGTTTTGGATGCAATCAGAAGATATTTTGAAAAATAAGATTCAGCTCTGATAGGAAATGCTAGAATTGCCAAAAGACATTATCTTTAATACCACTGGTAAGAAGTTAGATCTCTTATCCTCCTCGAAAAACAACACATTTACCATGGTAAACTGGGGGGGGGGGGGGGGGGGGGGAGGGGGGCATGCCATCACTGTCAGCTTTCAAGACCTATCTAAAGTGAAGTGTACTTCTGAAGAAATGAACATGAGGAATACTACAAAGGAAACACATTCAGAAGCACATGGTCTCAGTATGAGCCCATTATCTATAGCCAGTTTGACCACAAAGTTGTCTGGCATAGACAAGATTATTGTGATTTATTCATATTTTTAAAACAGGCGGAGGATCTAACGAAATCTTTATAATGAAATGTTCTTTTTTTTCTAAATTCATTATATTTAGTAGTAGGTAATTTTGGAATGTATTTCCGATAATGACGACATGTCGAGATCAATGTGAAAACGAAGTGGGTTGGGGGAGGAGGGGGGCGGGGAGAGAGAGAGTTTACAACAAAACAACCCACGTCCCGAATTTGGACCAATTGGGAAACCCACTTTACACACACACACACACACACACACACACACACACACACACACACACACACACACACACACAGAGGTGGGAGAGTGCGAACTTCTTTTTTTTTTTTAACATACTAGTACACCAGTCGGTAAAATGACTCGACACCAAATCCTTTCCAAGGAGGGTGTACAACTGCACTTGATGCTGCGGCCTTTCGAATCCTACTGTCAAATGTAACATTCATTCTAAAGAGACCACCACAGCATTCAATGGTCCTGCCTTCGACGCATGATCGAGAAATGGAACCATCAAACCACTGAAAAAGCAGTCTCGTCTCGCTTGCAGGGGGAAAAAAAGAAAAAGAAAGAAAGAAAAAGAAAAACAAAAAACAAAAAGTCCAGTCTGTATTTGTCACGATTGCGAATCCTACAGAGACTCGATCTTCGTCTGCTGACGATCACACGAACTCTAAATTACAGCTGTTTCGTGTGTGTGTGTGTGTGTGTGTGTGTGTGTGTGTGTGTGTGTGTGTGTGTGTGTGTGTGTGTGTGTGTGTGTTCACTATAGTCATGAAATGCTAAAGATGCGTCCATTTTTTATCAGTTTTATTTACGTTTTCTCCTTTTTCCCAGTTACCTCACATTCACCTTCACTTCTCCCGGAGTCTTGAAGACCGTTGGGGCGCCACAGAAGACATCGCAACCGCCTTCCTCTATTCCGTCCGGTTCTCAGACGCTCTCAGGCAACTGCTGAGTGTGAGGCCAGTCCATGCACTGATGTTGTCCTCCCAAATCTTTCTATGTCTTCCTTTCCTTCTGTCTCCTCGCACTGTTCCTTGTGGAATGGTTGACAAGGCCTGTTGATCTTCGTACATGACTATACTATCTCATTTTCCTTCTTTTCGCTGCGGACAAGTCTTCGTATGGTCCAATGGTTTGCCTTACTCTGGTCTGGACCTCGAAGTTGATACTGTGGTCTTTTGTATGAGATGCCGAGGATCTTGCGGAAGCATCTCATTTCTAATGCCTGAATCAGTCTCTCAAGTTCAGCTGTCAGAGTCCACGTCTCACAGGCATAGAGAAATATGGCAATAACCAGAGATCGCATCAGTCTGATCTTGGAACTGATTGTGGTGTTTCTGTCATTCAAGATGGGTCTTAGTCTGGCTGGCGCCGCCGCCGTTTGCGCAGCTGTGGAGAGTACTTCAGGTTTTGATCCCTCATCTTAACCAATTGCCCCGACGTACTTGAAGTTCTGAACTGTCTCTAGCTTTTCTCCCTTGATAGTGATGTTAGCGCTGATGCTGTTGGTGTTGTTGGTCATCAGTTGTATCTTTTCGGCGCTGATCTCCATGCCGAATGCTGCAGAATATTTGTCAAGGCGCTCTGCTAGGCTGGCTAGTTCCTGCTCTTCTGCTAACCCGTCGATGTCATTGCCCCAGTTACTATACAATGCCAAATTGAGACGAAGGCATTATTTTCTTTTCTAGTGTCTTTGTCCATCGAGTTTCCGGTCACAAGAAATTGGCGGAAATCGATTATTCTCTAGACAGCATAGCCTACAAAAAGGTGGTGGTGTTTTTTCCGTACCCCCTCTCCTTCTTTTTTCTTTTTACTTTGCGTGACTAAAGAACGCAAAAAAAAGAAAAAAGAAAAAGAAGTAGCACTGTACAAAGATCCTGACGTCGTTAACATTGCGAATAAAAGATTTATTTTCTTTATTTTCCGGGCATCAAGAATACGAAACCTGCGCTGCTCGGCAGCTTTTAATGTCTTTTAACTGTTTTCTAGTGAACCGTTTTCAACATGAAGGCCGACTTTTCCCTTATCGGAGGCTAATTTTCCCCCTGCTTGAGACAACTTGATCCCTATGCTAATATGTCAGCTACAAGCCAAACCGTGAATATTCTAAGACATTTTTTTTTTGCATTTACTGATACGAGAAATTTAGGCAAAATATTGACCCTCTGTTTAAACCTAACCCTAAACCGCTCTTTGTACTGCGATGGATATTCTCCGCACTGTGCTGAGTGCAACAAGCGGCGGATAAAACCATTCCGGTCTCACCTCCATATATTCGAAGCACGTGTCATTATAGGGTGGGGGTAGGGGGACACTTTATAAAGACTAAGATCAAAGTAAAAGGGGGAAGGGGAGGGGGGGTGACAATAGCATTAGATTGCACCTATTAGCATGTGCAGTTTTTCGGGAGACCAAAATGTGTAAGTTACATCATTGCTATAATTGGACCTGCTTGGCGTGATATTTGTGGTGGGGTTTTTTGTGACTGGTGAGATAGAACGCCACCTGCAGTTCCGTTTGTGGTACTCTCACTGCCATGGGGAGACAAGTGACAATGCAACCTACTCCCGAGGCAGCCAGCGACGGACAGACTACAGAAACAAGAGGAAAGTGTCATGAAAAAAATATTGAAAGAATGGGAAACGCACAAGAGGTGGAAAACATGACTCCCCCTCTCCACTCCATTTTGTTTGAAATTTTTCAACCTTTACTCTCCTCCCCCTTCTCTCTCTCTCTCTCTCTCTTCTTCCTCTTCCCCCTTCCACCCACCCCCTCCCCCCACCCCGCGCCCCAAATCTCAGTCCTACTCATTCCCAACTCCCCCATCACCACCACTCACACCTACAGTGGTCACTCTCATCGGCATGCTTATGATGCATACATTCACACATGCGCGTAAATGACCACTTGCACGCGCTCACACGCAAACTCTTTCACAAACTCAAAGGCACAGGCACGCACTATTAAACACACATCGATGTATGGTCATATATACACATGCACATAAACCACATGCGCACTCCAACACCTTCCCCCATGCACACACGCTAATTCATTCCTCCCCTCCCTTGCCACTTGCCCTCCCGCCTCAATCTAAACCCCACCCCACCCCCACCCTTTTTTTTTTCTCACACTGTTGAATTTGATGTACATTCACTTTATTTTTGTCTCCCACTGTTGAATTTGATGTACATTCAGCCTCCTTCAATTGTCATTCCAAGCTTGCTCCTTTCTTATTTTGTATTTGCACTTTCTTGTTAGATACTCTCATTTTCCGGTGTCTCTTCCTCGCCATTGACAAATTTATACATACCTTACGGCTCGGAACGTCTGTGGATTCCCCCCCCCCCCCCCCCCCCCCATTCTTTTCCTGATTTTTTTTTAATCCAGTATCAAGTAACCCTTTTAAGGTATGACTGAAAAAAGTAAGGAACAAAATAATTCAAGAGTAATCAATCACAGGAAATTTCAACAGCCACAAACTTAAGAATCCGGAAAGGATGCAAGGGAGGTTAGGATGTATCAGCAGTCTGACTGGTCAGCTCTACGCAAATAATGCCACATAGAGCGGACATCGGGTAAGTAGGAGTTTTTCTCCCTTCAACAAGTGTTGGGGAATTTGTATGATTCCCTTTAGAGACGTATTGAAAACACGCACCAACAAATTTTTCACTACGTATCATTGACCCTGCTCACTCGTGTGTGTGTGTGTGTGTGTGTGTGTGGTGTGTGTGTGTGTGTGTGTGTGTGTGTGTGTGTGTGTGTTGTGCGTGCGTGCGTGTGTGTGTGTGTGTGTGTGTGTGTGTGTGTGTGTGTGTGTGTGTGTGTGTGTGTGTGTGTAGTGAATGACTAGCATTGGAATGTTCAGTTCGTTTCAAAGTGAGCTGACAACAGGCGGAAACTGAAAAACAAAAACAAAACAAAAAATTAAAAGAAAAAACATTTATTCAACCGAATAAAATGGGACACACAAATTACAAGAAAAAATGCGACGCGTTTCGATCTGGTTGGTCTTCATCAGGCAAGATAAACAACATTCAGGACAACGTTAAAATAAACGAGCAGTCACATATCTCCTCAAATTGGGCACATAAATTCGTTGTCCTGAATGTTGTTTATCTTGCCTAAAGAAGATCAAAGAGGTCGAAAGGCGTCGTGTTTGGTCTTGAATTTGTTTGTCCCTTTCGTCCGACGGATTAGGGTTTTTTGTTTTTGTTCGTTTTATAAGTTGGAATGTGGAGATTAAACATGAATATGTCCAGCGTCATGTTGTGACAGAACTATTATGCATTGCATGTACACTGCCCCACCTTTCTCCCATCCCTTCCAGCCCCCGCCCCCCCCCCCCTTCCCCTCCCCCCTCTTCCCCCCCCCCTCCCCCCTCCACGCACACATACACATGTACACTCGATTGCAAAGACGTACACAAAATGGCCGCTAGATCTAGATCTCGGTTCAGCAGTGGTCAGATCTGATGCATTTTGAACACAGGAAAAAAAAAAGCAATTTACTCACTGAGCTTTCAGTATTTGGTAATGCATCCATTTGCACGCAAAACCTGCCTCATTCGAGCTGGCAGCGAGCGGTAGAGCCCCTGAATGTAGCCTGGAGTGAGGTGGTCCCAGATGTCAAGCACAGTCCTGATCAGAGTGTCTCCGTTTACAACCTCGTGCACTCTCCTTTGCAACCGGCTTTTGAGAGTTCTCCACACATTTTCAATATGTTGATGTCTGGGTTTTGTGAGGGCCAGGTCATGGTCGGAATTCCGTTCACCTGTTTCCAGTGGGTGGTGAATCGAGAGGTGTGGCATGGCGCATTGTCATCTTGGAAGATCCAAGGCTCTCGTGGGAACTCTTTGGCTACTACAGACCAAAGATTAGTGTCAAGGACTTCTACGTACTTCTGAGAGTTGATTGCCCCCTCACCAGGCACAAGTGTTCCTATACCGTTAAATGTAACGCATCCCCAAAACATGGCACTGGATCTGCATGCACTCCAAGACACGGAGGATCGTAGATTTCGTTGTCTTTTCGCCAAACATACACTTCCCGGTCCTTACCAATCACAACCTGGGTCTCGTCACTAAAAACCACCCTTTTCCAGAACTGTTCAACAGTATAATGAAGCTTAGATCGGCACGATGCCCTGCGACGTTTTCTGTTCACCTGGGATACCTCTGTTTTCTTCTTCACAACTCTTCTTTTGTAGCCCACAGCCTTCAACCTCATATACTCAGTCCTAGCAGACACCTGCACATGTTGTTCTTCATTGAATTTGATGCACAGCTCCTTCAAAGGCTTTCTTCTCTCTCTTTTCACAAGACAAAACAACTTTCGATCTGAACGTTCATCTGTCTTCTTTGGCCTGCCACCTGATTTGCTTGCTTCGACAAGTTCGAGCGATCCTGTCTCCTTGTACCGCTTTAAAAACTTGTAAACAGCAGAAAATGATATCTGCAGCAGGTGCGCGATCTTTCTGCCTTTTAATCCATCAGAAACTAATTGTAAAATTAATCTTTTTTGCTCGATACCGAGCCACATCCTCACGTTCACTTCAAAAGCAGACGAACAATTTGGAAGAGATCACTCATGCAGATTGTGAAAATTAAGCCAACAGGAGTAGCCTCCCACAATGGTGTTTTTTTTTTTGTTTTTTTTTGCATGTCTTCCCTTCTTTGCTTCTTGTGTTTGGGATAATGCAATTAGGTAAAAGTTATTGCACTTGGGCCCAATCACACTTAATATCAGCCATTTCGTGTATTTATTTTTGCCTATCGACTCTGTACACAGATCAAGGTTAACTTCTAAAAGTTGAGTCACACAAGGTTAAAAGATCTTGTGTGTCTCAACTTTTAGAAGTGATGGAAGATTTCACAAAGGAGATAGATAAAGGAGAGAATATAGATGTTTTGTATTTAGACTTTAGAAAAGCATTCGATTCAGTACCACATGAAAGACTTTTAAAGAAATTAGAATCTTATGGAATAATAGGAAATGTACTTGGTTGGATTAGAGACTTTTTTATCAAAAAGAACTCAGAAGGTAAGGATTGGTAGTTCCTTCTCTCACAGTGCTGATGTTATTAGTGGGATACCACAAGGCAGAATTCTGGGACCAATATTATTTACAGTGTTTATAAATGATCTCCCTGTAGAATTAAAGAGTACATGTAAAATCTTTGCAGATGACACAAAACTTTATAACTCTCCGAAATTGCATAAGGAATTACAAAAGGATATTGAAACATTAGTACAGTGGTCTGATACTTGGAACCTATATTTTAATGCAGAAAAATGTGTAAAGTACTTCATATTGGTAAAACAACCCCCCCCCCCCCCCCCCCCCCCAAAAGGAGTATATAATGAAAATTGGGGATAAGGAAATAAAAGTATCTAAATGCGAGGAAGAGAAAGATCTAGGTGTGACTTTTGACAAAAATTTGCTATTTGACAAACATATTGTAAATAGTATTAATAAGGCTAACAGAATGCTTAGAATAATAAAGAGAGCCTTTACATTTATAGAAAAGGATACTTTTTTTGCAATTATATAAGAGACTAGTTAGACCTGTTCTTGAATATGGCAACACTGTATGGTATCCAATGTTAAAGAGACAATCAGAAGCTTTAGAACAGGTACAAAGAAGAGCAACCAAGATGATTCATAATATAAAAGATTACTCATATCAGGAAAGATTAAAATATCTACAACTTCCAACACTTAAGGCAAGAAGAATAAGAGGAGACTTGATACAAGCATACAAGATATTTAATGGAATTGATGATGTTGATAAAGCATGTTGTTGTTTTTTTTGTACTCCGCAGAAGAATGTTACAAGGAACAGTTAAGATAAGATATGTAAACAATATTCTAGAACGAATTTGAGAAATTTTACTTTTTACTAATAGAGTAACCAATTTTTGGAATGAACTAACAGTTAACATCAAACGTGCACTGTAATGTTTTCAACATCCGTTTTGAAACATTATTATTATGTTATTTTAATTCCCATCATTCCTGTTCATTTACATAGACTATGGTGCAGTTGCCATGACGATAGATCAAAAGAGACTGAATAGAGAGACACGGATGTTCGTGACAGTTGGCAGTTGCTGATTGGTTGAGCATGGTGCATATCATAGGCAGCAGTCCTGCATGTTGATCAGCCATCTTTAAGATCTGTATTGTTTCTGAACAAGATTATAATCGTTATGCAATCGGATGAGGAATTTGCACAGGCCCTCGATGCCAGGCGCCTGAAACTCGACCTGCCACGAGCAAACGAAACTGAGATTGGGAGAAACTGGATGCAAAAATCGTCCAAAGACTCGATGCACTGATAGGGAAAAGCACCCTGGAACACAAACTAGCCACATATGGGGACATTGTGTATGCACATGTAGAGACGCCTATGGAGGTAAAACTACCCAAAGAGAAAACACCTCCAAAGAAATCCAGACGCCAAGAAAAGATGGACAAGATCAGAGTCCAAAAGAACAACCTCAAGAAGCAAATGAAGACCGCACTGCCAGCTGAAAAACAAGGCTTGGAAAAACTGTGGGAAGACCTGAAAGAAAAACACAGCGCCCTCAGCAAAGCGGAATCTGCGAGGAAGAGGAAGAGCAAAAAGAAGAAGACACAAGAGCGCTTCTACAGAGACCCCTTCCAGTTTGCCAGAACACTGTTTGAGCAGCCAAAATCTGGGACCCTAAGTGTGGACAAAGGAGTTCTTGAGCAGCATCTGAGGAAAACATACTCCGATCACAGAGCAAAGCACCACTCGACATTCAAGGTCTGGTGTGGCCAACCAACCCTGAGGAACAGTTCAATGGCAAGCCTCCAACGTTGGCGGAAATCAAGAAGGTGGTCGACAAAGCCAGAGCCAAATCATCACCAGGGCCAAACGGAGTGGCTCCACAGGCTGCTGCGATCGGCTTGGAGAAACCAGAAGATCAGCGGCCAGTGGATGACGGCAGATGGTGTGTACATCCCCAAAGAGCAAAACTCAAGTGACATCAGCCAGTTCAGGCCAATATCACTACTAAACGTCGAAGGGAAAATCTTCTTCTCTGTCATGGCAGCAAGGCTGACCAAGTACCTGATGGAAAACAAGTACTTGGATGTGTCAGTCCAGAAAGGTGGCATCCCAGGCGTGGCTGGCTGTGTAGAACACGCCACAATGATCTGGGACGCAATCCAAAAAGCAAAAACAGAAAAGAGAGCCCTGGACGTAGTGTGGCTTGATTGGCAAACGCATATGGATCTGTGCCCATGAGATGTTACAGTTGGCTCTTGAGATGTACCATGTGCCAAAGAACATCCGCGACATGCTCAAGAAGTACTTCAATGGCTTCTCAATGCGGTTCTCTACAAGGAGTACACAACTGATTGGATCAACTTGGAAGTGGGCATTGCAATGGGCTGTGCAATTTCCCCGATATGTTCGTGCTGGCAATGGAATCATCTTGAAAGCAGCAACAAACAACGCGAGACAAACAGACCTTGGCGATGGATACAAGATGCCCCTCTCAAGGCCTTCATGGATGACACTACAGTGATTTATCCAGAGAAGACGAGACACGTCATGTGCTGGAGAGGCTGGACGACATAGTTGCCTCATCCAGAATGAAGTTCAAACCAAAGAAATCACGGAGTCTCTCATTGAGGAAAGGAAAAGTGGCCGAATCTGTGGTCTTCAGTGTTGCCAACCAGGCCATTCCAACAGTCACAGAAGAGCCAGTCAAGAGCCTTGGAAGATGGTATGATGATACGCTGAAAGACACACAAAGAGCAAAAGAAACCAAGCAGATGGCGGAAGAAGGCTTGGAGACCATTGACCCGTGTGGGCTCCCTGGCAAATACAAGGTCTGGTGTCTGCAGTTCATGCTGATACCAAAGCTCCTATGGCCTCTGATGATATACGACATCTGCACCAGCACAGTGGAGGCAATGGAAGCCAAAATCAACAAGTTCACAAGGAAATGGCTTGGTGTCCCACCCTGTCTGACTGACATCGCGCTGTACTGTCGCCAAGCAAAGCTCAAACTACCACTGAAATCCATCCTGGAGGAATACAAAGCAGGGAAGATCAGACTTCAAAGCATGCTGGAGGACTCAGGAGACAAGGTGGTAGAAGCAATCAAGCCCCAGCTGAAGACAGGCAGAAAATGGAAAGTTCAAGAGGCGATGGATTCTGCAAAAGAAAGTCTCAAGATCAGAGAAATAACAGGACACACACAGACCAACAGACAAGGACTGGGGGTGACCAAAACTGAATGGTGGTCAAAGGCCAAAGGAAAAGCCAAAAGAGACATGCTGATTCAGGAGATGAGAAAAGAAGAAGACCAAAAAAGACTCCAAAAAGCAGTCCAGCAGAGCCAGCAAGGGCAATGGACAACGTGGGAGAATGCACTCCAAAGAAGTCTAACTTGGAATGACATTTGGCACATGGCCCCTCTCAGGATCAGCTTCATTCTCAGATCTGCATATGACCTTCTGCCCTCAAATGCAAACCTGGTGAAGTGGGGGAAAATAGACGATCCTGCATGCCCCCTTTGCCATGAAAAACAAACAGTGGAGCATGTTCTAAGCTCATGTAAAGTAGCCCTGGCTCAAGGAAGGTACACATGGAGGCACAACCAAGTGCTCAAAGAAATTGTACAAGTAGTCTGGGCTAGTACCAACACCACAAAAGGGAGAATCAGGACTCCAAAAGCACCCGCAACATTCTTCACGGCAGGAGGCAGCAAATCATGGCCAAGAACAACAGTGGCACTCGAAACATGCAGGCAGAGTCTGCTGGATGGGGCAGATGACTGGGAGTGCACTGCAGACCTCCCAGAATGGAAGAGTCACCCAGAGATCATCAGCAAGAGTGGCATGAGACCAGACATAGCAGTCCACTCTAAGTCAACCAAGCAGCTGATCATGATCGAGCTCACGGTGCCATATGAGAACAGAATGGAGGCAGCTCAAATCTACAAGACTGAAAAGTATGCTGATCTGGCAAACAGCCTGAGGAGAGAAGGCTATCAGGTCAAAGTCCTCACTGCAGAAATTGGAGCTAGGGGATTTGTAGGAACGTCTGCATACAGCCTCATGAAACAGCTCTCAGTTGCAGGGAAGGAAAAAACCAGAGCCCTGAAAGCAATGGCAGAAGCGGCAGAGAGGTGTTCAAGCTGGATCTGGTCAAGGAGGAACAAAAGTGAACTTCATAAGGCTTAATTTCCCTACAAATATCAGGTGTCCCTGTGGCTCAGTGGTTAAAGCGCGAGTCATTAAGTAGAAAATGAGCATGTCCAGAGGGTCATGGGTTCGAATCCCAGCCATGGCTCGTCCCAAGATGGGGGGAAAAAGGGGCAGCAGAGGGACATCCGGAGTCATGAACCGGGTGTGGCCCAACCCCCCTAGAGTGTCAGGAGATAAGGGCCGAAACACTTGCTTGAAGGGGGCTTCTCTTCTGAGGACTCTCTGCTGCCACGCTCTCCATGAGTTTCTTTCTACTAATCGTTTGGAGTACACGAGCTGTATTCAGTGGTGCTGATTGATCGTGAACGGTTTACATTCGATACACACAACATCACATGCACCTAGTATTAATGTTTTTAAGAACCTCATAGATAAACATAAATTATTAACAAAAATTAGATATGAATTTGATGGAAAATAGGACTGAGCTAGCCTATGACTGGACCAACGGTCACGAAAAAAAAAAGGATATATAGGGCCTACATACAGAAGGGGCGTAAAAAGCCTATATAGGCTAAGTTGTGTTTGATACAACGCCCTGATTCTGATCCTGATCCTGAATAGTTGCCGCAGCGTGAAGAAAGTTCTAAGCTAACGGTTAAAGGGAAATGATTCACGGATAAATTAGGCAGCATAAGAAGCTTAGCGTTCCTTTCTAAGCAGCACTGGTGTGTACCGCCATCTCATCGTTGTTACGGATAAATTTCTCATTGACTGCTTGTGGCAACGCAGTGGTGCACAACAGTAATTTTAATAAAGGTTAACAGATCGAACGTGTTTTAAAACACACTTTGGAGACCAACCTCGCGCCAGAAATCGAAGTGGATGGAGCTGTCAAAGGTCAAAGAACAGGTCGGTGAAAGTTCACAGTTCATCAACTCATGCAACTTGCAAGCTTGGTGTTTTCTTCTTCATCATCTTCTTTCTTTCTTCTTCTTATCTCTCTCTCTCTCTCTCTCTCTCTCTCTCTCTCTCTTTCGTTCCTTCTTTCTTTCTTTTCTTTCCTTTCCTCTTTATTTTTTGTTTACTTTGCTTTTGCCTTGTGGTTATTAAAGCGCAGTTAAACAGTCGACGTCCACCGTCGAAAACAAATTCCCATTTTAGTAGCCCTTCGCCCCACCTCCCTTCCTCCATTCCCCACCCGCTTCCCACGTTTATTTTTCACCTGATACAACAAATGGTAAGCCAGAAATACCAAAGACACACACTCACAAATAACAGAAGACAAAAATAAATAAATAGATACATAAAAACATGAAGACTGAGCTAGTCTACGACTGGACCAACAGACCAAAAAAAAAAAAAAAAAAAGAAGGCGTAAAAAACCTAAATAGACTAAGTTGTTTTTATACAACGCCCCAAATCCAGATGCAGATCCTGATCCTGAAGAAATAAAGGAAAGTGTGTCATGAAAAATGCAAGGCTGAGGATGCCATGACAAAAATAAATAGATATTTACATACATACATAAAAAGAAAGGCATGTATGTGAAGGGAGGCAGAGGAAAAGTGTGGGGGGGGGGGGGGGGGGGGTCGGCGCAGTTACATCAGTAGGATTTTTTTAGGAAATACTGGTAAAGCAAAGGGGGAAGGAAGGGGTAGGGGTGGGGAAGACAGTGAGAGGAGAATGAGGATGAGGTGGGGTGTGTGGAAATGCAGTGGGGCTGCTTTAGTAGGGTTTTCTCAAAAGTCCTGTGGCTCAAATTTCTGCATTTAGGTTATGTTATATTCTTGGATTGCCTTTTTTTTTTTCTTAATTTCATTTTTCATATGGCTGTTGTCCACAATTTTTAGGCTATTGTGGTCCATTCACCTTTCTGTTGTTTTCCTGTGAAGTCATTGTTCGTTTGTTAGTACTGAAAGAAATTAGTACTGAAAGAAATGCCGCTTTTTTTGTTGTTGTTGTCTTTCTTTCCCCTTTTTCCCCCCAATATGACGGTACTCTGGTTACCTACCCTAGGTCTAAAGTGAAACCATTATCAATATCATTGTTCATATAGTAGACACTGTTGTAACTGTCCATTCTGTGTGCCTGTTTGGCCTCGTGATCTTTTTAATGTGTGTATGGGGTTGTTATATATGTTTGTTTATTTGCATTTTAGAAGAAAAAAATCATTAAGTCATTTTTATGATGCATAATTAATTTTTTTTTTTTTTTCAAAATCAAGACTGAGGGTAAGATATATAAAACAGGACTGCTTGAACTCTCAGCACAGCCCTTTTTCTTTTCTTTTCTTTTTTTGAACAATTTTAAGGATGTCGTTGTCAATAGTTTAATTAGTCATCATATTATTAATTGAATTTTTTCTCAGTCTTGTCCATGTTTCCATAATTCACATAACAAGACTTTGTTTCCTTCTGTGTGGCAACAGATCTAAAAGGGCTTTGTGTGCTCAGCTTTGCGATTATAAAACAGAAAGGTAGCCAAATAAAGCTCTGTGGAAAACAGTTATCACACACAAACACACCCACACACACATAGGTATAACTTTTTCCATCAAAGCAACAAACAAGTTAAAATTTGCCAAAACTGGTGGGAAATCAATAGCAAAATGTTGACAAGACTCATTCATGGTAGACGGTCAGATTTTTGGCCTAAAGTTTTTTTTGTTTGTTTTTTCAGGCTTAATATTTTTGTTTTACTTTTAGTTTGACAGAGATGGTTATGCCATCATTGAAAACTTCCTCTCAGACGAAGAAGTGCAGGGTCTACGAACAGAAATGGCCAGGATCATCGATGACCTTGATGTCAGCGAACACCGAAGTGTCTTCAAAACCACAGGGGATAGGGTGAGTGGTTACTGTATTACTTCACAGGAAAAAGGAAGGTTTTTTTTTTCCTCCTCACATTCAAGTTCTGACAGAAATATGCTAATCATGGAGGAATCCTTCATGAGAGTGAGAATCAGATGAATACGGAGAGAGATGGAGAGTGAGGCTACAGATGCTCTGTTGCGGAGTTGTTTAACACACACATGCACGCAAGCACGCGCGCACGCACACACTCGCGCGCACGCACACACACACACACACACACACACACACACACACACACACACACACACACACACACACACACACACACAAAAGTCATGCTTATTCAGTTACTGGGGTCAGTTTGCAAAATGGAAATTTTATTTGTTTATAATGTTCATCACTAATAATATGAGTATAAATGCAGAATTTTGTTTTCAAAGTAATTTTTTGGGGGGAAAATTCTCATTAAAGTGTTGTTTATGTAACACTATTACATTTGAATTGTAAATAGGAGCATCTTACCAGCTTCATCATCGCATAGTATTATCAACAACATTATCATCACATCAGTTAAAAGAATAAGATTCATTTTGCCTAAATAGCCTTTTTATAGTATGTTTTAACATTGAGAGATTAATATTTGCTCTTTAATAATTGAAAAAAAAGCTACTATATCTAACAAGGAAGACCAGATTTTCTCTGTACCCTTTCCCCTTCTCCATGAGCCCATCCCATACATGTACAGTACACACACACACACACACTCTCTCTCTCTCTCTCTCTCTCTCTCTCTCTCTCTCTCTCTCTCTCTTCTCTCTCTCTCTGCCCTCACTGTTCCTTCTCTTCGCCACTTGCTTACTTTTATTTTTATGATAATTTGAAGAGGAGGAGGCTGTTGGGGAGTTATTGTTTAAACTGAGAAATTTATTTTAAATTTCCAGCCATTTTTGTTGCTAAATTTAGAAAAGACGTAACAGCCAGAGATTTTTTGAATGTGACAGGTCAGTGATGAATACTTCATGAACAGTGGGGACAAAATACGATTCTTCTTTGAAGCAGGTGCCATTAATGAGAATGGTATGTATTTAGATGTTGATCAAGTGTGTGTGTGTGTGTGTGTGTGTGTGTGTGTGCATGTGTGTGTGTGTGTGTGTGTGTGTGTGTGTGTGTGTGTGTAAGCAAGTGCAGGAAAGATAGAAAAAAAAATGCAAAAGGATGATAAAGATATTCTTACAAAGAGAAAAAGCATAGTGATCTCAAATTCCAATAAACAAATACCAACATTTTTGACAAGCCAAGAGACATTCTCCCTCAGTATTATTGGAGCAAATACAAGCCATTTTTATGCACAGAAGTAGTGAATCACATCTTGGAACATGTCTGTCAATGTTCAGAATGAAGACAAACGCTTGGTTAAATGCAGAAAGTCAGGCAGCAGAAAAATCCTGAACACCACACGAGGACAGGGATGTTGCCAAGAGCGAAATCATGAATGCATTTGAAGAGGAGAAAGAGGACATTTTGTACTGAATTCTGTTTGTCAGTGTAATGCCAAGGAAGAGCAACTCTTGATTTTAATCTGCTGGCAACAGGGCGTATGAGGTCAGTGGAGCTGTAAACAACATTTTGACTTGAAACCAGCTAAGAGGATGGGGGTGGGGTGTAGGCTGTTCGAGAGGCAGACCCAACAGTCTGAGGGTGAAAGGTGAAGAGCCCATCGTCCTGGTCATTACACGAACCTTACCTCAGTCTCTTTATTCTTTTGCTTGTGTGTATATGTAACAGGAATGAGAACGATTGATAAAAGCTCATGCTGCTTAGTCTTTTTTCTTTCATTGTGTGTGTGTGTGTGTGTGTGTGTGTGAACAGGTCAGCTTACTGTTGATAAAGCACACTCGGTGAACAAGATTGGTCATGCCCTGCATTGTTTGAACCCTGTCTTTAAAAAGGTGACCTCCAGCGACAAGGTCAAGGTTAGTCCAGAAATGAGAGTTTGGTGTGAGAGTAGGGAAGGAAGGTGATGTCCTCTTGGGGAAGGACTCTAAAGTACGTTCTTTATTAAAATTGTATATTACTTTTTAGATCAAAACTTACCACCACATTCTCTCTTGGAAAAAACAACTTTCCTGTTACTAGACATCAAAGAAACTGTTGTTCTTCTTGGTCCTGTTGAAAATACCCAACTATGCCTCAGGGGTAATTTACCACAGGCTTATGCGCTTAAGAGAGTGTTTGCTGTTAAGTTACCGACAGAATTAGAAATAGGTTCAAACATGAAATGATGTATGAAGAATGGATAGAATAATGCAAACTAGGTTCAGTTTCACACACAAACCGTACGTTTGTATACAAGATTTTAAAAATACAGAATTATTATTGTTCAAGCAAAGTCGGTCTAGCCTTGCTTGGCTGTGGCTTCTCCTCACTTTATCTCACCATAAAGGGAGGGAATTCTTATTGATCTGAGCTGGAGTGCAGTGGGTACATGAGGACTTGGCTGATGTAAAGGTGAAGAGGGGCACAGATCTCCCTCTCCAATGTGTTGCCATCACCGCTAGGAGTAGGCCTGCTGATAATCAGTTGGCCAGTTGGCCTCATGGTGACATGGATTCCTGACCTCTCCTGGGCCAGCTGTGGTGGATTATGCCCAGGTTCCCTTGGGCTGTGGAAGTTACAGAACCTGGTTTGTGGACGAGGGGCTAGGGTTCCGGCTTGACGAGTCCTCACACTTACACTCTGAACTTTCAGGAAAGCAGCATCATTGAGACTAACATAAATAGGTCACCTTTAATTATGTCTGTACATTAGTTTCTTGACACAGGTTTGGAGTGGATTTTAAACAAGTGGTGCGAGGCAGTAAGAAACTGCGGAACAAATGAGGGGAAATAACTCTTCAGAGTAGTCCGATAATCAGATGATGTTATTAGGCACTGGAATACACTTGGTTCAAGCATATGTGTTAATAAGAGTTGCCTGTTACAAAGCATTAGGACAATCAACAGTATTCATAAATCATCTGAGCAGATTTTTACTAAGCACTGCCATAAAGTTATCCTCTGTGTTCCATAGCAGCAGTGTATATAATCAAAAGGCTATGCAGTCTTGAATGAAGTGTTCATTTGTGTTGGTATATATGTCTACTGCTGTCTGCACATGGTATATGGGAAAATTCAGAACTTTACTGTATGGGGACAAGCTTCCTGTGTTCTTGGCGCCGCATGTGAATATCACAAGCAACGTAGAGTTCTGTGGGTTTTTTCTTTAATAGTTCCACTGTGGGAAGAAAACCATTTGTCTTTTTTTTTCTGTTTCGTCTTACCTCAGTAGCATGGCCAGGGTTCATATGCTCCTTGAAACTCCTTGAATTCTGACAGCAAATTTCAAGGCCTTGAAAACCCTTGAAAATCAATTAAATGTGGTTCTGTTGACCAAATCTCCTTGAAAACCTTTGAAAATAAAGCCATCGGCACCAAAAAATTGATAATGTGGTAAAAAGAAATGGCAATTTGATTTTTCTTCATTCAGGTTGATTAGAAATTATTTAAAAACTAATTTTCATAACATTGTTGCAATCCCAGATTGTCGTCTGTTACTTAATCAAGGGAGATAATTTGTAACTTCATCAATTTCTACACATGTAATGATGTATTGTAGCCTTGAATTAAAGAAAAATCTTCTTGAAAACTCCTTGAAAAATACTTGAATTTTGTTCTTGGAAGTCTGTAGGAACCTGAATTTTATCAGTGCTTGTTCTAATCCAACATATACAGGACGCAACCTACTTAGCCCTGTACTTTGGCCCATAGCTCAAGGGTGAGCATAGGCCATGGACAACACTCCGCCATTGCACTCGGTTCTGGGCTGCTCGCTGAATGCCTGTCCAGTTGGTCCCCTGCCTTTTCATCTCTGCCTCTGTGTCTCGTCTCCAGCTGTTGCGAGGTCGGCCTCTCTTCCTTTTCCCTGCGGGTTCCATGTCAGGGCTTGGCGTGTGGTGCTGGATGCTGGCTTCCTGAGCGTGTGTCCTATCCAGCCCCACTTGCTTCGCAGAATCTGTTTGGCAACTGGTTCCTGTCCTGCTTGCTTCCATAGATCTTCATTGCTGACTTTCTCTGGCCATCTGATTTTGAAGATGCGCCTCAGACAGGTGTTGTTGAAGGTTTGAACTTTTTTCTCTATTGTCTTGGTCATTCTCCAAGTCTCGCAACCGTAGAGCAGAACTGACTTCACGTTGGAATTGAAGATACGCAATTTTGTCTTCCTTCTGATCTCTTCTGAGGCCCAGATGTTCTTTAGCATGATGAATGCTGCTTGCACCTTGCCCATCCTGGCTATGATGTCCCGATCGGTGCCTCCTGCTTGTCAGCTACGCTCTCCAAGTAGACAAAGGAATCTACTTCCCTGATGGGCTCGCCTCCAACTGTGACTGGGCTGTTTGTCTGTGGTGTTGATCTTCATCAGCTCAGTCTTCTTCTTGTTTATTTTGAGCCCTGTTCCTGCTGATGTTGTCTCAAGGCATGGTGTCTTGTCCTGCATCTGTCTGTGACTGTGGGAGAGGAGTGCCAGGTCGTCAGCAAAGTCAAGGTCATCTAGCTGCGTCCAGAGTGTCCTTGTATCTCGTTGTTCCCGCCTGTTGCTGTGGTCTTCATGATCAGTCGATGACCAGGAGGAAGAGGAAAAGGTGACAACAGACATCCCTGGCGCACTCCTGTCTTCACCTCAAAACCGTTGACAACTGGCCTGCATGAGCCACCTGCAGTTCATGTCCTGATACGTGCATCGTATGAGAGAGATGATCTTCTCTGGTATTCCATAGTGCCTCAGTAGCTTCCATAGTGCCTCTCTATCTACACTGTCAAAGGCCTTTTCATAGTCGATGAAGTTGATGTAAAGGGGCAAGTTCCACTCCAAGGACTGCTTGATGATGATCCTGAGGCTGGCGATCTGGTCGGCACAGGATCTGTTTCACCGGAAGCCCGCCTGCTGGTCTCGAAGCTTTGGGTCAACTGCTTCCTTCATCCTCCCCAAATAAACTCTGTTTAGAAACCTTGCCGGGCACTGACAGGAGCATGTTGATAACAATGCCTTCCCTCCACTCTGCTGGGATGTTCTCTTTTTCCCATATCTTGCCGAAGAGGCTGTGTAGCAAGTTGACAGCTGTATCAACATCCCCTTTAATGGCTTCTGCTGGGATCTCATCAGGCCCTGCTGCCTTCCCATTCCTCAGTGTCAGGATGGCCCTTCTGATCTCTGCTTTCGATGGCTTCTCACAGTTGATGGGAAGTTCTGTTTCAGGTGGTGCTTCGGGGGCTGGATGGTTTAGTAGTTCCTTGAAGTGCATGCCCATCGCTTCAGTTCATCTTCTGTTGTTGTGAGGGTCTTCCATTCTTGTCTTTGACTGGCTTGTTAGTCTGTTGGAACTTGCCCGCCAGCTTATTTGTGGTGATGTTCAGCTCTCTCATGTTGCCCTGTCCTGCAGCATCCTCTGCTTGTCTGGCAAGTCTGTCGATGAACTCCTTATCTTTCTTCACATTTTTCTTCACGTCTTTGTCCCCCTGGGAGTAGTCTTCTTGGGCCTGTGCTTTGCTTGATTTTTGTCTGACTCATGTTCAGTGTGGCTTTCTTCTCTTTCCTTTTGTTCAGTTTCTGAACAGTATCATCAGAGATCCACTCCTTGTGCTCTTTCTTCTTCTTTCCAAGTACCTCCTCACAGGTCTCATGCCAAAGTTTCCTGGTATGTTGCCACTGGTTCTCAATGTCTGTGCTCTCCTCTTCAAGCATTTCTTCAAGTAGCTGGAACCTGTTGGTAAGACTGGTCTGAAATTTCTCCTTTGTTTCTTTGCTGCTGAACAGTTCCACATTATATCTTGTCCTTGCTGCATTTGTTGAAGTGTACTTCTTGAGTCGGAGTCTCTCTGTTGTCACAAGCAGGGGGTGGTCTGATGGCACGTGAGCACCCTCATCACCCTCACATCCCGCCATGATCGCCTGAATTTCCTGCTGTTGCAGATGTGGTCGATCTGATTCTCCGTGATGTGGTCCGGGGATCTCCATGTCGCCTTGTGGATGTGCTTGTGGGGGAAGATGCTGCCTCCTATCACCAGCTGGTTCAATGCGCACAGGTCTGCAAAGCGTTTCTCCATTCTCACTCATCTGTCCCAGTCCGTGTGCCCCATGATGTCTTCATACCCCGTGTTGTCTGATCCTGTCTTGGCTTTTTAAAGTCACCCATGAGTATTGTGATGTCGCTTGCTCCTCTTTTGTCCAGCACAGCTTGTACTTGCTGGTAGAGATCATCTTTCTTTTCCTCCTCCGCATCATTTGTGGGAGCGTAGCATTGGATGATGTTCAGCTTGATGTTCTTCTTCTTGGTGTTAAACTTGGCTGTTTATGATGCGGGAGTTGATAGGTTCCCCTCCGATTGAGTGCCGCTGCGCCCTCTGGTGTCAGCATCAGGGCCACGCCTTCTTATGGGGGGCTCTGTCTTCTGTGTGTCCAGAGTACAGCAGCAGCTCTCCTGATGAAAGTCTCAGCTGTCCCGTCTGTAGCCACCTTGTCTCACTCAGTCTAGGACTCCAACCTTGTAGGTCTTCATCTCTTTTCCTATCTGGATGGTTCTGCCCGCTTCGTTACATTGTCCTGATGTTCCAAGTGGCTATCCTTGTTGATTTCCTGGGGGTCAGAAGGGGAATCGGTCTTGCAGCTTCCTCTCGGCTTTCACTGCCTGACGTCATGAGTCTCCAGGATGGAGACCCTTCCTTTCCAGGTGAATGTCTTGGTTTGATGTTGTCGATGCTTCTGTAACTTGATTTTTTTTTCTAGGAAAGCCCTTTATCCTCGGGGTGAGGTGGTCCTGCCTTAGTCGCCTCTTACGACATGCATGCAGGGCAGTGGGTCTATTCTACGCCCAACCCACAGGGCGACTTAGGTCCGTACTGAGAGCAAAAATGGCTTAGCCATGGAGCCAGCATAACTGAGCTATCCTTCTGTAGGGTGCCGACAAGTCTGTCTAACAACAGTCCCCATGAATTTGCAGCAACTGGTTACCTGACAGAACCTCACCAAGTTCAAAGACGTGGAGAGGAATTGAAAGTAAGGTCACCACGAGAGCAGGGTTTGGAGGGCCACAGAATTTGAGACATTTGTTTTTTAATGCTGATCGATGAGGATGAGGATGATGAAGGTGATGCTACAGATATCCATTCTGGTCTGAAGCTGCATAACAGGGTTGTGCTTACGCTTACTTGCATAATATATCCTGGTGGAATATGTCCCTCTTTGCAACATTATCTTATCTTATCTTATCTTCCCTCTTTGCGATTTAGTTAGAATGATGGTCTGGGTATTGAGTCACATTTTCCCCCTCTCTGTGTTGGGTGTTGACTCACATTTTCCCTCTCTCTGTGTCTGGGTATTGAGTCACATTTTCCCTCTCTCTGTGTCTGGGTATTGACTCACATTTTCGCTCTCTCTGTGTTGATCAGAAAGTGGCCCAAGTGCTTGGTTTGGAAGACCTGTTATTTGCCAAAGCATGTATATTTTTAAGGTGAGTGGTGTGTGTGTGTGCATGTGCGTGTGTATGTGTAAAGGTGAGTGTGTGTATGTGTATGGTATGAGTGTGCGTGTGTGTGGGTGGGTGTAAGTGAAGTGTATGGTATGAGTGGAATTGGGGTATGTGTATGCATGCATGTTCCTTTTGACCAAGTTTAATCACTTTCCAAAATCAGGTATCAAATTCTGCCCGTGTGTGGTGTGTGTATGTGTAGGTGTGCGCGTGAAGTACATGGTGTGATGGCAATGGGGGTACTTGTCCGCATGTGTGTATATATCTATATACACACATATACAAACATATATTACATGTTTCTATTGACTTTACTTTACCATTTTCCAAAACCAGCTATCAAATTCTGCCATTGCACACGCATACATATTCAGTCAGTCCAATAATCATGCTTTCATTGCTTTTTAGTTCAGTGATTCTGCTACAGTTCTTTTGTCAGTGTTTAACTTTTATTGTTAGCAGATTTGGCTACTTGATTTGTAGGTGTTCATGAAAACACCGCTTTACGCTTTAAGATTAAGTAACTTTGTGATTATGGTAGATTTCTCAGTTCTTTATACATTCAGATATTGGGCAGGGCCTTTTTTTCTGAGCTTAAAACCCAGTCAGTTCTTCCAAAACTTGAAACATGAAATGCAGGCAGATATGGGTTTTGTTTGCATGTTTGTTTTTTTTTTTTAAGTCTAATGGAATGTAATCAGATGTTAATAAAGATATTTGTTTGATGTTGTTGATTACTGGGTCAGACTTTTTAATATTTGCTCAGTTTTGTTGATATAGGCCAGTTTTGTTTCTTGTTCAGTATTGTATAATTATGAACAAGAGTGAGGAAAGAATGGACATGGTGTATTTTCTTTCAGTCTGTATAATTATGGGCTGCACAAGTGTTTTGACTTGATTTGCTTGTTGTTTTCAGCAACCGCGTATAGGAGGCAAAGGTAATAGATGTGTGTGCGTGCATGCGTGCGTGTGCATGTGTGTATGGGTATGTATGTGTGTGTGTGTGTGTGTGTGCATGTGTGTGTGTGGGGGGGGGGGGGGAGTAATGTGTGAGTGAGAATGAGAGAGAAGGGGAATGAGGTGAGTAAGAGGAGATGGGGGTAGAGGAGGTGGTATCAAGGGGAAATATATTGTACATGGTGCAGGTCATCAGTTCAGGTAAACAGCTTAGATTTGCTACATCATTGTCGTTTGTGGAGCAAAAAAATGATTGCATGTCTAGGTTAGGCTGTACAGAATTGTAAAATTCTTGATTGGAATTACGTGATACCATTGTTATACATCAGCTAGAAATAATGTAATCTTAGAAATGTACATCATATTAACGTTTGTAGAGTTGTTATAATGAAAGAACATTTTTTGTAATGCTTACTGCAGGGGAAGGTTGCGATGGCAGATTTTTTTTCTGAATACAGAACCCTTGAGAACAGTGTTGGGAGGGGGGGGGGGGGGAGGATTGTTCATTGATCACCCTATTCTGATCGAATATTGTTCATTGATCACCCTATTCTGATAGACTATTGTTCATTGATCACCCTCTTCTGATAGAATATTGTTCATTGATCGCCCAGTTCTGATAGAATATTGTTCATTGATCACCCTGTTCTGATAGAATATTGTTCATTGATCACCCTCTTCTGATCGAATATTGTTCATTGATCACCCTCTTCTGATAGAATATTGTTCATTGATCACCCTATTCTGATCGAATATTGTTCATTGATCACCCTATTCTGATCGAATATTGTTCATTGATCACCCTTTTCTGATCGAATATTGTTCATTGATCACCCTATTCTGATAGAATATTGTTCATTGATCACCCTATTCTGATCGAATATTAATTGTTCACCCTATTCTGATCGAATATTGTTCATTGATCACCCTGTTCTGATCAAGTATCGTTCATTGATCACCCTGTTCTGATCGAATATTTTCCCTCTCTTTGTTTTATATTCCCTTCTTTCATTAGGCTTTTTTCTTTCTTTTTCTCTGTCTCTAATTCTTTCTCACTTTCTTTTCAGTCATTCATTTCTTTATTCTTTCTTTTCACTGATCAAGTGATTGAACCTTTAATTTTTGTTTTACTTCTTGCTTTTTTTTTCTTCCATATTAAAAAAAAAGTGTTGCTCACACACCAGTACATCAGTAATCTAACACTGTTGCTATGGTTGCTGGCTGTTGCTATGGTTGCTGGCTGTTGCAGTGACTCCCCACCAAGACTCGACGTTTCTCTACACGACTCCCCAGCGGTTGGTGGGCCTGTGGCTGGCTCTGGAAGACGCCACACTGGACAACGGATGCCTGTGGTTTATCCCTGGCTCCCACAAAGGTATCGTCCGCAAGGGAATCTGCTGCTAGTCACATAATATGGTGGCCTTCAGAAGAAGAGAGATGGCCACATAAGTCTCAAACTATTCTGTACAGTTCCATTAATGTTTGTTTCCTTGTAAAATAAAATTAAGTTGATGAAATAGAGTGGAACACATGGTTGTTTTAAGAAGGAGAAAACAAGACTAACATGGTGTATTAAATACTATCTACACTTTCTGTGGTTGCTGCTGTTTTCTGTGTCTTCAAGTTCTTTTGTTTCATGTTGTCTCTTGGTTTATTTGTTGTTGTTACTGTAGCAGTCATCAGTCTTTTTTTTATGTTGTGTTGGTTGTATATGAAATCATTACCTGTTTGACGAACAGGAGAAGCGAAGCCAAGTGGCTACATGTTCTTGTCACTGTCCTAAATGTTATTTGTTTTTTTGTCTGAAGAAGACCCAGGAGGTCGAAATGCATTGTGTCTTGTCCTGTACTCTGTTTGTCTGTGTCCTTGGCGTTAACTAACCCCCTCTCTTTCCAAATTTTTGTTTTCATTATTACTTTGTTTCGATGGGCATTCAAGTAGTTTTTTAACCCAATGTATTCCATAGTTCAGTCCCCTCTGTTTCATCGTAGATACTGACCGTACAAACGGTCCAGTGAAATGTCAGGCAGATCCACCGTGGTGTTGTCCAGTTTGAGCCATGCACGTGAACAGTCCACAGGAAGGAAGGAGCATCAGGTTGTCCTCAGGCAACCTGCTGGAGGAGACGCAGCGCTTCTGCAGAGTTATTCTGTGGTCAGTGCCTGTTCTCGTACAGGACCATATGCCCCAAACTGGCAAGAGTTGTAGCAGTGTCACAATGAATTGGAATTTTGTTTGTTTGTTTTTTTGTTGTTGTTTTTTAGAAGGGAACAGGGGCTGGGAGGTTTGGTTTGTTTGTATGTTGTTTTTTTTAAGTTTGAAGTGAAAAGAATGAAGAGGTGAGTAAGCTCCCCTGCTGTGTTGTGGCTAGGTGGTGTCTATGGAAACAGACGTATGGTGCGCAAGACAAACCCTCAGCCTGGTGCCAGCAGCACAGAGTTCATCGGCACGGAGGTGGACCACGAGGAGTCCCAGTATATGGCAGGACCTGTGAAGAAAGGTGTGTGTGTGTGTGTGTGTGTGTTTGTGTGTGTGTGTGTGTGTGAGTTTGTGCGTTTGTGTGTGTGTGTGTCTGTATGTGTGTGTGTGTGTATGTATGTATTGTGTGTGTGTATGTGTGTGTGTAATTGTGTGTGTGTATGGGTGTCTGTACCAGATCGTCCACCGATAAAGACTTCTTCTTTTATCATTTCTTTTTCTGAAACATGTTTATCTTTATTTGCCTTACAAGTAATTGAAACGTAGATTGCCCAGAGAGCAGCACATGAAGGCCAACTGGTTGTTCATTTATGTATGTATTTGGTTGGCTCCTGGTCTGGACTTGTAGGAACTTTGGTGGTGATTCACGGAGAAGTAGTGCACAAGAGCGAGCACAACCACTCGGAGCGCTCACGAGAGATCTACACCTTCCACATGTACGACCAGGCTAACACAGTTTATGATGAGAGAAACTGGTGAGTGTCCGTGAGGCAGTGAAATTGCTGGTTGATGGGTTGACAGACAGGCTTGGTGAATGTTGGTGTTTTACGTTGCCTGTGTGGGGTTTGGGTGGTGCGTGAGTGTTGGTTGGGTTTGTGATGTGTAGGGTTTTTTTGAAGTGAGTGAATGTTGTGTGGTGTGTGGTCTGTGCGTGTTGTGGTTTGTTGTGTGTGAGTGCTTTGTGTTTTGCTTGTGTTGTGTGGGTGTTTGATGGTGTGTGGATGTTGTGTGTTTTTTGTGATTTGTGGGGTGTTTTCGTGGAATCTGCGTGTTGTGTTTTGTGTTGGTTTTTCTTCGTTTGTTTTTGTTTTTGCTTTGTTTTTTTTATGGCCGTTGTGTTTTCTGATGTGTGAATGTTTTTTTTTTGAGAGCAGTTGTTGTGTATTTTGCATTGTAAGAGTGTTTTTCAGTGAGTGGTTCTTGTTTGTTTTTATGCTGTTGACCTTTTATGATGGATTTGTTTCTTTGAGGTATATGTTGATGAGGTGCACATTTTGTATGTCTTCTGATGTATGATTGGGTGCTGTTTGGTGTACTGGTACTAGTGTTGTGTGTTTTGTGGCATGAGAGGTGTATGATATGTAAAGCTGTTGTTTATTTTTCGACATGGGTGCTGTGTGTTTGAGATGTGTGGATGACATGTGTTTGGGGGATGTAGGTGTTTTGTCTTATGTTTTGTGTGTGTGTGTGTGTGTGTGAGAATGTGTGTGTGTTTTCTGTTAAATATTGAGTACTGAGGTGTGTGGATTGTATGGAGTGTGGGTGTGGATGTAGAGTGTTTGCCACCATTTGTTTTTGTGATTGAGAGAGAGAGAATGAGGGAGAGAATGTGCATGATATGGTCTTAGTGTGTGTGTGTATGCATGTGTATGATCAGTTATATGATAAATTTGTATGTGCATGTACATGTGTATGAGTTTGGTTTTCTTGGAAACAGTTTTGAATAATATAATCAAAATCTGAAGGCCGCTCAAAAAGTGCAGACTATCCTCAATATGAGACAGATCCAGAATCTTCCCTTTACTTTGAATCTGCACCAGAAAGTGTGATACAAGACTTAATTGCTGTCAAAAGCTTTGAGTGAGCAGTGCAATTTCTTTTGTTGGGAGACTAGGTCTAACTTCAGGTAGTAGTAAGACTTAAAAGTTCTCCCAGGGGTCAAATCCCACCTTTTCTTCGTTCTCCCAGGGGTCAAATCCCACCTTTTCTTCGTTCTCCCAGGGGTCAAATCCCACCTTTTCTTCGTTCTCCCAGGGGTCAAATCCCATCTTTTCTTTGTTCTCCCAGGGGTCAAATCCCACCTTTTCTTCGTTCTCCCAGGGGTCAAATCCCACCTTTTCTTCGTTCTCCCAGGGGTCAAATCCCACCTTTTCTTCAAGTTCTGACCAGTCAGTGGCACAGTAGCACAGTCTGCGTCATGGATCCACGCCAGAATTGAACCAGGTTAACCTAGGCCCACACTCGCTCTTTCCACCAAGCTTTTTGAAAATAAGTTCGGCGGTTTTGTATAATCCTGTTCGCGCCAGAATAGATCGGTTGGTTGAGCGCCAAACTCACAACCTTTGTGATCCTGGGATGGCAAGTTTGAGTCTTCGCTGAGGCATTTCATTATAGCGGGATATTTCTCTCTGAGTTCACATTGGTTCTGGCTCCCGAAAAGTCCTTTGAAGGAGACTTAAAAACCGAGGTACTGTGTGTGGACGCACACACAACATGTTCTTCACATGCATAATCCCATCTCCAATATTCAGAAGAGAAGGCCAGTTTGGCTGTTGGTATGGATGATACGTATACACAAAGCATGCACCGAAAGAATGAAGACAGGAATGACAAACTGATTGAATGACGTAGGAAACAACCGAATGTGGCGCCAGCAGGCAGCTCAGCAGGCAGCTCAGCAGTCAGCTCTATCCACATCCTTCACCTTCACCTGTCCCTTGACATCGTCTGTTGTCGTTGGGGCACCCCTGATGATCTGGCCACCACTCTGCTGCCTGTCCACATGGGCAGCCTGTAAAGTGCTTAGAGCTTGATCTCAGAATGATAAGATAAGATAAGATAATGTTGCTTATAGCCCAGCCGACCGCAATGGGCCACATCAGGGCTGTCACCACGTTAAAATCAACTCACCAGTCATTTGGAAAAAAAAAAGAAAAAAAAAAGAAAAAAAAAAAAAAAAAAAAAACTTTCACACATCTCATTAAATGACATCGTCTAGATCTCAGAATGAGGATAGGCACTATATAAGTATTGTTAACAATAATGATAGCAATAATGATAATGATGATAATCATCATCAATATCATCATCATAATGATAATGACAAATAAGCAGACTAAGTAACACGGATTGAAACATTACTTCTTTGCTAAAAAAAAAAAACGGGGGTTTGCCATTGTGTATGAGTGTGTGAATGTACCTGTTTGCAGACATGTGGAGGAAGAAGGAGGTAGTGATTGATGTTCTAGCCTGTTAAATTAATCTTCTCCTGTGAGAAATGGCTATAACTGTTGGGTTGTCGTGTGTGTGTGTGTGTGTGTGTGTGTGTGTGTGTGTGTGTGTGTGTGTTCATGCTGCCAGGCTCCAGCCCACAGAAGCCCAGACGTTCACCCACCTGTATTCAGAGACATGATGACACCGAGGCCATCAAAACATGGATCAGCAGCAGTTTGAGGAATCCCTACAAATCACTGTCCAAGCAGTGGTCTTTTTTTTTTTTTTATATATATATATATAACTAAAGTGAGAAATTTGTCTTGGGCACAGATATATAATCAGAATGGTTGCCAATTATAGCCAGGTCCAAGACAAGCTGGCAGTATCCACATTTTCTCCCTGTGCTCAGAGGGGATAAGCTATTGACCAATAGAAGCACGCAGACCACTGTGGAAAGTTTCTTTTTCTGTCAGTAGATTATGTTCTCTCGGGGGGAAAAATGTGAATATTGCCGACAAGTCACAGAGAAAACGTACATGTATATAAAATGGAGGTGCATGCATGTACTTGTATACAGACTCAAACTCATGAAATCACACTTCCACAGACATACATATGTGTAAGTCTGAATGCTTGCATGCACATTTATGCACAGGCATATTTTCATTGAATCACAATGCACACACACACACACATTTATATCGTCATGAAAGCAATTGCACAGATGTATGCACACAAGCAATTGCATACAAACATATTCACAGACCTGCATGAATGTAATTGTATGCACATGTACACACACACACACACACACGCACACACACACACACACACACACACACACAACGTACATTACATATGTACAGGCGTTTTTTTCTAACGCTTTCATTAACAGAAAGAATGCAAAGTTTATATATACCAAGCCCATTTTAACCAAACTTCATCATATGCTGAAGTGCGATCCAAGAATGAACCTATTGAATGTTTGTTTTTTACTGATTTGTGGTGTCGATCTGGATTAGACTAATCAAGGATCTGTTCATGTTACGATTACTACAAGTTTCTAAACAGAAACACTGCAAAGTTATTGTGACTGTTTGATAACTGTACATGAAGTAACAGATTTTCATGGAATATCAAAACATTTGAGTGATTAATAACTTCACATTTTGTCAAATTCCCCTGTCTTGTTTATAGAAAAAAAAAAAGAGAGAAAAAAATGGAAATGGGAAGTAACTGTGATAGTCCGAACTAGTTATTACTTCCCCTGATAGGAAACCGATGTTTTTACTCATGAACTGACTCTGAGGGCAGATCTAAAATTCACTGGACATTGGCAGGCAGGGAACTGCAGTCTTCCCAGAGCTCTTTTACTAGAGAACGCTTTTAAAAAAAAAAAACTTGTTTCTATTGATTGAAGAGAACAGAGCAAATAGTTCCCTTGGGGCCTCAAATAGAGAGTGATAACAGTGGAGGGGAAGTGAATGGTTAGTGTGTTTCAGCTGCAGCGAGTCTCAAAACCCACCATACCCGTGTCAGTTACGTGTGAAATGTGACATGGAGACTCATCATTTGCGTTTATTAGACCAGTTTTTTCGGAGATACTTTTTTCGATTCAAAATATTGTGAACCATAAAATCATATTGACACTAACTGTTGGAGCTATGAAAGATTGAGACTGTTCGAGGCAGTTTTAGGTTTTTTTTTTAAAGATTTTACACAAGATCAGTGCATGTCATTTTATAAAAGTATATGTAGTCATGAGTGAATATTTTTGAATGCTTCTTGGCTGGTGATATGTTGTTGTTTTTTAGCCTGAATTTTTATTTTACTTGTGCGAAATCTTGGTTTCCCATTTTAATGAACTGGACTCCGAAACCTGACATGAACTGTGTGGTTGACTGGGTTATAAATGACATGAAGTTAAGATAATGAACTGCGCACTATTGAAGGGACAAAATAATTAGTGACAATTGTGACGCGTTGCCCTGAATGTGACCAACGCTTTGACACAGCAATGAACGCTTTGACACTGCAATGAACGCTTTGACACTGCAATGAATGCTTTGCCACCGCAATGAACGCTTTGGCACTGCAATGAACGCTTTGCCACCGCAATGAACGCTTTGACACTGCAATGAACGCTTTGCCACCGTAATGCATGGCGAGGCATCACTGAGTGAATGTGTGGACTATGCAGGCATTCCTAAACTCACCTGCATTGCATCTGTCGCAAGTGGCGTCAGATGTAGGGTCAACCATGTGGACAACATCTCTCATCATTTCTTTATACGGCAATGCAAGGCATTCTTTCTGTGCAGCGGGAATAGCGCCACTTTTCAAATGATGCTGTTCTGTAAATCCAGGAATATTGGAGTCACAAGGATAGAGCAATCATGGGAGAAGCAGACCTGCCTACCCTTCCGTAATCGTCCGTAATTTTACGGAAATTAACCCCCATTACGGAGGTACGATTTTCCGTGCGAAATTACGGAAAAGAAAATTGAAAAACTACGCAAATTTCAGACTCGAAAAATTGTCGACTGCTAGACCTTTCCGAGACCGCAGAGTAACTTCCCTTGACTCAAGCCGAAACCACAGATAGTTCGGAACTTGCGATTGGTCAATGTGGTGCTGTGGGCCAACACGACACGCCATCACATCTGTGCGCGCCATTCGAAGCTTTTTGTTCAGCCATTGTAAGACAAAGTTTCAACCGATTTTTTGCCGGCGATTGTGAAAATGGCGGAGAATCTTCTAAACGTTTGCATGAAACGATGACGAGGGTTCGAAAACCACTGTGCCACAACGGAAGAAGGCGAAGAAGCAAGTGTTCCGAAGTAAATACACGCGGACTTGGCCTTGTCATGGACCTGGATTTGTATACTCATTTCTGCTCGGTGTGCAATTCAGACTTCTCCATCGGACATGGGGGAGCAAATGACTGCAAGCGCCATATCTCGGGGAAAATGCACAAAGAGACAGCTGCGAGTGCCTCCAGTCAGAAGATCACATCGTTGTTTACGAAATCCAGCGAGAGCAGCCGTCGGACCCACACACGGAAGATCACCAACGCAGAAAGACTGTTGTGTGAGCTGATCTGCGAAAACAACTTGTCCCTGAGCTGTGCTGACAAGATAGTGGCGAAAATGAAAAGGTCCTTTTCATTTTCGCCACTATCTTGTCAGCACAGCTCAGGGACACACACACACACACATATTTTTTTTTTTTTTTTTGTGGGGGGGGGGGGGGGGGGGTTTGTACATTAGGTTCTTCATCAGTGGTGTCATCTGTGGTGACTGCTGTGTAAGTTACAAACTGTCAAGTATATCACCTTTGAATTGACCTGAAACTCCTGTCCTGAGTCCGTCATCTGCCATCATCCCAAGGTATTTTAATTCTGCTTTGTTGTTTTTGTTCCTTTTTTACTGTTTATATTTTTTGTTAAAATGTTAAAAATGTAGTTGGAGTTTTGTACACATTATTTGTTCAATGTTAAAAATGTAGTTGGAGTTTTGTACACATTATTTGTTCAAAAACGCCGTGTATTACGTGTCCGTGGAATTACTGAAGGAAATGCAAAATTACTGAAAATCTCTGTGGTTATTACTGATGAGCACAACATGAGGTAGGCAGGTCTGGAGAAGAGTGGAAACTCTGACAGTGATACGGTGGTGTTATATCGCCATCGGATGTGTATATCATGATGTTATAAAAACAGTGATTTAAAAACGTTTTTCTTTCCAGCATTTTTGACAGGTCATATCAGATTTTGACAATCGTATGAGATTTTGCCAATCATATCATATTTTAACAATCTTTTGAATAAAGTGAAGGCATATGGACAGTCACTGTTGTCTTGAAAGTCTGACAGATGTTGTACTTGCAGTGGGTATTTTTTCTTCGTTCTATATTGACTTTTGTTTTTCTCTGCTCCACATGGGTCATAAGTCATGGACCTTCACTCACTCACTCACACACATACATGCACACACACACACATGCGTGCGCGTGTGCACATGCACGCAAGCACACATGCACTGTTCAGTAAGTTTAAAACAATTCATTTCTTCGCTGATCATTCTTTCTTTCCTGTCTGTCCCTGTTCCTTCCTACCTGCCTTTTGATATTTGTTTTCCTAGTTCACGCTACAGATGTAACATTTGATCATACTGTCTTTTGACGAAAATATATTTTCACAACTTTTGCATTTTCATATTTTTTTCACATCTGTGAATTGGAACTAGATATACTAAGGAATATTAGAGATATGATAAATCTGTTGTACCCCATAATGAGAACAGAAAAATTCAAAACTGAATCTTTAAGAAACTGGCAGACATCCTAATGTGAACACTGTGTTGTTTCAGATGTACATAAAATGTTTAAGGAATAAGTTTTATCTATCCAAAAAGTGAGAACCAAATGTACACATTCTGTATACCTTAATTCTTAAGTAATTTTCGAATGTCACCAAAACACCTCTGGGACTACATTTAGAATGCCCAGAGTGAAATCCAGGGTAATACGACTTTTTTTCTTCTTTTTTTTTCTTTCTTTTAAATCAGAATACCATCGGGGGTTAAGCTATAGTACATGCTTAAATGACGTCCTACAGTATTTTTTTGAAGTGCCAGAATAATGACAAAATGTTTATTGAGAAAGAGTTGCCGTTCGTGTGCAGTATTGAGTCATATCTATTGTTCAAGTCCGCTCTCTTCCACTTCCTGTCTCTTGTCACTTTCCCTTCTTCTTCAGCAGCCTAAGCGTCAGTAAACCCCAGTCCTCCTTCCCTTCCCACTTTAACCCTTCCCCCCTTCTGTTCAGTCCTCCAAACTCTATTCAGTGTAGTAACTGATACTCTGCCCACTTACTTGGCGTTTGCAGACACATTTGTCAGCAGAGCGAATTAGCCAGGATTTATAGGAATTAATCGAGGCACACCAGTGCGGTGTGTTCATTGTAAATCATTTATCCTGTGGTAAGGAAGCCACATTACTCTTTCCCTTAATCATAAGACGTTCAGCCTGTAAACAAGACGCCAGACAGGGCAGTACTGTGTGTCTCTTTTATTGCAAATCATTCAGCCTTTGACAGAACGCTGGAAGCGACGGTTCGTGTCTTTCCATTGCAAATCATTCAACACGCACAAGGAAACCAGAGAACACAGCCTGGTATATTTTCATGTGTAAATCATTCAGTCTGCACAAAGGGGACAAAAAGTGACAGTCACCTGTTTCCATTATAATAATTCACATTGTAAGAGAAAACCAGAGGAAAAGACTGTCCAGTGTTTTACTTGCAAATCCTTCAACCTGCATCAAGTAAGCTAAATGAGGAGACAGAAGGTGTTTTCATTGCAAGCTTTTTCAGTCTGTGGAAGGGCAGAGAAGAAAACACAGTCTAGTGTTAACATAGTAAACTGTTGAGTCTGAAGACCACAGCCGCAGCAGAACAGTCTAGTGTGTCAAATAAAAGCCAGTCGTTCTGTTGGAGAAAGGCGGAAGGGAAGACAATCCAGCGTTTAACTGAACATCGTTCAGGCCCTTGGAAACAGGAGGAAAACGACTCCATGGCTTTATTTGGAATCCATTTGGTGTGTTATGAAAAGGTTGTCGGAGAAGCTAGCCCAATGTCGTCATTGTCAATCATTCAGTTTGTAGGAGAGAGCCAGAGGAGAGTACAATCAAGTGTTTTCATTGTAAATCAATCAAAGCCAGAGGAGAATACAATCAAGTGTTTTCATTGTAAATCAATCAAAGCCAGAGGAGAATACAATCAAGTGTTTTCATTGTAAATCAGTCAAAGCCAGAGGAGAATACAATCAAGTGTTTTCATTGTAAATCAATCAAAGCCAGAGGAGAATACAATCAAGTGTTTTCATTGTAAATCATTCGCCGAGTGTAGGAAGCCAGACAATTCGGTCCACATGTTTGAATCCTGAAACATTCAGTTTGGAAACAATTAAGGGAGAGTCAGAGGCCAAAAAGAAGCTCCTCACATAGCCCTTGTAAACCAGTCAAAATATGTAGGAAAAAGTTATTCAAGGGATTGTTGTCTTCTTTTTTTCTTTCTTCTTTTTTAATTGAATATTATTTAGTATACAGAGCAAGCTAGCCCCATACTTTTTTCTTTGTTAGTCGGCCAGACTGCATTAGAAATTACACAGGAGAGAGAGAGAGAAAGAGTATTTACGCAGCCAAAGACCCAGTCCCGTGCAATCATCGTAAATTGTTTAATGGTATTGTCCCCTTGAAACCACAGAATCAAGCACGAATTTCTATCATATTATTTCATTCAGCCTATGAAAGAAAGCCAGTGAAATAATTTCTTTCTAAAAATCATACACGCCCAAGACCAGAAACACAGAACTACGAGGACACAGCTCCAGCACTTCCACAACAAATCATTCCACCTGGCAGAAGGAAGGGAAGGCCCACCCAACCAAGACCTCAGAATATAATCGTCATTCCGCCTGCACCAGGAAGCCAGTGAAGACGGTCCAGTAACCGCCACGCACGGAGTTCCCGCTCTGAAGCTGCACCCACACCTGGTCCCCGGCGCCCAGGTGGGTGGTGACCTGGGTGCTGCCCTGGTCCTCAAGGTCCCCGGTGTCTGGAGCCCAGGCCAGGTCCAGGACCACGCCCCCCTTCATGATGGCCAGCTCCACGTGACCCCCGACGTTGGGCGCCATCACGTGCAAGGCGAAGGCGTAGGTTCCGGGGGCGGGGGCGGTGAACTTGCCCGTGGTCGGGTCGTAGGCGCGGCCGATGTTGGTGACGGCGTTGTCGAAGGCGAGGATGGAGTGGGGAGGGAGGTACACGCCGTTGGTGGGGTCGTCGGCGGAGTAGGTGGCGCTGAAGGCCGCTGGGGGAGGAAAAATGGTGGTGGTGATGATGATGATGGTGATGATAATGATGGTGGTGGTGATGATGATGATGATGATAATGACGACGATGTTGATGGTGGAGGTGGTAGTGGTGGTGGTGGTTGTGGTGATGATGTTGATGATGGTGGTGGTGGTGGTGGTGATGTTGATGATGGTGGTGGAGGTGGTGGAACTGTTTTTGAGTGAATAGTTTGTTGGTGAACAGTCAGTGGTGTGTAAACGTTTCTTCAGAAGCTCGTGCAATTAAATATACATGACAGAATGCGTAAGCATGCTTGTGTACGCACGTACACACACACACACATTCCTCTCTCTCTCTCTCTCTCTCTCTCTCTCTCTCTCTCTATCTCTCTCTCTCTCTCTCTCTCTCTCCCTTCCTCTCTCTCGCAGGCAGTCACGAGCGCAGACACGCATGCACGCACACTGCACACGCTCATGAAGTCTCAGTTGAAAGTCTCCACAGGAGAGCTTTGAAGAGAGTGGAGTCTCCGAAGAGAAGTTCTCAATGTTCCAAGCGAGGAGTGAACCAAGGACCCCTGGAACACGAGTACACGGTTTTACCCGCTGGGCCACCAGGGCTCATTGTTCGACTTCTGGTGAATCATTCATCATCTCACCTCTATCTCTTGCCTGCCCGGCATCAGTGGCCCTATCAGGCGCCCAAATAGCTCAGTGCCTGAACGCAATTAGGAATTTAGCCACACACAAAAAAAACTCTGTGGCTGGTGAAAATGTCAGAAATGTCCAAGGCCTTTTTCGCTCTAAAAGATTGGAGACCATTTGGTGCAATTTAGCCACCAAGAATTTTTTTCTGTGGTGTGTGAAAATGTAAAAAAAAAAAAAAAAAAAAATCCAAGCGTTCTCTCTCTCTCTCTCCTCTCTCTCTCTCTCTCTCTCAAAGACTGGTGACCTTTTGGAATTTAGCCAAGACATTTTTTTTCAGTGATCATGAAGATTTCCAGGAAGCAAGTTGTGATGTGCCTTCTGTTCTTTCGATGGTTGTAAAAAATTGGAAATTTATCCCAAATACTTTCCCAATGACTGTGAATATTGTGCAAAATTTAACATGATATTCTCTCATAGATTGTAGGCAGTCATACATTCAGCAAAATTTCTCCATAAGGGAAGACATACAGGCGTTTTCTTTCAATCTTATGTGCAGTGTGTATAATTCTTTCTGTCTTTCTGCGTACGCAGGCTGATACTCCTGCGGACACTGCCTGTATAGACAGGCAGTGGAGTTTTGTGTGTATGACCGTTTTTTATCCCGCCATTAAGGTAGCCATACTCCATCTTCGGGGAAGGTGCATGCTATGTGTAATGTGTCATCCATACCAACGGCCAAACTGGCCTTCTCTTCCGAAAGTTGGTGATGGGATTTTACGTGTGTGCAAGATGTTGTGCGTGCGTTCACACACGGAACCTCGGTTTATAGTCTCATTCGAAGGACTGTATGGGGAATGGAGTCAGAACCAATGTTAACTCCGAGGGAAAAATCCCCCTGTACCGAAATTCGAACCCGTAACCCCAGGATCACGAGTCCGGCGCTTTACCAACTGAGCTATTCCGGCCCCCATGTATAATGTAATATGACTTCAGCCGATAAATGTTTCTATCATTAATCAAGGTATCATATATAAGCATTTTGTCAACATAATCTCTCTCAAGACTGAGGACAAACTCTTACCTAAATTAGAGATAATCTTAAATTCAGAATTTCAATCAGCCAAGAATGTTGCCAAGATGTTCTAGCAGCACTTTAATTCAAACTGCTATTTGCTGGGATATAATCAACGTATTAAATCGCATAAGTCAAGACAAACTTTATTGGTAGAAACTGAGCCAAATAGCCAAGCCCTCCCTCTCTCTCTCTCTCTCTCTCTCTCTCTCTCTCTCTCTCTCTCTCTCTCTCTCTCTCTCTCCCTTTCTCAAAGATTGGTGACCTTTCGGAATTTAGCCCAGATACTATTTTCAGTGATCATGAAGATTTCCATCAGATCCTGATCAGTCAATGAAGGCGATCTGGTCTAAACGCATGAAACCAAGAAATGTTATCCATAACATGAAACAAACCCCTTAACTGCAGGAATTTAGCACAAGACCCGCAACCAGGGTCTGAGACAAACTTATCTGCTGGAGTATACACAAAGCATTTCCTCAGTGACTGGAGACAAATTCTCATCTGGGTGAATGTAGGCAAGATGTTTGATCAGCCACTGAAAACACGTTATCTTTGGTGTTGATTTATCTTATATGTTCATCAGAGACTAAAAACAAACTATGTCCTATAAGAACTGAGTGAAGACATCTAATCAGTGACTCAAGACAACAGACTGTTATCCGCATGGATCCAGCCCCCAAAGCATTCTTCCAGTTAAGTCACGTCAATCTCTTGCCTGTTGTGGAGATGTTGGAGACTTTTTCCCGGAGCTGGAAGACAGACACCTGGAGGTCACCCAGACTGGACGTCTTCACCCGCAGAGTCGCCACATTCACCCTCAGGTCGTTGACCTGCACTCCATCAGCAAGAGATGCACGCACACATACACAGAGCGAGACAGACAGATAAACAGAGAGAGGGGGGGGGTGGACGGACAGACAGATAGATGGACATACAGACAGACAGGCAGGCAGGCACAGAGAGACAGGGACAGAGAAACGGAGGGAGAATATCGTCGAGTGTCCTTTTTGGAGAACACTTTGAAAGACGGTGGATACATTTGTTAACAAGATGAATAAGGAGGAGCGGGCTGTGGGAGCAAACACACATCGTTCCATGTCACCACAGCAGTGCTATTTCAAAATACACCCACGTCCACTTTATTTCTGCTGTCACCATATAGCCGAAGCTATAGTTGATTAATAACTGCAAAATCAACGAAACCTAAAACTTTGCAGCTCTGAATTACATAGAAGTGCCGCGAAAACACTGGGAGTTTTTTGTTTGTTTGTTTTGCTTTGTTTTTTTTTTTTTTGTTAAGGTTTGACCAGTAATCTGAATTCTGTACACGAACGGCTGCTTAAGTATGATATGACATTAAATACAACAGTTAATTCAACAGAAGTGTTTTAGCATTTCGCTGATGTCTTCAATTTCTGTCTTTCTTTTTTTTCTTTTTTTTCAAACTGGAACACGTGCACACACAGTACGTGACACGTAACTACTTTGCGCATGCGCCACTGACCTACCACTGGTGTTGTGTATGGAGATTTCGCTCTGTGGACTCTGTTAGGCGAATGGTTACACTGCGTATGTATGAAAGTCGGATGATCACTCAGATTCGTCGAAATGTTTTTTTCCAATTGTTTCCCACACTGCTGAAGTCAGCAAATTATTTTTGCAGTTGCTCGACTTTGTTGCAACAGTCGAACTATAGTACAGTAGCGAGTGATTATTTTCTTTGTATTTTGCCAACTGTGAACAGTGATTTGTGTATCAGACACCTCGCTAAGTGTGAGCTAGGTCTAGTCCTGCAAATATCTGAGAAAAAAATTCTTTGTAAGAATTCTTTGAAAAACTTCCGGCATTCTCATCAAATTATACCTCTTTTCTTTTCATTAATTTATGAATCTTGATCTTGAAGAGAGAAAACTTTGGATTCTCTCTTGAGGGCACATAAGACCGTATGGCGAAAGCTTGGCTGTGTCTGGAGTGGCACTGTCTTCATCTGTCCGTGGGCAGGGGTGGTTGGGTCTGTGGGGTGTGCTCGGCAGCTGGAGGGTGGTGTTTTTCGCCGGTGGGCGCTGCAGTCATGAAATACGGGCTGGTACACCCATGGGGATGCTACTTTAAGGCTGTTATGAGCTGCATCCTGTGGTCTAATTTACCTCTGTTCAGGAGCAGTTATGTCCCTTGATATCTTAATGGAGTGTCCTGGGGTTTCCTGTCCCCAAATCTTCAACACACGCAGGCTCCAAGGTGTACAGATGCCCCTAAAGGCAGGTGAAGACAGTGCTTCTCTGGTCCCCCAACCCCTTTCGGTGCTTATTTTTTCTTGCCTTAACAAAGGCTGCCCCGGGAAAAAGGGTCCAGTGACGGTGAGGAAAAACCCATGAACGGGGAAAGTCCTTTGACGGGGGAAAGACTACAACTTTGATTTCCTCTTGAGGCAATAGCCGTAGGCGAAAGCTTGGCTGTGTCTGGTGGCACTGCTTCATCTGTCCGTGGGCGGGGTGGTTGGGTCTGGGGGGTGTCTCGCAGCTGGAAGGGTGGTGTTTTTCGCCGGTGGGCTCTGCAGTCATGAAATACGGTTTGGTTTCACCCATGGGATGCACTTTAAAGGTGTGAGCTGCATCTGAAAGTCTAATTTACCTCTGTTCAGGAGCATTTTTTCCCTTGATATCTTAATGAGTGTCCTGCGCGTCCCCTGTACCCATCGTCAACACAGCGCAAGGCCTCCAAGGGTGGTACAGGACTGCCTAAAGGCAGGTGAAGACAGTGCTTCTGGGTCCTCCCCAGCACCTTCGGTGTTTCTTTTTTTTTTTTGAATCTTGATTAGAATTAAATGTGATTTGTTTGAAAATGTTCCAGATTTTCCCGAACAGTTATTTCTTCGAACGGGTTTGAAAGAGGCTACGAATGGAATGGAGGCTGAAGGGGAGGTGAACGGGTGAAAGGGGCCCTACGGAATGGAATGGAGGCTGAAGGGAGATAACATGGGTTAAGATAGTAAAGAATAATAGTGATGATAAGATAAAGAAAATAATGTCACCCAGGGTACTACTACTACCGCTACAAACCAAACAACTACCACTGCTGCTGCAGCTGCTGCAACTAACAATAATAATAACAAAAAATGGTAACAGAATCTATAATGATAATGCTAACAATAATGATGACAGCAGTTGTAGTAATATCATTAATTATGGTAAAAATACGTTAAACAGATGATTCATTCATTCGTAATTGTAGTAAGCATGATAGCCATACTAATAGAAGAAGAGAAAGAAGAAGTGTAAGAGGACACTTAACAATGATATGGTTATAGAAGCAATACAAATAAGTAGTAATAGTAATAGCAGTAGTATGAAGAAGAAGAAGAAGAAGAAGAAGAAGAAGAAAAAGAAGCAAGAGAAGGAGAAGACGAGAAAAGGGGAAGAGGGAGAATGGGGATATACATAATGGGAAAACAGAGAAAGACAGAATCTAAAAAATACGTGCAGCAATGGTGTATGACAAGGATTTGTCAAAGCATACAGGTACTACCGGTCAACCTTGATCACCCTTGGTCGTGGACACACCAGGATTTAATAGACACAGGGGACAAACGTGGGTGAATGGACGCTGGTCAACCTGAGACCCCTCTGGTTGTTCATACGAGTCTTATACTCGGACACGCGCTTTGGTGGGCAGTCGTTCCCACGTAGCCTGTACAGTACAAGACGGGCACGCGCGTTTGTGTGCGTGCCGCGCGTGCGAGCGCGTTTTTGTGTGTGCGGGTACACACACACACACACACACACACACACACACACACACACACACACACACACAAATACGAGCGCGAGCGCGCGCGTGCACACTTGCACATACGCACGCACACATGTACGCACACACACATACACACGCGCGCGCGCGCGCGCGCAAACACACACAAAAACGCGCTCGCACGCGTGTGCACGCACATAAACGCGCGCGTGCGCACACTTGTCGTCCAGTGTGGCAACAATCATCATTTTCTGTTGTTTCATAGAATGTGAACTTCCACATATCAGACATCATAACTGTCTTTCCATAAACTGTTTACGAGTGACCTGATGTGTACTGCTAATGACAAAGAACTCTTGATTGTATGCACAAAGACATCACGGGGCGACCGGTACCGTTGCCTTCCTGGGTTATATTCCGATGTCTGTAATACCGCAAAAGAGCTATGGGTCGTTATCAATAACGAATCGCTTTTCAGTTTATCCCCTTTTATGGTTATTTGTATTTCATTTGTGTGTGCATTATCTTTGGAAGAGTTCAAGATACTTCAAATGATTTTATATCTTTTTTTTTTCTTTTCATTTATTCTTTTTTGTTTATTATCAAACATGAACAGATTTCATATGAAATTGAAAACGTGTTCCAGAGCAGGAAAGTCCCTTCACATTCTGATATCAAACTCTGCAGAATTACCTTTACGTACTACAGCCTCCAAACTTTTTTCCTTTAGTACTTTGATAGTTTTGCACCTACGGACTTATTGATGTTGACCTTACAAACAACCCTGCAAAATTTGAATGAGATCCACTTCGCTGTTCTTTCTTTGATTTTCCCGCTAACAAACAAACAAACAAACAAGCAAATAACACGGAAGACGATCAGGAGACCGCAAACATCTGTCAAGGTCGAACAAATCTGGTATCTGTCCTTAATCTGCATCTACACTAAAACATGAAGGGAAAACGACGTGTTGCTATAATAGGAAGAAAGGATTGAAGTTTGCTTCTTTTTCTGCTGTTTTTTCCCTTTAAACATCTGAGCAAGTCACCTCAACAGTGGAAAAAATTCCTCCAGGGAACGTTATAGTAAATAGGGACTGACAGAAGGTAAGAGTGAGCGAGTGATTTCAACGTCCATGTACTTGGAAAAAAAAAGATTGGATTGAAAATAATGAGATGTAAATATTTGTTTGTAAGAAAGTTATGATATTCGGTACAAAATATTCAGTCATTAATTCATAAACAGTAGGTTCACACTGCGTACGAATTGTCAATACCTACATGTTGGAAAGTTCTAACAGGCCTATTCTATACAAAATGTTTATCATTAAATAAGTAAACGGCAGCCTGACAGCGGGTACAATATGTAACCTCACTGAATGACGGCAGGGTCTGCCATGTGATCCCAATACACGTGTTGAACCCGTTCAAAATTGTACTGAATTTATCCATGAGGCACATTCTTTTTTTCCACTTATTTTTGGTTAAAAACGGTGAGGCACTTTTTGTGTAATCCTGTCGACAGAAGGACAAACAAAAGGAACAAACAAGAAAGCAAGCCAACAGATTCGGGATGAAAGTCAGAAAACAGCTCACCTGGCTCTCCAAGCTGTCCAGGTTCCCAGCCCTTTGGCTCAGACTGGCCACGACCTGTCGCAGGGAGGAGACGTCACCATGGCGGGCCTCCAGACCACTCACTTTGTCTTGCAGAGTGGCCACGTCCACACGGACATCGGTCAGCTGGTCCAGCTTCGTTTGAAGGGTCTCGCATCCGCAGGCGGTCGCAGGCTGGCTGGTAGCGTCAGAGTCCCTGTTGGTCAGCGCGGTCAGGCGGGCGTCCAGCTCAGTGATGGTGCTGGCTTGGGCTTGGACAATGCGCTGGAGAGCTTGGAAGTCGTCAAGACTGACGTAGCGCAATGCGTCCCCATGGATTGGAGAGAAAATCGAGCAGAGGATCCAGAGACAAGCGAACGCGGACGAAACTCTCAAGGACATTTTTTGGTGTGTATGTGTGTTCACTGCTGGTAGTTGTTGCTATTATTTTGTTTTAATTTTTTTTAACACCTTAGAGGTAAGCCAAGTGCCTGGTAGACAGATATACCTCAGAAAAAGACCGGACAATTTTCCACAACCAGTTGAATCGGTGAGCAGTGACTTCAGAAGTACAGCAATCTGTTTATCAAAGCCAGGCTAATGTAAGTGTTGACTTCAGAAGTTTGGCAAACTGTTCACTGAAGCCGTGTAAATCTTGTTTGGACTTCAGAAGTACCAGAAGCTGTTCAACAAAGGCCAGAGAAATCAAGCACAAGACCTTTAAAAGTACAGTAAGCTATTCAGCAAAGCCGGGGAAATCAAAGCATTGGACTTCAGAAGTATATCAAGCAATTGATTAAAGCCAGGGAAATCAAAGCATTGGACTTCAGAAGTATATCAAACAATTAATTAAAGCCAGGGAAATCAAAGCTTTGGACTTCAGAAGTGCAACGCGCTGTTCAACATAGCCAGAGAAATCAAGACATTGGATTTAAGAGGTTTAGCAAGCTAATCAGCAAAGCCAGAGACATCAAGACACTGGATTTAAGAGGTTTAGCAAGCTAACCAGCAAAAGCCAGAGACATCAAGACACTGGATTTAAGAGGTTTAGCAAGCTAATCAGCAAAGCCAGAGACATCAAGACACTGGATTTAAGAGGTTTAGCAAGCTAACCAGCAAAGCCAGAGACATCAAGACACTGGATTTAAGAGGTTTAGCAAGCTAATCAGCAAAGCCAGAGACATCAAGACACTGGATTTAAGAGGTTTAGCAAGCTAACCAGCAAAGCCAGAGACATCAAGACACTGGATTTAAGAGGTTTAGCAAGCTAACCAGGAAAAGCCAGAGACATCAAGACACTGGATTTAAGAGGTTTAGCAAGCTAACCAGGAAAAGCCAGAGACATCAAGACACTGGATTTAAGAGGTTTAGCAAGCTAACCAGCAAAGCCAGAGACATCAAGACACTGGATTTAAGAGGTTTAGCAAGCTAATCAGCAAAGCCAGAGACATCAAGACACTGGATTTAAGAGGTTTAGCAAGTTAATCAGCAAAGCCAGAGACATCAAGACACTGGATTTAAGAGGTTTAGCAAGCTAATCAGCAAAGCCAGAGACATCAAGACACTGGATTTAAGAGGTTTAGCAAGCTAATCAGCAAAGCCAGAGACATCAAGACACTGGATTTAAGAGGTTTAGCAAGCTAACCAGCAAAGCCAGAGACATCAAGACACTGGATTTAAGAGGTTTAGCAAGCTAATCAGCAAAGTCAGAGACATCAAGAGATTGGATTTAAGAGGTTTAGCAAGCTAATCAGCAAAGCCGGAGAAATCAAAGCATTGGATTTCAGAAGTATGGCAAGCTAATCAGCAAAGCCATGGAAACCAAATCATCGGATTTCAAAAGTAAATTAAACTGTTCATCAATGGCAGGAAAATCAAAGCAATGGATTTCAAAAGCACAAGAGGGCTGTCTATCAAAGCCAAATGAAAGGTGACGTGCTCTAGCCCAACTGCTGCGATATGTTACAAAAACCGGTCTCTTCTCTTTGGAGCTCCGTACTACCAACTACTGCGGCAATAGGAAATGTCTTCAGATAGAAGAGAATCATGCACTATCCTAGCTGATCTGAGGCATGGAAAACGGTCTCAACTGAGCTGAGAGGTTTCCACCTCTGGCGTAAACTTCAAGAACTGAATGTGAACTGTCTTAGGCTATAAACGGTATACTGACATGCTCCACAGACATACTTCAGAGGCAAAGACTGTTCTGCTGATTTCAAACGTAAAGAACGAACTGACTTCAGAGACAGATCAGCGCATTTACAACCACAACCCACAAATGAAGGTGTTGGCTTTAGAGGTAAGCTTATGAGTTTACCACTGCCAGATAAAGCTTACAGGCTTCAGGGGCAATTTATCGATCCAGATGAATAAAAGAAACCTTACTTGCTTCGGCGGCAGGTAATCTGAGAACAGCGCTTAAATGGTGTAAAATCAGGGAGAGATATCGATTAGTTTAGAAAATTCACAGATCTGAATGCTTGATGGTGAGACTTACCAACTTAAGAACTGGACAAGCAAGAAATTACTTCAGGCTGGTATAAAAATGAAAGTACCGATTAAGAACCAGACCAATTAGTGCAGATCTACTACAAACGAAAGAACTGACAGAGAACAATTCAAGCCAGTTTGTTGAATACTGCTAACTCAATGTACTGACTTGGAACGACGCCAACCGACTAATTATTCACCAGTTAACAAAAACGCTGATTTTGAAGTCAGGCAACCGGTTTACTATACAGCCAGTTACATCAGTGAACAACAGTGACGTCGTGGTCGATCAGTTCAAGCTGGCTTTCGGTTCTGAGCGCAGCGTTGTGAGATGTAACGGAGCCACAGCTAACAACACTGCTCGTTGGTCCTCGTCTGTCCACAGCGCCCTCTTCAACGTGAGTTATGTACCCTAGCTATCGCCGTTGGGGGGAGGGGGGGGGGCAGTCACTTATTTCTAGGGAAGAGCGAGCATATCAGGCACCAATCAGAGACCATGACCGAGTGGTATGAGGCGGGGCGGAGGGAGGGGAGGATGGGGGGGGGGGGGGGGGGGGGGGGGGCAGTGTCAGTACATAATCAAAAGACTTTCTTGACCTCTGGTTCTGAAAGAAAACATTGATCTTGTTTGTTTCGAGGATGAAATGGATTATAAACGATGAGAAAAACTGAATTAGAGATCAGTTTGTCAAAATATGGTCTTCGTTTCTCATCTCCGTCTCTATAGGTTAAAATAAATATGCATCGAGCAACGTGATTCACCGAAATCTGTACAAACTTCTTTGCGATTGGTACATGGCAAAACCGACATTAAAAAAAAAAAATTGATGGGCGTGACTTTCTTCATGATAGGCTTGTTTGGGTCACTGGGGGTTTGGATGACGTTCAGGGGATTTCTTGCTGAACTTCAAGAGCTCTGTTTGAGCGACGGTTGTTCGTTCTGTTCAGTGTCACATTCCTGCGCGCGCGAAGGCGTACGAGAGGAGGTCGGGGTAAACATACTACCTTGGACTGGATGTAAAAGGCACACTGTGATACAGGAATGGACATACGTCACGTGTTCTGAGTGGTTTGGGCACGTTAGAGCCAGTCACGATCAGTGATAGCTTCTTTTTCACTGTGTCTGTACGTTGTGAGTGTCTATATAGGTAAGATCTCTCTCTCTCTCTCTCTCTCTCTCTCTCTCTCTCTCACACACACACACACACACACACGCACGCACGCACACACGCACGCACGCACGCACGCACGCACGTATGCACACAATCAAACGACACTTACACGTGCAGAGAGAGAGAGAGAGAGGGGGGGGAGAGGGAGAGAGAGAGGAGGAGAGAGAGGGGAGAGACAGAGAGAGAGAGAGAGAGAGAGAGAGAGAGAGAGAGAGCAGAGAGCGCAGAGGAGAGAAAGACAAATAAACAGACACAAAAAGAGCCCGACAGCACATTATTTCTTTTTATCGCTTTATTTCATCATCCAGATTGATATTACTATAAACTGTTTTTCTGAACGTGTAGATCTGTGTATGTTTGGGACACCCACACGCGCGCGCACGCGCGCACACGCGTGCGCGCACACACACACACACACCGCACACACACATACACACAGGCGCGTGCGCGCACGTAAGCACTCATGCACGCTCGCACATACACACACACACACACATACATATACATTTATACGTACAGAGAGAGAGAGAGAGAGAGAGAGAGAGAGAGAGAGAGAGAGAGAGAGAGAGAGAGAGAGAGAGAGAAGCGGTCGACGGACAGAAAGACACGACCAGAGCTCAACAACACATTATTTCTGGGTTATCGCCTCATTTTAACATCGCACACACGTATCATCGTAAACAGTACACCTATACCTGTAGATCTGTGTATGCTTGGGAGACACACACACACACACACACACACACACACACACACACACACACACACACACACACACACGGAGGGGGGGGGGAGAACACGCTTACATTCACTCCTGCACACACACACACACACACACACACACACACACACACACACACACACACATTTAGTTCTATAGGTATACTTCCCATCACTGAAATCACGCACTCAAGGTATCTCGATGCCATCAACATTTCATTACATACCTCAAACAAACATCCAGATTAGTTCTCAGATCATGCAGATTCGCACAGAAAGTAATAACTTAATTCCTCCGAAAGCTTACAACCTTCTTTCGAACAATGGGACTGGTGGCATCAACACAGGTCTTCATTTACATTTTCTTGTGCCTCTTCTGGCCATTCTACGTGCCCCTGATCGGTGGAATATCTCATTGAAAAAGAACCCCTCCCCTTCACCCCCACTCTTCCACTCCACTCTCCCCACCTCCCACCCACCCCTCACCCATCCCCCCCCCCCCTCAAAAAAAAAAAAAGAAAGAAAGAAAAGAAAAGAAAGAAAGAATGAATGAATGAACGACAAAGAGAAAGAAGGAAAGAAAGGAAGGAAAAAAGAAAGAAAGACATGTGAATATTCGTGATCTCAGTGAGCAAGGGACTGTTCTGATGCTCACAGCGATCTGGACAGTGTCGTTTTGTACATCTTTTTTTCTTAAATGTCTGTGGATTGTGTTGTTTGAAGAAATGTCTGTTTCCTATTGTGTATCGGTCTCTTTGCGTGTTGTTTTGTGTGTTCCTTTACATTGAGCTGACTGTTGTATCGTCGTTGTATCAAATCGAATCTTCCTTTGAGCTTTGTGAGTTAATGTGAGAGCGATTACTACATGACGGGCAAAAATGAAGAGGGCAACAGTACAAGGGTGACACTGACAGAGACGGTAAGCGAAAAGGACCTGGGAGTGCTCATTGACGACAAACTGAGTTTTAAAGAGCATGTTGCACAGTCGACAGCCAAAGCAAACAGAATGGTTGGGCTTATAAGGCGATCGTTTGATTTTCTGACTGAGACAACGTTCATTCAGCTGTACAAAAGCCTCGTCCGACCATTATTGGAATATGGCCAATGTGTCTGGCAACCGTTTCACAAAACGCTATGCAGTGACATTGAAGATGTTCAGAGGCGAGCAACTAAACTCCTAAGTTCACTGCAAGAGAAGCCTTACCCTGAGAGACTGAGATTGTTGATTCTACCAAGTTTGGAACACCGGAGGCTGAGAGGGGACATGATAGAGGTATTTAAATACCTCCACGGTCACTACGATGTACAGAGGCCAACATTCCAGCCGTCACTAAGTAGAAACCTCAGAGGCAACACCATGAAGCTTCAGAAAAAAAACGCTTTCGCCTTGATGTCAGAGGGAACTACTTTTCAATCAGAGTGGTGACACAGTGGAACAGTCTCCCAGACTCGGTGGTCCTGGCATCATCTGTCAACGCCTTCAAGAGCCGTCTGGATAAACATTGGAGGGACCTACCTGGTCTGCACAACCCGCCTTGCCAGACCAACTGATTTGGTTCACCCGCGCTCGCCACGCATGCAGCCAAGTCAGTGACAGTTTTTTTAGCACGCGAA
>CM031625.1:28530025-28550025 GCA_018398815.1 Conus ventricosus | reverse complement strand
CATGCAAACGTAAGCACGCACGCGCGCGCGCGCGCACACACACACACGCACGCACGCACGCACACACACACGCGCGCGCGCGCGCACGCACGCACGCACGCACCTGAAATCACTCTGCGAGCTGTGTTGGGTATTTTCAGATGGCCATTACCCATCGTACTCCCACAATCATTGTGGGATATTTAACGCGGGATATTTAATCTTCAGCCTACCACTAACAACGCAAGAAAAGAATGCAGGTATCTATGGTACCCATCCAGACAGGCCGCAACAAACGTCCACTGATTATACCTTCGACTGTGGAGGTCTCCTTGCTTGTTCTTTATGCTTTTGTGTTGACACTTCCTCTAGGCGATCTGGTTTCGTAAGCAGCATTCGTTTGGAGTTATGGGCCTGGACGTGTTTTGTCGTGGGAGCAAGAGTTACCTTTCTTGTTTGTTATATCCGACATAGGAGTTATAAAATTCACCCGCATCTGTTGGCTTTTTTCTTCTTTTTTCTACTAGTCAGTTTGATTACTGAATCTACGCGGATCAAAGTTCTTGGAAAGATGGATGCTGACTGAAAGAAAAACTGATCAAAGTTTGAAGCGGATCCGGCTCAAAGGGCAAAATAGAGGATCCGCTCATCCAGCTAATCATCTTTTTTTCTTTTCTTTTCTTTTTCTCAGAACGTGTATACTCCAGAGTCACCGATACGAACTCGTAACTCTCCTAGAAAGCAGTATAGCGTACACGAAATATTAAAACATTTGTCGTGACATAAGCGTTGATGTTTCGCATTTTCCGTGTCCTGTGAGGGACGGTTCATGGGAAGTAACTCTTTCAGCCAGTATCAACTGTTACTTCTCTATGTGGACCAACAACAACAAAAATTGTTTCCACTCATGAACTGACTCAAAAGGTGGATCCAAGATCTGTTTGACCTTGGCGGAGGTGTGCGGTCTCTCGAGGGGTCTTTTGGTTATTTTTAATACTGCTGCTGACGTGGAAGATAAGAACAGTCTAACTGCACTCTTCAGCCATAAGGGGATGCAAGGGATCGAAGCGTTAGACTGACGATGTGAGTCTATCATTCTGCTTGACCCATCAGTTGTCCCAAACATCAGCAGCTTTTTGAAGTTTTTGTTTGTTTGTTGTTGTTGTTTTGTCTATTACTGATCAAAGAATTCTAGAACACGCATTGCATTCTAAGACCAAGTCCCTAACACAAGTGTGAAGGAGTCATTTTCCGGGGCGGATCAGTTAGTTAACTTATAAGAGGAGGTGTATCTGGAACATTTAAAGAGTAAATCGAGGGCGCAAAGCATCTGAAATTGATACGAGGGTCTTGCAGCATGCCTTTTTCCCCACAACCCTCATCAACTGGAAAATTTCTTTGAACAAAAATTGTGCAAATCTGGTGACAAAATAATGCCGTATTAAGCACAACACCACTTTAAACAAAAGTATGTGATATGTGCATCTAGTGCCCCCCCCCCCCCCACCCCCACCCCCCACCCCTAGCTGATCTAGGTTTTCCTATTGATCGACAGGTAAACTGAATTGCTCACCAGTCAAAAAACACACCGTTATAGCTTATTTTACATCTAACGGTTACTCGCTCAACGATCAACAGCATCTGCTCTTCGGTTTCACCCCGCCATCTGCCAAATGAATGACGTCATGACCAGGCGATGACGACTTTTTCTGTTGACGCCCTTTCCTGAGCGGGTTCCGTTCGTTCAGTTTCTGGACCACCAACCTGTCCGTCAGGCCCTGAAACACCTCCCCCACCCCTCTCCCGTCTTGGCGCTCACCTCGTACACCTCAAACACGCGCAGCTCCTTGGTGGGCGAGCCATCCTTCGTCTTCATCATCCCGTTCTCCTCCAACAGTCCCAATGCTTTGTCACGGCCGTACAGATCTTCAGTGTCCTTGACAGTGTCCTTCTTGGTGCCCACAACCACGAACACGGCGTCATCTCTGCAGAAACTTCGCGCTTCCTTGACCCAGTCTATGACGTTGCCGAAGGACTCCTCGTTGGTGACGTCATAGACGATGATGATGCCGTGAGCCCCCCTGTAGTAGCTGGTGGTGATGTTGCGGAATCTCTCCTGTCCGGCCGTGTCCCACATCTGCTGAGGAGGAGGCACGTGTTACACAGAGGTGACGCACACTCAGATTTGTTTTTACAGGCACTGGGTCAAAACGGGGGGGATCGAACGATGTTCTGACAGGTGAACTGACAGGTGAATGATTTTAGTTGTGGAGTTAGTAAAATACACTCACTGGTGGAGGTGTCTGCCATGGCATCATTCTACTGTAAATATGTTGTTAGTGGGCAACGACACACACAGGAAGAAAAATAAACAACGACGTGTCATAACGTGATAGGATAGATATAGGAACAACACAGTCACAGGTGTAAAGATCGCAGAAGAGCAGCAGCCCCCACCCCACCCCCACCCCCCTTGAGAGCTGTGGACAAAGAAGAAAAATCGGACACAGGACGGATATTTTTTTCAGGTTGTTTGAACCAAATGTGAAACTGTTTGAGTAGTGGTTTAATCACAGCTTTTTTGAAGATGGTGGGAAAATGGCCAGAGGGGAAAGATTGATAGACAATGCTAGTTAGAATAGGAAGAAAAACGATGTATTCCACAAACAGTGACATGGGCAATGGGGGGGACAGGCAAAACGTCTGGAGAAGACTTCAGTCATCAGCTTCGTCACTTCCTGTTCTGACACTGACAGGGAAACAGTGAACGTTAAACCAAAGTGAACTTGTTTGTTGGAAGTATGTTTAGAGAAGACACCATGGAAGTAAAGCCTGGAATGAACTGCTTTAACTGTTCGCTGAAATGGTCACTTCCTGTTCTAACACTGAACGGAAAATGGAGAACGTGAAATCAAAGCGAACCGGTCTGTTAGAAGTATCACTGGAGAAGAAGCCGCGGAAGTGCAGCTTGGAGTGAACTGCTTTAACTGTTCACTGAAATGGTCACAGAAAACGCCACGTTGTTCAAGTTGGTCGAACAGCAGAAAATTTGGCGTTGTTACTGAAATAATTCAACTGCTGTATAAAAAAGATGTTATTTTTCCGTTTTGTTTTGCTTGTTTGTTTGTTTTTGTTTTGTTTTGTTGTTTTTTTTTCCCCTGGAGTCATATTCCGTATTTCATTGACAAAAGCAAGAATTTTTTTTAGTGTAGTAATTTAGTGACACATCTGTCTGCTCACGGTAGGTCCTGATTTGACCGTCACTCAGCTCTTCATCATCTACGTCTCTCATCACAGAACTGGTCCCAAACAACAGGGTATTAGGGATATGACTCGCCAGACTGCATCATCGATCGAGAGAGAGCACGTCGTGGCCGTTGAGCTCGAAGCAAAGAGAAGCATCCCGCTGTTCAGCAGAGACAATGGCTGTAAAAAATATTTTAAAAAAAGAAATAGAAAATAAAAATTAAAAAAAAACGACGGCACAGATCCTCACATACAATCACAGTATTGAGGGAGCTAAGGCGGTGTTCTTCCTGTTGAAGCGAAGAGGACTGCAGCTTGGATATCGTACAGTAACAATAACAGTATGTTGCAGCAATGATCGGTCACAATGGCCTGAAAGGCGGATGATGTCTGGACTATGTCGTGATCCGATTGGTGGACCCCAGGTCCAGGACGTGACCATGGATACGGGTGGGTTGGTTGACAGACGCAGTGAGGTTGAACATGGTCAGGGGGTTGATGGGCTTCGTATAGCTGCGGTTTGTGGCCGGTCGTAGCGGAAGTCTACAGCTCCCAGAGCAACGCAGCCGCCTGCCACACCATCGCGATGATCAAGCAGATCTGGAAATCCCTGGGAAATGTCCAGATTCTTTCAGTCTGTTCCTTCCACTGGGGAGGAAGACCATACAAACTAAGCGAGCGGGGGGATTTATGTTGCACAAGAGGCAGTCTGGATGCGGACTGGGGGTAAAGGGAAGATTTTGTGTGAAGGTACGGCAATTGGTCATGGAGTTTCTGTAGGGTATGTTGTATTCACCAAGCCGGATAGATGAGTAAATGACTGCACAGAGCACCCCACTAGTGTCACCTGCGTACACTTCCCCTCGTCGCCGAGTTTCGAAAACAAAGATAAACTCAATGGTCTCATCTGCAGTGAAAGTATTTCAAAAACAAGATAAACTCAATGGTCTCATCTGCAGTGAAAGTATTTCAAAAACAAAGATAAACTCAATGGTCTCATCTGCAGTGAAAGTATTTAAAAAAAAAGATAAACTCAATGGTCTCATCTGCGGTGAAAGTATTTCAAAAACAAAGATAAACTCAATGGTCTCATCTGCGGTGAAAGTATTTCAAAAACAAAGATAAACTCAATGGTCTCATCTGCGGTGAAAGTATTTCAAAAACAAAGATAAACTCAATGGTCTCATCTGCAGTGAAAGTGTTGATCATGATGCTGGGGACTGAACGTCAAACGAAAAAAAAAAAAAAAAAAAAAAATAACTATCGCTCGGTGATCCCATCACCAAGATTTGTTTCTGATCAAACTTTCCCCAAACACTCTTTTCCCAGCAGAACTGCTTCCCTGATATAATGTAATGTTTACATGTTCAAGGATGTATGAGACCGTTCCGATCACTGACAGCCAGTGAATTTGACATGGCATCACCAGAAATCCTGATAGTTGACAGACAAACGGGAAAATGTCATGCATCACTCCTTCACCGGCATATGCTTGTGGCATGTCTCTATCTGAACGGTGACATTTTACAAACCCATCTTCAACAATATCTACGTTTAGAATGTCTTCATGTTTCGTGGTAAAACAATCACCTTCCCGTTCAACCAAGTATATCTGGTTGGGGGAGGGGTGGGGGGCGGGGTTGTTAGTCTGCCCATCCGCAAGCAGCAAGATGTTTTGTAGAATGACTTCTTTTTAACAATGATATGTTACCAACGCACCATCTGATTCCCCTCTTGTCTCCAAGTTTCTCTCATCAATCAGCAAAACCTAATTTAGGGTCTTTTATTTCATGGGTAATCCTTACCTCGATAGAAAATCACACCTAATTTTCAAGAAGTGTGTGTGCGCGTGCGTGCGTGCGTGTGTACGTGCGTGCGTGCGTGCGTGCGCGCGTGTGCGTGTGTGTGTGTGTGTGAGGGGGGAGGGGGTATTTCACAGCAAACTTTGAAGGTTCTTATTCAAAGCATTAACTTTGCATGCTCACCAGTTAACAACACCTGCTCTTCGGTTTCTTCCCGCCATCTGCCAAATGAATGACGTCATGACCCTGCTTTGACGCCATTTTCTTTTGAAGCCCTTTCCGTAGCGGGTTCCGTTCGTCCAGTTTTTGGGCCACCAACCTGTCGGTCATGCTTTGAAACGCCTCCGCCACCCCTTCTCCGTCTTGGCGCTCACCTCGTACACGTCGAACACGCCCACCTCCTCTACGGAAGAGCCGTCCTCTGCCTTCATCTGGCCACGCTCCTTCAAGAGTTCCCGCGCTTTGTCACGACCGTACACTTTTTCTGTGTTTCCGGCAGCGTCCTTTTTGGTGCCTACCACCACACACAAGACGTCCTCGTTGGCGAAGCGTTCGACTTCATTGAACCATCGGGGGATGTTTTCAAACGACTCCTCGTCGGTGACGTCATAGACGATGATGATGCCGTGAGCCCCCCTGTAGTAGCTGTTGGTGATGGTGCGAAATCTCTCCTGTCCTGCCGTGTCCCACATCTGTGGATGAGGAAAGCACGTGTTGTAGTGAGGTCTCACACACAGAAGACTGTTTACATCCCGTTAAGGGCGAACAAAGAAACTGAAGGGTGATCTCACAAACGAATGGGCAGGTAAATTGATTAGTGGTTGAGTGAGCAACATACAACTGACCCGCTGAAAGCTATTCTGGGTTCCGCTGCAGAAGTGTGGAATTTGTTCACCAACCAGCCGGGGGCTGGGTGATCACAAACTGCACCAGCCCCCCAAAGTTTTCACCAGTCCAAGATTTTCAGAAATATCACCGCATGTTCTCTCCCCCACCCCCTTTCCTTCCAATACATAGGAGGCGTCGTTGTCAAAAGCATTCTGAGTAAAGATTAGCAGGCAATCCCCGGGCCAGTCAGCCTGGTTTTTGCAATGCCGTTGTTGGGAATGATGAGGGAATCATGCTTTTCCATACAGACAGCAACGCTCTGAGCTCGTTTCTTGCCATAGAACCCCTCCTCCATCTCCCCAGTTTTGCTTGCTGTCTTCAACCTATTTCTGTAAGATGTTTTTAGAAACGTTTTCATATCATTATCCTGGAGTGAAGACTTCGGTGGCAAAGTGAAACAAATATGAAGATGACGTAGGAACTGGCTTCACACACAAATAGAGCGTCGATTGAATGGCATCTGCTAAGGCTACTGTTATCTAGGTATAACTGTTGTCTCCGGGGCCAGCAGGTTGGTTCTGACGCGTCGATTTTGTACGCAGCGAGTGAAAATGACAAAATCAAAAGCCGTTCAAATCAAAGGATTAGAAATTCTCTCTCTCTCTCTCTCTCTCTCTCTCTCTCTCTCTCTCTCTCTCTCTCTCTCTCTCTCTCTCTCTCTCTCTCTCACACACACACACACACACACACACACACACACACACACACACACACACACATACACACACGTACACACACGCCGCGCACCACACACACACCACAACACAACACACACACACACACACACACACACACATGCACGCACGCGCACGCACGCACGCACCACACCACAACACACACACACACACACACACACACACACACACACACACACACACACACACACACACACACACACACGTACATACACACACACACACACACACCACACACACACACACGTACATACACACACGCGCACACACACACGCGCACACACACACACACACACACACACACACACACACACACACACACACACACACACACACACACACACACGTACAAGTTATCAGAAATACTCAGAACAAAAACGATCGGTTCAGACAGCAAGTTCTGGAACGGGTTCCATCCTGTTCGCATAATCCGGTTCGCATAATCCTTTGATCAAGCCGGCCAAGGAAAGCCAAGCGTGTCTTCGCTTGAAAGATACCGCTTCGCATAGAATGGTACTGTTGTTTCGCATAACATGTACTTTTAGGGCGTACTTTTGTCCTTCAATGACTGTGCTTTGAGTGATTGAATCGAGAGTGAAACTCAACCTTATAGGACAAAAGAACAATGAACGGGAAAAAGGACTTCACGGCATGACAAAACATAACGCAGGTGAACGGTGCTATGTTAGTGCTATAAGTGATTGAATCGAGTTTTACTCAACCTGACAGGACAAAAGAAAAGTAAATTGAATGAGCAGAATTCCTACAGTTTTTGTCTATCTGTCCATGTCTTTGTTGCCAGTCAGTCAGGATGGAGTTCGTAATCACAAAGCGAGGAGGGCAAGCCCTTTTTATTGAAGGATACAAGTTTCGTATCATAAAGGCTGTCAATGGCAAAAAGTACTGGCGCTGTTCCACGAACGCCTGCAAATCAACATGCATTACGCAGGAACAGGAGTTGCTGAAAGTGAGTTCAAGTCTCTCTCTCTCTCTCTCTCTCTCTCTCTCTCTCTCTCTCTCTCTCTCTCTCTCTCTCTCTCTTCTTCTCTCTCTCTCTCTCTCTCTCTGTCTCTCTCTCTCTCTCTCTCTCTCTCTCTCTCTCTCTCTCACACACACACACACACACACACCACACACACACACATGAAAGCTATTGCTGTGTCTTAACAAAATTTGAAAGTTTGTGTAACTCATTGGTATGCATATTTTTCCAAAAGGGGGCTGTGCCCTATTGAACTGAGGTCTCCGATTTTCAGGAACCATCCAATCACGAGCACCCTCCCACATCGCCTGGAACCATGAAACGCATCAGCGTCGTGAACACCATGAAACAGAGGGTAGCAGAGGAGCCAGAGAAACCTGTGCAGCGGGTTTACAAGGAAGTCCTTGCAGGAGCCCTGGCTGAAGTAAACTCCAATGCTGATGATGTGGAATACATGACCTCTAAAATGCCTGCTTTCAAGTCCGTTAACACCATCATGTACCGTGAGCGTAGGAGAAATACGCCGGGTGTCGTATATAATACTGTCGCCGTGGAATTGTATCGCAGCGATAGCATTTCACGTGAAATATTGTTGCAGCGACAATAATTGCTGGAAAAAAAAATGTCGCGCGACAACTTTTCACGAAAAATGTCCCATAGAATATTGTAGCTGTCCATAAAATGCAGTATTTCCCGGGAAATACTGTCGCTGCGACACGATTTTATGAGCGACAGTATTATATACGACACCGGCACTGCCCACTACAAGATCCACCATCAACTTACCAGAGCGTGCCAAGAAAATGCCCGATGGGCGGGATTTTTTACAGTCGGATGATGGCGACGAAGATAAGATATTACTTTTTGCAACCGACAATTCGTTGACAAGATTATGCTCTGCTCCTGCTGTGTTCGTTGATGGAACATTTTACACTTGCCCTAGACTCTTTTGCCAGCTCTTCACCTTCCATGTTGAGGTCTATGGCAAAGTGCTCCGATGGCATTCTCACTGCTGCCGGATAAATCTCAAAATACATACCAGAGACTGTTTCGCATTCTCAAGACCAGAGCTCAAAACCTTGGTCTGCAGTTTTCTCCGACAGTCATTCGGTCTGACTATGAGCAGGGGATTATTTCTGCCGTGAGACAGGAATTTCCAGATGCCAGAATGAATGGATGCTTGTTCCATTACGGGCAGGCACTTTGGAGAAAAGTTCAAGCTTTGGGAGGAGCTCAGGTGTACAGAGAAAACCCTAGTGTCAGACAGTACATCAGACGTTGTGCAGCACTGGCCTTTGTTCCCTTGGACAAATTGGATGACGCTTGGGTTGACCTGCAAGCGACCGCTGAAGATGATCCTCTATGCACTGCCTTCACCGATTACTTTGTGACAACGTACATGGATGACGTCACAAGCCGCTTTCCTCGCGTGATGTGGAATCATTTTGACAACATGTCACAGAACAGCATCCGCACCAACAATGCCTTGGAGTCATGGCACAAAAATCTCAAAGCCTTAGTCGGTTCTGCTCATCCAAACGTCTTCAAAATCATTCACAATCTTCAAAAAGAGCAGGTCCGCATTGAAAATGATTTGCAAATGATGAGAGCCGGACACCAGACTGGAAGGACCAAAAGAGTGGCGGTCAGAAGACGGAACCAGAGGCTAGAAGAAATCAAGAATGACTATCTTGCTGGAGAGAAGACGTTAGTGCAACTGCTGGACCATTGCTCATATGCCATCCACTTTTAATGACTTTTACTGACGAGAGAGAGAGATATTAGATTATTTATTCCAAGAAGTAAGCAATCTCTTTCGCCTCTTCCACCCGGCTCTTGCAAAACGGCGTGCAAAGCGACTGGCTTTTTTAATTACTGTGTAAATGAATGGGATTAAAGTTTGTTGACTCGTTTTCTTGAGTGATAGAGTGCATATGAACCCATTGCCGAGTTTTATGCGAAAGGGCAGGCATTCGTAGGTTAGTATGCAAAACGGTATTATGCAGAACGGCTTTATGCGAAGCGACAGGTTGCGAAACGACATTATGCGAAAAGGAGCGCACTGTCTGGAACTGCCTGACGGGTTATTCAGATCTGAAATCCACTCGCCATCTAAATCCATTCGCCCCTCTAAATCCATTCGCCCATCTAAATCCATTCGCCCATCTACATTCACGGGCGACCGGCGACTTGAGTTTGTCCAGCCCTGTCTAGTCTCCTCGTATAATTTATCTGTCTACTGTTGGTTTGGATGAGTGATAGACATATGAGCACAAGTGTCCTAGAAGGCTTTGATAGACAGAGAAACAGCAATGTCCTAGGGCACTGTAATAGAGAAACAGCAATGTCGTAGGACGCTGTGATAGACAGAGAAACAGCAATGTCCTAGGACGCTGTGATAGACAGAGAAACAGCAATGTCCTAGGGCGCTGTAATAGACATAGAAACAGCAATGTCTTAGGACGTTGTGATAGACAGAGAAACAGCAATGTCCTAGGGCGCTGTAATAGAGAAACAGCAATGTCCTAGGGCGCTGTAATATACAGAAAAACAGCAATGTCCTAGGACGCTGTGATAGACAGAGAAACAGCAATGTCCTAGGGCGCTGTAATAGACAGAGAAACAGCAATGTCCTAGGGCGCTGTGATAGACAGAAAAAACAGCAATGTCCTAGGGCGCTGTAATAGAGAAACAGCAATGTCTTAGGGCGCTGTAATAGACAGAGAAACAGCAATGTCCTAGGGCGCTGTAATAGAGAAACAGCAATGTCCTAGGGCACTGTAACAGAGAAACAGCAATGTCCTAGGGCGCTGTAATAGAGAAACAGCAATGTCCTAGGGCGCTGTAATAGACAGAAAAACAGCAATGTCCTAGGGCGCTGTAATAGACAGAAAAACAGCAATGTCCTAGGGCGCTGTGATAGACAGAGAAACAGCAATGTCCTAGGGCGCTGTAATAGACATAGAAACAGCAATGTCCTAGGACGCTGTGATAGACAGAGAAACAGCAATGTCCTAGGGCGCTGTAATAGAGAAACAGCAATGTCCTAGGGCGCTGTAATAGACAGAAAAACAGCAATGTCCTAGGACGCTGTGATAGACAGAGAAACAGCAATGTCCTAGGGCGTTGTAATAGACAGAAAAACAGCAATGTCCTAGGGCGCTGTGATAGACAGAGAAACAGCAATGTCCTAGGGCGCTGTAATAGAGAAACAGCAATGTCCTAGGGCGCTGTAATAGACAGAAAAACAGCAATGTCCTAGGACGCTGTGATAGACAGAGAAACAGCAATGTCCTAGGGCGCTGTAATAGACAGAGAAACAGCAATGTCCTAGGACGCTGTGATAGACAGAGAAACAGCAATGTCCTAGGGCGCTGTAATAGACAGAAAAACAGCAATGTCCAAGGGCGCTGTAATAGACAGAAAAACAGCAATGTCCTAGGGCGCTGTGATAGACAGAGAAACAGCAATGTCCTAGGGCGCTGTAATAGACATAGAAACAGCAATGTCCTAGGACGCTGTGATAGAGAAACAGCAATGTCCTAGGGCGCTGTAATAGACAGAGAAACAGCAATGTCCTAGGGCGCTGTAATAGACTGAGAAACAGCAATGTCCTAGGACGCTGTAATAGACAGAGAAACAGCAATGTCCTAGGGCGCTGTGATAGAGAAACAGCAATGTCGTAGGACGCTGTAATAGAGAAACAGCAATGTCCTAGGATGCTGTAATAGACAGAGAAACAGCAATGTCCCAGGACACTGTGATAGACAGAGAAACAGCAATGTCCTAGGGCGCTGTGTAGACAGAGAAACAGCAATGTCCTAGGGCGCTGTGATAGAGAAACAGCAATGTCGTAGGACGCTGTGATAGACAGAGGAACAGCAATGTCCTAGGGCGCTGTGATAGAGAAACAGCAATGTCCTAGGGCGCTGTAATAGACATAGAAACAGCAATGTCCTAGGGCGCTGTAATAGACAGAGAAACAGCAATGTTTTAGAACGCTGTAATAGACAGAGAAACAGCAATATCCTAGGACGCTGTAATAGAGAAACAGCAATGTCCTACGGCGCTGAAATAGACAGAGAAACAGCAATGTTTTAGAACGCTGTAATAGACAGAGAAACAGCAATGTCCTAGGACGCTGTATTAGAGAAACAGCAATGTCCTAGGACGCTGTAATAGACATAGAAACAGCAATGTCCTAGGACGCTCTAATAGACAGAGAAACAGCAATGTCCCATGACGCTGTAATAGACAGAGAAACAGCAATGTCCTAGGACGCTGTAATAGAGAAACAGCAATGTCCTAGGGCGCTGTGATAGACAGAGAAACAGCAATGTCCTAGGGCACTGTAATAGACAGAGAAACAGCAATGTCCTAGGGCGCTGTGATAGACAGAGAAACAGCAATGTCCTAGGGCGCTGTGATAGACAGAGAAACAGCAATGTCCTAGGACGCTGTGCTAGGCAGAGAAACCACACTGTACCATTGCATTGCGATAGACAGAGAAACATCAGTGTCACAGGAAACCACACTGTACCATTGCATTGCGATAGACAGAGAAACATCAGTGTCATAGGAAACCACACTGTACCATTGCATTGCGATAGACAGAGAAACATCAGTGTCATAGGAAACCACACTGTACCATTGCATTGTAATAGACAGAGAAACATCAATGTCCTAGGACGCTGTGCTAGGCAGAGAAACCACACTGTACCATTGCATTGCGATAGACAGAGAAACATCAGTGTCACAGGGTTCTGTGACCGATAGAGGGAGGAAGTGGAGGTGAAGAGGGGTTGGGGGTGGGGGGACTGACCAGTCGGTAAAACCACTTCAAAGGTTAGGCCAACATACATACACATGGTCACACAAACACATGCGCGCGCGCATTCACACACACACACACACGCCACACACACACACACACACACACACACACACACACACACACATACACACACACACACACACACACACACACACACACACACACACACACACACACAACCACACACACACACACACACACACACACACACACACACACACACACACACACACACACACACACACACACACACACACATGTACACACACACAACCACAACCACACACACATACACAGAGAGAGAGAGAGAGAGAGAGAGAGAGAGAGAGAGAGAGAGAGAGAGAGAGAGAAAGAGAGAGAGACAGAGAGAGAGAGAGAGAGAGAGAGAGAGAGAGAGAGAGAGAGAGAGAGAGAGAGAGATTAGCCTCTAGACTACGAGTAAAGCAGTAATATTACAGCAATAACAGCAACAGTAACAACTTTGAAGGGTACACGGGAGAGCGCAGACCGCTGCAACGATCAGACTGACCCCAGACCCACCCTCTGATCCGAGGTGCACCAAATCGTATCGGCTTCATCTTTTCAGACACAGTCAATCGGTCTTTGCGAAAATTTTCAATGAAATCGGTGGAGCAATTTCTGCTGGATCTAACAGAATGGGATCTATGGATCCCCTTTGATCCGCTGGGATCCTCACTACAGATCCGCACCCATTTTAATGGATTCGTCTTTGAGCTCCGGTGCACCTTTCCAACAAGTTTCGCTAGACTCGGGTCAGTTCTTGTGGCATAATCTTGTTGACAACTAGACAGACAGACACACACACACACACATACACACACACACACACACACACACACACACAACACACACACACACACACACACACGCACACACGCGCACGCACACACACACACACACACACACACACACACACACACACACACACACACACACACACACTAACGCACATACACACACACACGCGCGCGTACGCACTCACGCACAGACAGAGACAGAGAGAGACAGACAGACAGACAGACTCTGAACACTGAACCTTTACAATGTCATTAGCTATACAGCCTTGATGACATGGGGGTGCAAAGCAAAAAGCAAATAACGTAAACAGCAAATCCACAACAAACATGAATTAAAACAATGCTGCCATTCCAAGCATCATAAGCCTGAATGGCGACCATCCAGAATAATGCACCTTCAAGAATTCGCAAAGCATTAACAATCAACACTAAAATGTCTTAGCGTCTTCATTAAAATTCATTGTATCTTTTAATCACCTCGGTTTGAGGTATTCTTCTTATTTCGAATGGTCAACGCCTCTGCAGTACACTTTGCCAGAGATTTCACCCCGTCATCGTCGTCGTTCAGTTTCAGGACTCTTAACTGTGTCAGCAGGAAAATCGCCCGGTGTTGACAACATACCGGCAGAATTGATTAAGGCAGGAGGTGATCCAATGGTGGTCATGTTACTTGCAATATGCAACAGAATCTGGGAAACCGGGGAATGGCCTACTCCCTAGACGCAGTCACTTATCATCCACGCTACCAAAGAAAGGCAACCTACAGCAATGCCAAAACTATCGCACGATTAGCCTCATCAGCCACCCAAGCAAAGTTATGCTGAAAGTAATCCTGAATAGACTGAACCCACAAGCAGAAAAGATCATCGCTGAAGAACAGGCGGGGTTCAGGCCAGGACGAAGTACCATAGAGCAGATATTCAACCTAAGAATACTGTGTGAGAAGTACAACCAACACCAACAACATCTGTACCACGTATTCATAGACTTCAAGAAGGCCTTCGACCGAGTGTGGCACGAAGCATTATGGGCAACAATGAAACTCTTCAACATCAATGCCAACCTCATCAGAACTATTGAAAGCCTTTACAATAAAGCCACCAGTGCCGTTTTCTTCGGTAACAACATAGGCGAGTGGTTCCGAACTACCGTTGGAGTGCGACAGGGCTGTCTACTCTCCCCCACACTTTTCAATGTCTTCCTTGAGAGAATTATGACCGATGCGCTAGAAGACCATGAAGGAACTGTAAACATTGGAGGGAGAACCATCACCAACCTCCGTTTTGCCGACGACATAGATGGACTAGCTGGAAACGAACAAGAGCTAGTCCACCTGATCAACAGACTCAACAACACCTCTGCTGATTATGGCATGGAAATAAGTGCGGAAAAGACAAAGGTCATGACTAACAACCCAATCGGCTTTACCCAAGACATAACCATCAACAGCAAAAAGCTTGAGCCAGTCAACACATTTAAGTACTTCGGGGCAACAATCTCAGATGAAGGATCAAGACCTGAAATCATCTCAAGAGTCGCTCAGACCACAGCTACGCTACCTAAGCTAACGCCTCTCTGGAGAAATAAAAACATCTCCATCAGCTCAAAGATTAGACTGATGCGATCCTTAGTCATGGCGATATTCTTATATGCTTGTGAGTCATGGACGTTGAAATCAGACCTTGAGAAAAAGATCCAAACAATGGAAATGAGGTGCTTCAGACGACTCCTTGGCATCTCATACAGAGATCACATCAGCAATGTGGAAGTTAAAAAGCGCATCGAGAATGAAATTGGTCCATATGTCGATCTCCTAACCTCAGTAAAAAGACGCAAACTGAAATGGTATGGACACATCACACGATCAACAGGCCTTGCCAAGACAATCATGCAGGGCACAGTACCAGGACAAAGGCGAAGAGGTCGACAAAGGAAAAGATGGGAGGATAACATCACGGAATGGACAGGCCTGCGGCTGAGAAATACATTGCGGAGGGCAGAGAACAGAGAGGAATGGAGAAGGATGGTTGTCACTGCTTCAGGGGTGCCCCCACGGACCGACTCCCCGCCCGTACGGTTGAGACGAAACGTTTGAACCTGTGCGATCCGACCAGTCAGTGTCGAACGGACGGAGTGCTTCACGAAACGTTTGAACCTGTGCGGTCCGACCTATACGCGAGTTTTAAACCCTTCGAGTTTGATCCCACATGCCGCTTCAAAGGACTGTACAATTGAATACGAAGCTTTTTCTCGAATATTTAGATTCCTATAATTTTTTGAGTTGACATTCCAAAGCACATGATGGCCTTGGTACGATTCAATCAAATGTTTGGTCTCCGAATCGGACAGTCTGATCGCCTAGCGGACGACGCCATTTTTCCGTTGTCATGGGTGTTCGCTCAATGCTGAGCGTTGATTGGTTGGAGGATTCTAGCTGTCCGTTTCGAATAGATCACGGTGTATCTCGAACGGTCGGGTCGAACTGGATGCCGAAGTCCGTTTGAGACGTACGTTTACTATGACAGACGCTCCGTTTGGGATCGGGTTCGACCGGTAGGCCTACGTCCGAAGCGTACGGGCGGGGAGGCTCGTGTGTCAGCCTCTTAAGGGACCAAGTCAAGTCAAGTCAAGTCAACTGTGTCCTTATTTTTAGCAATATTCTTTTAAAAAATTATGCTTTTCCCCACGAGTAGTATCGTTTTTTTTTTTTACAATGAAACAAAAAGTGCGTCTCATCCTCCCCAAAGAAACCACACGATGAGCAAGACTACGATGAGGATGACTCCGGGATGGAATCATTTTCTAGGGGCGTTTGAGCCAAGAGTTCTTATCTCAATCTGGCCAGACAAATTCTGTCCTACCTGTTCGATATCGTCGAAATATATTTTTTCTGTTTCATGTCTGCTTTTAAAGCTATAGAACTAGTCATATATTTCTGTACTTTGTGGGATTAGTTGGTTTCACGTGAACAATCTGCCCTGGGAACTTTGCCCTTCGCTGAACCAAGACTTCACCCAGGCATCACTATTTATCATACAGTAATGAGAGGGGTGGGGTGGGGTGGGGGTGGGGGATTAATGACGTAAAAAAACACACATTACGTCAACTAGTTTTGACGCCGACTTCCATGGTTAGCTGAGGAAGGTTTGCAAAAACCGAAAGCGCTTCTATAAAATGCTTTGGGTGTTTGTTGTTTTTTTATTTGAAATATTTCTGTACTTTCCATTTTAGAGTGCCAGTTTTGTTCATTAGAGGCTGTGATCCTCTCTTTAAAATTCAAAAATAAATCCGTCTTCACATCCAACTCCTCTGGCACATCCACACAATCCCAAATTCGTGCGTACCCTTTCCCCGAATATTCATATTCGTTTAATAACATTTCACAGGCCTGTGTACAGAGTCTTGAGACACGTACTCTTGATCACTTTAACCACTATGTTATACACTTGACAACGCCTCCTGTATAACGGGTATCTGCCAGTTTCACCGTACATGACTGTATTTGATGTATGCAGCGGAACTTAAAAGTGATAGTAAATACAGAGAGAGCGAGAGAGAGAGAGAGAGAGAGCGACAGAATGCGGCTGATTACGTAACCTCTATAGCCAAGGGAGCAAAGCAAAAAACAGCAACAAAAAGCGCACGCATGTGGTTTAATCCCTATTGTAAACAAACTCAAAAAACAAAGGAATGAACATATAGATAATTAAATGAACAGACATATAGACAAATAGATAAATAAATAAACATCAACAAATGAATAAACATAAATAAATGAAGAAATAGATTTAAAAAAAATAACAACAAATAAACAACAACAACAAAAACATAAATGAATATGTAAGTAAATAAACATAAGTAAACAATTAGATTAATATACAAATAAATAGATGAATCATATGATAAATAAATCAATAATGTTATAAACAACTAAATACAGATAAATAAAGTTAAACAGATACGTACGTACGTATGTTCATACACACACACACACACACGCGCGCGCGCGCGCGTACATGAATAAACAAACAAACAAACAAGTCCTTGCCTGCAGCTTGACCTCATCTCCACTGGGCAGGTCGAGGGTCTTGATGGCGAAGTCCACGCCGATGGTGTAGTTGTGGGTCTCCGTGAAGGTGTTACTGGAGAACCTCTGCAGCAGGGCATAATTTCTTATGCTGGAAGCCGCTCGATGCCTTTGTAAGAAGTATGATTCCTTGGTCGATCGGTCTGTCTGTCTCCTGTCTTCTCACTGTCTTATACACACGCACACACGTGCGCGCGCGCGCACGCACGCGCGCGCGCGCACACACACACACACACACACAACACACACACACACACACACACACACACACACACACACACACACACACATACACACACACACACACACACTCGCACACATACACACACACATACACGCGCGAACGCACGCGCATACACACACACACACACACACACATACACACACAACGCGCGCGCGCGCGCGCGCGCGCGCGCACGCGTACACACACAAGCACATACACACATACGCACACGCTCTCTCTCTCTCTCTCTCTCTCTCTCTCTCCTCTCTCTCTCTCTCTCTCTCTCCATCCCTCCCTCCCCTCCATCCCCCTAAAAACAACCACTCTCATACCTGTCCCACCCCCACCCTCACCCTCACCTTCCTCTTTCTTCTCTTCTGGCACCGCCATTGTTCGTCTGCCTTCCCTCAAGACTCACCTGCTCCGTACACCGTGTATGTCGTTAGAGAACGTCGTCAAGCCTGGCACCTTCACAACTACCAGAGTCTGGAATCAGCAAGCCCACCGATTCTTATTTCGTCCACCGATCATTGAACACTCGCCCTTGGCAAGACCTGATACATTCCGCTCAGTCCCCGTTCCTTAAAGAATGATTCCACGCACAGCAAGGTTCCAGTGTGCTGACGGTTACAGGCCAGAATTATGGCGTGTACGCTGACCATTCATTGATTGCGTGTTCCGTGCCGTGACCTACGTTTCGAAGCCAACGTGTCAGGTTGTTGTTGATCCCCTTTCCCCCCTACCGCGGGAATTCCGGGACCGGACAATTATTTTTTCTTATCTATCATTATATTTTTCAACATACCTAAACGTTGTTTGTCAGTGATGGTAGCAGGTGTGTTTTTTTTTTTTCTATTTCTATTACGGTTACCGTTAACATTGAATTCCATTACGAGACTTTGTTCGTTTGTTTATTTGTTAAAGATTGTCTGTGAGTGATAGTAGTAGGAGTAATGAAGTGTATTTCATTACCGTCATCATCACTAATATCATGATCAAAGTTTTATCATTATTATTGTTGTCATTATTATTATTATCATTATTATTATTATTTTGATCAACATTAATGTTAGTGCTATTGTTATCATTGCTGTTGTTGTTGTTCTTGTCGTTGGTGCTGTTGTTGTTATGTTCATAATTTTCATCGTTATTATTGTTATTGGCATTGTTATTATCATTATTATTATCATAATGTTGTTTGTTGTTGTTATTACACGTCGGTGGTGAAAATACTATCAAAACAACTTTCACGCATGCATGCCCCTGTTCCTTCTTTCCCACTGCACACACACACACACACACACACACACACACACACACACACACACACACACACACACCACTCACACACACACACACTCACACACACACACTCACACACACACACACTCACACACACACACACACACACACACACACACACACACACACACACACACACATACACACACACACACACACACACACACACCACACACACACACACACACACATACACGCACATACAACACACACACACACACACACACACACACACACACACACACACACTCACACTCACTCTCTCCCCTTCTCTCTCTCTCTCTCTCTCTCTCACTCACACACACACACACACACACACACACACACACACACACACACACACACACACAGAGGAAGAGAGAGAGTGTGTGTTAGTGCACTCATATATGAGAAAACGAGAGAGGGGAACAGAGGCATTCAGAAATACAGACAGGATATTAAATCACATCATCAATAGAACCCACACGCTCGCAGCAGAGAACAGACAGACGACAGGCAGACCGGCAGACAGACAGACAGGCAGGAACAAAGTGACAGATTTAAAAAAAAAAAAAAAAAAAGCCTGGCTCTCTGTACGCACGGGTAAAAAATACCCCCCAACACCGTCAGAACAGTGGCACTTGTTATTCTGCGCGTCGTGTTGTTTACACCCTTCACTAAGGAGACGCACGCAGCGCATGAGTACACTTGCACCTATTGGGGGGAAAAAAAAAGTATCTTGGATAAGGGAAGCAACTGTCGTGGCAGGCATTCGAAAAACCCTCATCAAGATGTGGTTATGTCCCCTGAATACTCTTTTGCGTTCATCACTATTTTCGGTGTGTGTGTGTGTGAGAGAGCACTGCGCATGCGCGTTGATCATTTGTGAAACGTTAGTTTAGCGGATCATTTTTCCAATACATGAAGGAATGAACGAATGAATGAATACAATGAATAACTTGCACTCAGAAATAGCTGAAAGCGCGCTGTTTATGTGCGATATACAGAGAGAGAGAGATATATATATATATACAGTGATCATTTGGTTAATAATGCAAAGTTAAGCTAATCGCTCCGAAATGAATCAAAGACTGAGCGAAAGAATGGGTGAATGAAGGATAAAGAGAAGAACGCAAGAACTTTGCTCTAATGAATTGTGATCAAT
>CM031625.1:28509092-28526592 GCA_018398815.1 Conus ventricosus | reverse complement strand
GTGTTATAAATACCATGGGGATGGACGATGTGTGTTATAAATACCATGGAGATGGACGATGTGTGTGTTATAAATACCATGGAGATGGACGATGTGTGTCATAAATACCATGGGGATGGACGATGTGTGTGTTATTAATACCATGTAGATGGACGATGTGTGTTATAAATACCATGTAGATGGACGACGTGTGTGTTATAAATACTATGGAGATGGACGATGTGTGTCATAAATACCATGGGGATGGACGATGTGTGTTATAAATACCATGGGGATGGACGATGTGTGTTATAAATACCATGGGGAGGGACGATGTGTGTGTTATAAATACCATGGAGATGGACGATGTGTCTTATAAATACCATGGGGATGGACGAACACAAATATGCCCAGTCTACTGACGAGAGTCATTCGGGTGACGAAAGATATGACAGCTGTTTCTGTTCACGCGATAAAAGTCGATTGTTTCCATAATTATGATGTCAGTGATAGGCTTTAGCATTAACATTCTATCGCCCTCTTTTCGCCCCCCCCCCCCCTTCCCCCACAACCATTGTCCTTCGGCCCGCTCTTCCCTCTCCCACCCTCTACCGCATTTTGGCATGGATTACAATTACATATGTAATGTCTAGTCATTCACTTTATCATGTTGAGTATGTCTATGTATTCGTGGTGAGTGCACTGTAAAGTGTAGTTGTCTCGTTATTTGCACTTTGAATTGAGTACACTGTGTTCATCTGTGGATCACGTTGTCACTTCTTTATGATTAGATTTACATGTGTGATGCCTGATCACTCACTTCTAATGTCGATCATATTTACCAGTGGTATGTATCACCACCACCACCCTCCCCCTTTTTTGTTTGTTTGTCGAGAGAGAGAGAGAGGAGAGAGAGAGAGAGAGAGAGAGAGAGAGAGGAAGAGGAGGAGAGAGAGAGAAGAGAGAGAGATCCGAGTAATACTTTGTGTTGAGTATAATTTACAGGTGCGATGTCCTGTTACTTTTTTTTATGTGCTGAGTATGACTGCGTTCGTAATGTGTAGCCGATCACTTCTATGTTATGTATAAGCATATTCCTATCGGGAAAACAGTATATGCCGTTGTCGAAAGAGTCACACACACACACACACACACACACACACGAAAGCGCTGCTTTATCTCGGTGCTCCTTCCGGATGCGAGAGTGACAAGACCGATCGTTCCAGCCACCAATCAGAGAACGTTACCCGTCATGACGCATGGCAAAGTAAAAGCAACAAGGATAATGGCCGGTACATAGTTTATGGGTCAGAACACATTTTCTATCTGACTTCTAGAATTTCAAGACAGTATTTGGCTTGTTCATCTCGAAAACGACGTGTAAGTCATGAATGACGGTGAATCGGAGGCCCGGTTGTTTAATCGTTGACTTTGCAAGTGTTGTATCACGTGAATTGCCGAGTGATGTAAGCTTGCTTGCGATTGGTTCTTGATAAGACCCCCATGTTCGTCTGCGTTGTGTCGCCGTGTCTGGTGACTTGACAAGTCATAGACTGTATAGACCTTTGAATCAACGGTTCAGTTGCATGAGACGCTCCTTTGTGAATGCGCTGCGTTCTTACCTGGGCTGACACGACGTATCTCTTTCCAGAACAGGATCGAATACAGTGTACAACTGTGCAGTACAGTATACTTTTCCTTCTTCCTGAATCGCACTCCGGCCCGCAATTTAAGTATGAACAGTTCTTCTTCTTCTTCTGGTATACGACCACAATCATCCAATTGATTTTTACGCCGTTTTGTGGGGTTGCGATGAAAGAAAAGCAAATTACAGAAAGTGATAGACCTAAAAGTGAGGATAAAAACCTAGTCCTCCTCTAAGTGGGTTCTCCGGCAGGCTACTGTTACTTCACTTTCGCCCTTCCGAGCTACCCGGGTCCCTTGCTGATCTAAGACAGCAGGGCCCCAAAAATAAAGAACAAAACAAAAGCTATTGGAGTGAGAGTGGGGGGGGGAGGGGGGGGTGGGGGGGGGGGGGGGGAAGGGACCTATTATCTAACTAACTACTGACTGGGGCACCCTAGACTTAAAGGTGTCCAAGGTGTCCGCGGCCACAGCTGTTTCAGGCAGGTTGTTCCAGTCACGTATCGTTCTGGGGAAGAAGGAAGCTTGTCGATATTGGTTTTACACAGAATCTGGTTGAGCTGGTGGGAGTGCTTCCTTCTTTGTCTGGAAGGGCTGGCACGATGCAGCTTTTGTCCACGATTGCCTCTCCGTTCATTATTTTCCGTAGCATGGCAAGCCTAGCCACCTTGCGTCTGTGCTGCAGAGTCGGCCATTGCAGTTTGTTGATCATCGCGGTGACACTAGATGTGTTGTGGTACCGGTTGACCACGAACCGTGCTGCTCGTCTCTGGACAGCTTCAGTCTTATTGATGTTGACTTGGGTATGCGGGTCCCATACAGTGCACGCATACTCCAAGATCGGTCTGACAAGAGTCTTATAGCTGTTTCTTTGAGCGCACTGCTGGGATCTTCAGGTTTCTTCTAAGGAAGCCGGGGGTCTTGTTGGCTTAGCACAGATGGCGTTGATGTGCAGGTCCCAGCTTAGGTCCCTTGTGATGGTAACGCCTAGATACTTGGAGGTAGAGACAGTTTCTAGAATATGGTTGTGGGGGGTGTAGTCGGATTTTGCAGGAGAAGATGATTTTGTAACTGGAGAGTAGTACATTTTCCAGGATGGAATGCCATGTCCCAGCTGTGCTCCCATGCTTTTAACTTCTTGAGGTCTTCCTGAAGTAAGCTTTGGTCGGTTTTTGAGGCCTTCAAACGGTAGACAGCTGTGTCATCAGCAAACAGGCGTGTCAGTAGGAGAGTTCTTCTGGTAAGTCATAATGTACGCCAAGAAAAGCGCCGGCCCTAAAACAGAGCCTTGTGGGACCCCAGACTGCACACTGACCCGGCTGGAAGCTGTGCCATCCACTACCACCGATTGTTGCCGGTCTTTCAAGAATGCTCCTATCCATTTGTTGATCTTTCCCAGACACCATAATGTTTCAGTTTGTGGATAAGGAGCTGTGGTTCACTCTATCGAAGGCTTTCGCAAAGTCCATAATGATAACATCTGCCTGATTTCCTTTTCTAGAGTTCCAAACAGTTCTTCTGTAAAATTAAGTAGTTGTGTTTCAACAGACCGAAACTTGCGGAAGCCGTGTTGTTCTGGACATAAGATTTCGTTGGATTCTAAGTGAGACATGAGAGCGCTGACAATGACATGTTCCAGGACTTTGCAGGGGATAGAGGTCAGAGAGACTGGGCGGTAGTTAGATGGGTCATAGTGTTCACCCTTCTTGAATATTGGTGCAACGTTTGCATATCTCCAATCAGAAGGGACATAACCAGTGTCAAGAGAGGACTGAAAAGATCATAGTAAGGATTGGGATATTTCGGGGGCAAGGTCTTCAGGATGCGAGACTGATGTTGTCAGGGCCACAGGCTTTATAAGGGTTGAGTTTGGAAAGGAGTTTTTGAATGCCTTGTTCAGTAATCAAGACATCAGAGAGGGTGAGCTGGGAGAAATGTCAGACATCTTGCACTTAGCGCGAAACTCTTCATCTGTGTACTCGCGACCCTCACTGAACACCCACTGGAACTGCTTGTTGAGAGCCTCCGCCTTTGCGGGGGGATCCGTCACAAGCTTTCCATCAACTTTCAGGGGTGCGACGCCAGAGTTGGAGCTGCACTGGTGCTTGAGGAAGGTGTAGAATCGCTTGTTCAGGGTGAACCTTCTGCCATCTCAGGGTCACCTGCGACTGACCTATGGACATATTCCCAGTACGAGCGTCTTATCATGCGCTGCTTCTGTCTTCTGACTTTATGTTTTTCTTCTAGTTGAGGAATACCTTGTTTTTTTCTTTCTATTGTAGACTCTGACATGGCGCTTGGCAATCTTACGGATGTCAGCTGTGATCCACGGTTTACAGACCCAGGTACGCGCTGTTTTGTGGGGACATTGGTCTGGACTGTTGCGATGAGGGTGTCCTTGAACTTGGTCCAAAGATCCTCTGTGGGGAGGTTGTTTTCATCGCTCACCAGCGCCAAGTGCAGGTCCTTCATGTCCTTTCTCATCGCCTCCCAGTTGGCCTTATCGTAGAGGGGATCTGCCTTGGAGACTGCTTGATACGTGGTGGGCTTAAGGAGAATTCACAATAGGGATGTCATGATCCGACAAGCCAGGAATGACTTCAACCCTAGGGATGAGATGCGGGCAGTTGGTAATAAGAAGATCTAGGGTGCTATGGTTACTTTCTTTTTGTCTATTCTTGTGGTTTCTAGCACTAGTTGTTGCATACCATGGTCATGCAGTAGGTCTCTGAATTTTCTGTGGAGTTCAACACAATTAGTACCAGGTTTGAGTGTCAAAGTGTTCCAGTCCCAACCAGAAAGTTGGAATCCCCTCCCATAAGGATGTATGCATTCGGGATCCTAGCCACCCTGTCTAGTGACTCGCCCAGTTTCGCAAGGCTGGGTACATCTGCGGTCTTGGGGCGGTAAAATGCGCACAGGTAGAGAGTTTTCTTGCCAAGCAGCTTAACACCAACCCATACGATCTCGCAGTCTGTAGACAGTTCTGGGACGATAAATCTATCCAGGTTGGATCTGACAGCCACCAGGACACCGCCTCCGTGTTTATTTCTGTCTTTGCGGTATAAAGTGTACATGTCAGGGATGACTTCATTGTCGAGATTGAGCTATCTAACCAAGTTTCACAGGCATAATAATGTCCGGTTTGGTACCCGTCGATAAGATGAATTGTTTCTGCTCGTTTTCCCCCTACTGGACTGAAAGTTGATGTTTAGGACACGTAAATGTCTATTTTTGGATTTGTTCTGTTGGTTTGCTCTCGTGGGAGTAGACATGTGGTTGGGCTTGAAGGTGATTTCAGTCGGGGTAGTTGAGGAGATATCGGAATCATCATGAAGGTTTGAAGTGGAACTGTCAGGGCCCAAACAACTCCATGGAGGTCAAAAGCTGTAGTTCCATTGCGGCTGCCACAAATGGCGCAGTGCCATGAGATGTCCTCATGATGAAGTTCTTCATATTTCAGTGTTGGGATGCTTTGGCATCGGCATGGTACCACATGCCACATGTATCGCAGGCAACACCCTCTTTCCGACCAGCTGACAGAGATGTCGCAGGTTCCACAGGGTAATGTGAGTCATTCCCACCAGAAGATTGAGACAATGGTCCAGGGTTCGGCTCGGGCGCGTAGGAAAGTAGTAGTAACAGAGTACATAGATATAAGGGCACAAGCTGGTTTTTGTAAGACAGAAATCTGTGTTGTTCTTCTTCCAGCTGTCTGCAAGAGCTTGAGTGAACAGGCACAAACCAGATGAACAAATGCGGACGACTGTCTTATCAGAGAAGTTGAAGCTCACAACTTGATCAACATGGGGGTATAAACATCACGCACAAAAAATTTCCATGAAAAAGCATACAAGACAAGTGTCAGGAGAGTAAAGTTGAATTGCGGCATGATGAATCATGTACAAGTCATGGTTTCCAGAGACGGTAGATGGAAAAATCGATGGCCGACAAATGTAAACAAAGTGTAAAAGTACTCACCTCGGGAAATTTTGTTTAAATCAAAATTTTCAGAAAGCGGGACCAAAAAGAACCTAAACATGTTTTCAGATTAAAAAAGGGGTATTAGCTTATGCAAAAACTAAACACTGTCATGGTCTAAAAGACACGAAAATTGGCAAAAAAAATTGAGAAAATTTGGAGCTCCAAAAAAGGATACGCCTAACCGGAAGTACGCAACCCCCTCCCAGTTTACCTGTGCCGTCTGTCATTGGCATGATCACTGCTACCATAGTATAATCTTTCCAACAGTAGTAGTAGTAGTAGTTGTTTGTTGTTGCTGTTGTTGTTGTTGTTGTTGCTGTTGTCGTCGTCGTCGTCGTCGTTGTTGACGTTACTTTGCTGTTGTTGTTTGTTTATGTGTTTGTTGCTTTGTTACTGTTTGGAGGTACGGAAAACAGCGTATACATAGACAGGACTACGTGCAAGTTTCAGAAAATTGCTTTTTTGTTCCTCAAGCAGGCAATACGAGGCGGAAAATATGGACATTGCCCCCTTTTTCAGGGAGCAGGAAGGGGGGGGGGGATGTGTGGGAGGGATAGGTTAGGATGAAAGGGGAAGGAGGGGGTGTCATAATTTTGTTTTCAAATACGGTCTGTTAGAGCCCAATACGGATTTGATTTTCTGCCTGGTATAATAAGTTGTCCTTTGTTCTTCAAATGAGATGGTTGTGTGGGGTGGTGGTGGTGGTGGTGATGGTGTGGTGGTGGTCGTCGTACGGTTGATGGGACTACCATGGTCACATGTTATGTAGATGTTTAGCCTGTATTCCCCGATACAGAGTTTGGAAGTGATCAGTGTGTTTATGTGTTAGTTGCAAATATTCGGTGGCAAACATCTGAACTATTTGCCAGCACGACTGACGTTTGCTGCCCTCCCGCTCCCCCGCCCCTCCCCTGCAACACACACACACACACACACACGCGCGCGCGCGCGCGCGCACGCACTCACGCACGCACGCATGCACGCACGCACGCACGCACGCACCACACACACATACATACACACTCTCTCTCTCTCTCTCTCTCTCCTCTCTCACATACACACACACACACACACACACACACACACACACACACACACACACACACACACACACACACACACACTCACTCACACATACACACTCTCACACACACACACACACACACACACACACACACACACACACACTCTCTCTCTCTCTCTCTCTCTCTCTCTCTCACACACACACACACACACACACACACACACACACACACACACACACACGCACACACACGCACACACACACACACACACTCACCCCCCCCCCCCCCCCCCCACACACACACACGCACGCACGCACGCACACACACACACACACACACACACACACACACACACACACACACACACACACACACACACACACACACATACTGGAAAAGTCATGGAAAAAATAATAAATTTTAGAATGGCCTATTACTGTGATAAAAATGATGTATTTTCTTCACATCAATCTGGATTTAGAAAAGGACGAAGTACAATTGATCACCTGACACGACTAACTACTCAAATTAAAAACAGTTTGCTAAACGTAAAAAGTGTCCTTGCTTCCTTCTTTGATCTTACTAAAGCTTACGATAGAGTGTGGCACAGCCGATTATTATAAAATTAAAACAAATTGGTCTTTCTGGTCACGTCTACAATTATGTGAAATCATTTTTAAGTGGGAGACACATAATGACCAAAGTTGGGGTGACTTTATCATCCTCAAGATCTATAAATATGGGAATCCACAAGGTTCTATAATCTCCCCATTGTTATTCAATGTAATGCTATATGACTTATATACATGTTTTTCATCATATACCAAGGTAGCTCAATATGCTGATGACATTGCAATATGGATTAATGTATCTTTAAAGAAAAGAACAAATTTACGTCACATAAATTATATTCAGAAGCTCTTTCAGCACGAGCTGGATAAATTAAATAGTTATATGCATTTGAATGGCTTTCAATTTTCTGTTGAAAAGACACATTTGGTTCTCTTAACAAGGGATATAACCCAAGTAACCTGCCTATATTCTTTCTGGAGGACGGGAAATTTTTTATAAACTTGAAGTAAAATTTTTAGGTGTCCTACTTACACCAAAACTAAACTGAAAAAACATATTGACTCAATGTTACTAAAGCAGTTAAAAGTTTGAATTTTCTAAAAATTGTCAGTCATTCTCCATGGGGACGGGATCCTAAAGTTTTTTTTGCATTTAGCAACCAGTCTTGTACGATCAAGATTGACTTACGGACAGGAAGTATTCTTTTCTGCTTCGCGATCGCATTTAAAGAAACTTCAAAGAATTGACAGTAAAGCTGTAAAATTGGCCCTGGTGTACCTGTGCATACTAAGTCCTCTGAAGCTTATAAGATAGCAGGCCTTTTGCCACTTGATGAAGAAAGGAAAATAAGTTCTGTAAAATAGTAGTGAGACGGATTGCCGTGGACGACCTTGAAGAGTTAAATACACGATCCGACATTGATTTTTTCGAAAAATGCACAGAAAAATTCAAATTTAGAGACGCTTCGTTCATATGTTTCAGACGTTTTTAATTCATCAAAGATTGACCCACACGAGGTAGCGCCTCGCGTACTGGTTCCGCCGGTACCCCCCCTTGGGAACTAACGGAAGTAACAGTCAACATTTTTTCTTCTGATCTAAATAAAGCGATTTCGCCGCATGTGTTAGCAGCATCTGTCAAAATTGACATGGAAGAAAAGTTTACTAACTATTTGAAAGTATACACTGACGGCTCAGTTCTTGATGATGGTAGTGCGGGATCTGGCTTTGTAATTCCAGATTTCAAAGCTGAAAAATCATATAATTTTAGGTAAGGGTCATTCCATATTTACAGCTGAACTAGTTGCTGTCCTGATGGCATTAAATTATTTAATTTCCTTGCCAGTCTCAATATTTAATATCCTGTTTTGTGTTGATTCACAGTCAGTATTAAAAAGTTTGTATTGTTTTGAAAATACACAAAGAGAGAATTATTATTTGAGATTAAGTACATGTTGCACTGTCTTTACATGAAAGGTACTAATGTTGTATTTTCTTGGGTTCCATCGCACACCTCCTTCGTTTTTAATGATCAAGCAGATAGAGCAGCAAAAAGGGGAGCAAAGAATATATTTGGTAGTATTAAGGTTGATTGTCCTTTATCATACAAGAAATTAGTCATATAATCGAGAGGGATTTCTGGTCAATACAGTTCCTCATCAAAACCTCATCAGCAAACTCTTCAAACTTTGTGTCGATTTGCCGACCGGTTTTCTAGCCTGACTTTTAGACTTTTATGTAATTCCCTACGAACCAAGTATTGCCAGACTGTTACGTGCGTATGTCGTGGGGATCTTTCAGTTCAACATGTGATTTTTGATTGTGAACTAACGAAACCCTTTTTGAATGGTGTTATACCAAGTGCTGACACTGGGCATGTTAATGTGTTTGACTTTTTAGATTCGTTGCCAGTTGTTCTCTTGTTAAATTAACGAGTAACCTTTTGGGAAGTCCATTAAGGAACATTTTATAATCATAATCGTAAGTTAGATTATTTTAGTTATTTTTATCTAATTTTTCATAGTTACTGTCCTGCAATTCATCTATCCTTTATTTTTTGTTCCATGTAACCACATCGTCCTCTTTTCTTTTATGATAATAGTCTAAAATTGTAAACAATATGTTATTTTTGACGTCTGCAATCACCTATATGTGTGACGAGACGTAAAACAGAATTCCTTCCTACACACACACACACACGGGCCCGACCCTCCCATCTCACTCCCCTTCCTACCTCCCCAAATTTTCTGGTTTATTTCATTATTAACTTCTTTCAAACCAATTACCCAGTCTTTTTTAAGCTGATCAAATCATTGAGAGAGAGAGAGAGAGAGAGAGAGAGAGAGAGAGAGAGAGAGAGAGAGAGAGAGAGAGAGAGAGAGAGAAAAAACTGGGCCCACCTTTGAAAGAGACAAAAACATGGGCTATGTAAGGATTTCTGTTCAATATCCTTATGATTAACAACTGTTTCTCAAAGTTTGAATCCTTTGTTTAATGAATTGGCAGATTGGTTGCTTTGTCTTCATTATTCGATGTAAGAATCATGATTAAGTTTTAAAAAAGGCATTGTCGACAAACAAGTTTAGCACGTATAAATTGCTCTCCAAGCAGCGCGTTAACGGACTGTGCAATTTCTCCAATACCGTCTGTGTGGGAATGGTTGACATCGGAATGGTTTGTGCAATTTCTCCAATACTGTCTGTGTTGGTAATGGTTGACACTGCATTGGGTTGTGCAATTTCTTCAAATACTGTCTGTGTTGGCAATGGTTGACACTGCACTGGGTTGTGCAATTTCTCCAATACTGTCTGTGTTGGCAATGGTTGACACTGCATTGGGTTGTGCAATTTCTCCAATACGTCTGTGTTGGCAATGGTTGACACTGCATTGGGTTGTGCAATTTCTTCAATACTGTCTGTGTTGGCAATGTTGACACTGCAATTGGGTGTGCAGTTGCTCCAGTACTGTTTATTTTGGCAATACAGGTCATCTTGAAGCCAGCCAGGAATGGGCGAGGTTCAGCAGACCTGGAGAATGGATGCCAAACGCCCACCCTAAAAGTCTTCATGGATGACACGACCGTCCTCTCCACCTAGGAAATTGACACGCGCAAAATACTCGAGCATTCAGACGAACTGTATAGTTGTTTTATCCAAACCAAATTTCAAAGTAAGGAAATCATGAAGCCTCTCCTGGCGGAGGAAGAAATTTATGAAGCAGCCATGTTCACTGTGGCTGAACAAGCAATTTCATCAGTGACAGAGCAACCAGTCAAGGGCCTAGGAAGATGGTATGATGACACCTTCAAAGATGCGAAAATGGGGAAGGAAGTAGAAGAAAACCTGCAAATAATAGAGCGCTGTGGACTCCGTGGCAAGCCTGAGTCCAGTGTCTGCAGTTCATACTGATCCCCAAGCTCCTGTGACCTCTGCTGATAGACAACGTCAGTTCTAGCACAGTGGGATCAGCAGAGGCCAATGTCAACAAGTGCCCAAGAAAATGACTCAGTGCCCCACCTGGCTTCACTGACGTTGCGCTCTAGTGTCGCCAAGCAAAGCTGAAGCCACCCCTAAGATCCATCGTCGAGGAGTACAAAGCGGGAAAAACACGGTAACTCTTCATGCTTGAGGGCTCTGGAGACGATGTGGTGAGATCAGTCCAGCCCAGGATAAAAACTGGCAGAAAATGGAAAGTTCAGGAGAGAGTGAACGTGTCAAAGCGAGATAACTGGATTCGCACGAACCAGCAGGGGCTGGGGTCAACAGAAGTGAAGTGGTGGTCAAAGACCCGAGAGAAAGCGAAGAGGGACTCGGTAAATGAGGAGTTGAAAGACAGAAGAGGATGCCAAGAGACTCCAGAAGCCAGTGCAGCGAGGCCAACAGAGGCAGTGGACAGCACAGGAAAGCACACTGCACAGAAGTGTCGGCCAGAATGATGCACGGTATATAGCTCATCTTAGGGTCAGCTTCAATCTTAGAACTGTATATGACTTCCTGCCCTCGATTTGAAACACGGTGAAATGGGCGAAATCAGATGACCCTGCGTTTCGTTCTGTCAGGGCGAACAAACCGCTAGACATGACCCCAGTTCATGCAAAGCAGCGCCGCTCCAGGGAAGGAACGTGGAGGTGAAACCAATGGAGTGCCTGCGGAGATCCTAACGCGCGGTCATCCCTGGCAGTGGAAGCACTGCGTCACCAGGAGCGCCAGAAAGGACGAAAGGAAGCCACACATCATGGCCGGGAAAGCTGTGACATCAAGAGCATGGAAGCAGAGATTACTGGGTGGAGTGGACGATCGGCAGTGCACAGCGGACCTTCCAGAATAGGCAAACCATTCAGAGATCATCAGGAAGAGTGACATAAGACCGAACGTAGTAGTCCACTTAGGTTCATCAAAACAAAATCATTCTGATGGAACTCACTGTGCCGTATGAAACCAGAATGCAACAACCTCACATCTACAAAGCTGAGAAGTATGCCAGTCTAGCCAGCGGCTTGAGGGCATCTGGCTTCCAGGCCAAAGTTCTCGCTATAGAGGTGGGAGCAAGGGCTGGGGGAGCTGGGTTAGGCTCTTCAGCCAAAGGTCTCATGTAATAGCTCTCAAAATCTCTCCAGAAGAGGGACTACAGCCCCGAAGGCGACGGAAGGGGCAGATGAACAGAATTCTAGTTGGATCTGGTGTGAGGAACGAAAGTGAACTTCATTAGGCTTGAATGTCCCAGCTAAGGACAGATGTCCGTGAGTGACGTGGGTAAGACATGCGTGGAGAAGGCACGCCTTTAGACATCCACCCGTTTGGGAGCTGCAGGCTGGAATCCCGTCAGCGAGAAACCAAAAGAAAGAAAGAAAAAAGTGTGTCTGACTTGTCTTAGAAGGGTTTGTCCTCTGACGATCTTCTGCTGCCAAGCTCTCCCGGCAGTTTCTTCCTACTCTTCAATCTGCTTTAAACAAGTGAACACAAAATGTGTTTCATCTCTGACAGCATTGTTACAGGGTGGGCGTAACAAATCACTTTCAGCATCATGTCTGTAACTAAAGTCATATCTACTCAATTCAGAAATGCCAGATCCGAATGCATTAACCAACCTGGACACATCCTATCTTTTATTTTTCTTCTTCTATCTCCCATGTGTAAATACATTGACATTCAGTTAACTGTCACGAAACAAACGCAAAATCACGGCTCGATTTTTCAACACCCTGATGTAGCCATACAAATCCGAAGTCGATTTCAAGTAAGTTCGTGCTAACTTTTGTAACCCAGTTCATCTGACCTCTTTCATTAAACAGTAAGAGCATATTTATATATATATATATATATATATATATATATATATATATATATATATATATATATATATATAATATATAGATCGTCTATTTAAAGTGCCTAAAACTATTTTTAAGTGCTCAACCCCTTGGGGAGCAACATTAGTTAAAACAAGTAAAAAGAGGAATCTTAAAACTATCTACAAATTTGTTTCGAGCGCGTTGCGCTGTCATCAGGATGGTTTTTGGTTTGCCCACCGCCGATGTTATATAGCGTGTGGGCTCCCGTTTGCGGTTGTTTGCACGTGCGGGTTGGCTGCACGTGTTTTTGGGGGCTTTCAGGTTTTTTGTTTTGGTGTATTCACAAACAACGATTTCCATTTATGCCTGCAGTTGTTTACTATTTCTGTTTTGGTGTTTAAAGTTGCTAAGTGTGGTTTGCATAGTATTATCCATTTTTCAGTTAAACATAGGTTGCACCTTTTTGAAACATTGCTGTATGGTGATGCTCTTTTTATGATTTTCTAGGATATATTGTAGCTTATTTTTGCGTCTTTAAGTTTCCAGATATATTTGCTCAGTTCTGTTTGGTTTTTATATTTTTCTTTATTAAATGACTGTTTGTGGTTTGCATATCTGGTTTTGAAGTGGTTTTCAGTGATCCCTATATATGTTTCTTTTTCATTTTCTGATGTCACAGTAGCCTGGTATACAATGTTGTTGTGAAGACATTTATTGTCTAGTGGGCACTGCTCTTTTCTGCTGGCCTTGCTGCACTAACCAACAATCCAAGAACCATCGAAAACAAGAAGAAAGAACTATGCAAAATCTTCCAAAACCACAGCTTAAAGATTACCATTGAAGCAAACAAAAAGGTAGTGAACTACTTAGACATAACACTGGATCTCAAAAATCACATATATAAACCATACAAGAAACCAACGATACACCTCTTTATGTACACACCAAAAGTAACCATCCACCATCTGTATTAAAGACCATACCCCATGGCATAAACAAGAGACTATCAAACCTGTCATGCAGTGAGAGAGTGTTCAACAATGCAGCAGTAGAACACCAGGAGGCACTACAAACAAGTGGATACAATTACAAATTACAATACAACCCAGACAACAACACAAATAAAAGCAAGAAAAATAGGAAAAGAAAAATCATATGGTATAACCCCCCATACGACGGGAAACTCAAAACAAACATAGGGAAAGAATTCTTCAAAATCCTAACAACTTCATTTCCAAAAGAACACAAACTGTCCAAAATATTTAACAAAAACACTGTCAAACTATCGTACTCATGTATGCCCAACCTCAAAAACCTAATTGACGCATCCAACAAAATGAAAATCAACACAGCAAAAAAGGGTGAAGAAAGGAAATCTTGCAATTGCACCAGAAAAGAGCAGTGCCCACTAGACAATAAATGTCTTCACAACAACATTGTATACCAGGCTACTGTGACATCAGAAAATGAAAAAGAAACATATATAGGGATCACTGAAAACCACTTCAAAACCAGATATGCAAACCACAAACAGTCATTTAATAAAGAAAAATATAAAAACCAAACAGAACTGAGCAAATATATCTGGAAACTTAAAGACGCAAAAACAAGCTACAATATATCCTGGAAAATCATAAAAAGAGCATCACCATACAGCAATGTTTCAAAAAGGTGCAACCTATGTTTAACTGAAAAATGGATAATACTATGCAAACCACACTTAGCAACTTTAAACACCAAAACAGAAATAGTAAACAACTGCAGGCATAAATGGAAATCGTTGTTAGTGAATACACCCAAAACAAAAACCTGAAAGCCCCCAAAAAACACGTGCAGCCAACCCGCACGTGCAAACAACCGCAAACGGGAGCCCACACGCTATATAACATCGGCGGTGGGCAAACCAAAAACCATCCTGATGACAGCGCAACGCGCTCGAAACAAATTTGTAGATAGTTTTAAGATTCCTCTTTTTACTTGTTTTAACTATATATATATATATATATATATATATATATATATATATATATATTATATATATATATATATATATATATATAAATATATATATATATAATACGTACGTGCGTGCGTGCGTGCGTGCGTGCGTGCGTGCGTGCGTGCGCGCGCACCTCTGTGTGTGTGTGTGTGTGTGTGGTGTGTGTGTGTGTGTGTGTGTGTGTGTGTGTGCGTGTGTGACAGATAGCAGAGCACCACTTCCCATCCCCACAATGGCAGCCAGAGGCTGGGAGGACGAACCGCCCACCTGTGCTGTATGCCTGGGCAGCTTCAGAGACCCCCGATTCTTGCCCTGTCACCACAGTTTTTGCGCCCCTTGCATCAAAGACGTTGCTGACCGTCACCACGGGGGTGACTTCCCTTGTCCCGTTTGCCGTGGGGTGACCTCCCTTCCCTCAGGGGAGTGGCCTCCCTGCAGGTTAACTTTTATATCCAGACGCCCCAGACCCCCGGCCAGAAGCCGACCCCTGTTTCAGATATGTGCAGCATTCACGTCGAAAAGAAACTGGAGTTTTACTGTGAGCGATGTGACCAGGCCCTCTGCCTCAACTGCAAGCTCACGGAGCACGAACTCCATAAAACGGTCGACCTGAGTTCAGCCGCTTCCCGTAAGAAGGACCTGCAGACGGATCTGCATCGTCTGCGGCGCGCCTTGTGTGACGTGGAGAAAAACGTGACGTCACTGGAGGAAGAGAGGCGGGCTCTGGACAAGAAGAAAGCGGCAGTGGCAAGGAACATCAACGACCGTCACGCTATCGTGCTGGCCACTGCCAACGCCAAAAGAGACAAAGAGTTGCGGTCCTTGAGATCCCTGCATGCAGACCTGGACAAGGACCTGGCCGAGGCTGTTGGACGGCAGGAAGCCCACAAGGCTGAGCTCACCAGTCTCCTGCAGAAAGGGGATCAGGCCATGACCTCTTCCTCGGACAGTGACCTCATCGCTGTCTCCCAGGAGGTGAGAAATGGGTGGGGCAGCCAGGGAGGGCTGGACGCTCCGACGTCACGTGAGCAAAGACTCCTTCGCAGACCCGTTCTTCGAGCCAGCGTCCGGACTAACATCGTGGTGCAGACAGTGCGAGACTATCTGGGCGTGGCGCGTGTGGTGGAGGTGGAGGAGACGGAGCCTGAAATGAGGATGAGGGAGTGCTTCAACTGTGGGCAGGACCCGAACGTTGAGGTCTTCTCTCTTTGTCACATCGATGGAGACCTGCCTACCTTGAATGTGTCATACGAGGGATGCGGGATGGAGAAGTACGCTCCATGGATAAAGTTCACAGAGACAGGGAAAACGGTGTACACCGATGATACCGATGGATCCAAGAGCAGAATATCCTTCAAACGTTTCGCGAAAGGACAAGGCATGCGCACGAATCCAAGACTGGGCAGATTCTCCACGTTAAACAAGTCCCCGGCGGCTGCACACTTCGAACTGGTCAACGACCTGTCTGGACAGGCCGGGGTCTACAGGGACACTGTGACGTCCTCGGACCCGCTCAAGACGAAAGATACGATGGAGTTCAGCATCCAAGTGGGTCTGCACCGAGCCTTCGACGTGGACCGCCACGAACACCACTTCGCCGTGGTGGAGGAAGCCACAGCGTCCAGCCGCTGGCGCAGCGTCCGTTTGTACCAACGGTCGTCGGAGCAGGCGGTCAGCACGTACATCCCTCCCAAGCTCCCTTTCCAGCCTACAGACGTGTGCTTCTACAGCCTGGGAGGGAGCAGGTGCTCCTCGTCACAGACGAGGCCAACGACGCTGTCCACGTAGTCAGCGTCAGAGGGGGTTCTGTGCGGTTCGAGCGCTTCCTGTGCGCGGGCGACCCCTCGCTGGTTCAGCCCACGGCCATCACCGTCGACATCCACGACCGTCTGTGGCTGGCCTGCCGGGGCGGAGCTGTTCTGCTGATGGAGAAGATTGCTGTTTGATTCGCTGCGGCTGGTGTGTGTGTGTGGAGAAGGGAATGGGGAGGGGAGGGGGAGTGTGTGTGTGCGTGTGTGTGTGTGTGTGTGTGTGTGTGTGTGTGTGTGTGTGTGTGTGTGTGTGTGTGTCCAACCTCCCCCCCCCCCCCCCCAACCCCTTCTGTTCATTCTCGTGCTCCCACGTGACGTTTTATGTTGATTGTCTTTTATGACTGACGCGTTGCATGAGGTAGTGGACATGGCGGCGGGTCTGTCGGCCAGTCAGGTGACCTTAGTGTTCTGGTGATCTGGGAGCGTGGGACAAAAATAGTAACTGAACATACTTGGAAAAGATTTCCACCTTTCACTTTCCGCCGTGTAAGACAAGATTTCTCTTGTTTGTGGTTTGAAGATGACATGGGTTTTGAACAGAGAGAGGCTGCATTAGGAGACAGGCTGTTGCAACTTCTTTGTTTTCGATCTCTTGTTTCTTTCGCGTGTGTGTGTGTGTGTGTGTGTGTGTGTGTGTGTGTGTGTGTGTGTGTGTGTGTGTGTGTGTGTGTGTGTGTGTTTTCGTTATCATTGTCGTTATCATCAACGTCTATTTGCGTTTGTTGTTGTTGTTTTTTAAATGTTCTAATCGACAGTAATTTTTATCAAGTTTGATCCTGTTCCTGTTGTTTTAATTCAACTGAACTCTCCCTTTGTTGTATTTGTTGTTGTTGTTGTTGTTGTTGTTGTTCTTTTATTTTGTTTTTGTTTTATATTTCTTCCCACAATCATGAACAAGGAAACAACTCCACGTTAGGATAAAACTTTGTTGTTGTTTTTGTTTGTTTGTTGTTTTTGAATTCATGGATTGTTACAGCATGTTGTTGCCTCTGTTTTCATGTATATTCCTTGCGCCTGAGACGCAGAGTTTGTGCCTTATACCTGTCGTAATGCGGAGACACCCAAGGCAAATGCCGTTGCCAGTTTTGTTGATATGGGTCGTGTAGGCCAAAGACATGGAGAGACAGGATCAGTGTCTCAGCCTTTTGTGCCTGTACCTCCTCTCCACACTCTGAAGACCTCCACTACTTCCTGTT
>CM031625.1:28497023-28507846 GCA_018398815.1 Conus ventricosus | reverse complement strand
CGCCCTTGCTGTGCAGCAGATATGAAGAAGCTGTCATGCATGGTAACCTTAGAGGGCAACGCAGCCAAGTAAACAGTTCTATCGGCTGGGAGTGATTAGTTACGTGCACGACTGAACGGGACTCCACACAAAGGGGAAGAGAAGGGAAGCAGGGCGAGATACTAATCCTCTCTGCTTCACATCTTTGTATTGGTCTGCATTAGCAGTAACACCCATGTCTTGTAAACTTAGTCTGCATAAACAGTAATATCCATATCATGTAAACTTCATGTGCACTATCAGTAATCCATGCCTTGTAAACTCAACACGCACAAGTAGAAACGCCCATGTCATGTAAAATCCATGTGCGTTACCAGTTATAAAGTCTAGTAAATCACACTAGCAATAACAGCATGTCTTGTGAACTAAATGTGCACCAGCAGTAATATTCCTATCTTCTAATTTAAATGTGCACTTGAGGTAATGTCGATTTCTAACTCTTGTAACCTTAATGTGCACTAACAGTAACATCCATGTCCTGTACCTTAATGTGCATTAACAGTAACATCCATGTCCTGTAACCTTAACGTGCACTAGCAGTAACATCCATGTCCTGTAACCTTAACGTGCACTAACAGTAACATCCATGTCCTGTAACCTTAATGTGCACTAACAGTAACATCCATGTCCTGTAACCTTAATGTGCACTAACAGTAACATCCATATCCTGTAACCTTAATGTGCACTAACAGTAACATCCATGTCCTGTAACCTTAATGTGCACTCAATATCCATGTCTTATACACGTCATGTGTACTAACAGTAACATTCATGTCTTGTAACCTTAATGTCATCTATAGAGACAAACTTGCTCCCCATCTTACCTTCATAGACAAATTTACTTTCGATCATGCCGCTTTTGAACTGCTACAAGTGTCACTGACATCACAGCATAGTGTACTGCACTTTATGTGTGTGTATTGCCCTGGGCCCACGTCTGCCAACAAGTATACGTTGACAGATGCGATGTTTTTTGACCAGCTTCCAGAGCTTCTTGATCACTGTAACACCCTCCGTGGTCACTTGTGTTTATTGGGTGTGTGTGTGTGTGTGTGTGTGTGTGTGTGTGTGTGTGTGTGTGTGTGTGTGGTGTCAATGTTGGTTGGCTAGCCCCCCCCACACCCCTTTCCTTGCTGTGTTTCATTGTCATAATTGATGAGGTGACTGGGTTTATGGTTTTGTATAGTGATGTTTGTTTTTGACATGTTTATAGTTAAACATTGTAAAGCGCTGTGAGCTCTAGTGAGAAAGGGCGCTCTATAAATGTACGTTAATATTATTATTATTATGTGCACTCAGTATCCATGTCTTATACACGTCATGTGTACTAACACTAACATCCATGTCTTGTAACCTTAATGTGCACTCAATATCCATGTCTTATACACGTCATGTGTACTAACAGTAACATTCACGTCTTATAAACTTCATGTGCATAAACAGTATCATCTGGCGTCATAACATCACAACAAACAAACATGCTATAAAGCAAAAACATGTTCGGGTACCCCTAAGGTATCCCACACGTGATGATACCATTGTCTGTACCTTAACCTGTTGGCACTTTCAAAATACCTTCACACAAAGAAGCACGTCATAAATCTTCGAGCAAACTGTAAGACTTTATCACTAGTTATCATGAGACATCACTTATTAACGATCGTTAATTATCAGCTGGTCATAGACAATGGCACCTTTCTGATTTCGGCAGTAAACGCACACAAAACCTATCACAAACAGTAGTGCACTATGGCACAAGCAGTTGAAAACCTTATACTGAAAATCTGCAGTGGAGAATGGGAAAAAAAAAACTATTTCCAACTGCACCAAACCTATGTGAAATCATACACTTAAAAATGGCGGGGAAAAAAAGACAAAAAAACCCTCTGACATTCCACAGCTACTAGCTTGCACTTCACTCACTCCCCCTACCTCCTACTCCTCTGCCCATCCCATATAAGTAGCAGGGCCCAATGTGAGCAAACAAGGCCATACGGGCAGACACAAACAAGGCCATACGGGCAGACACAAACAAGGCCATACGGGCAGACACAAACAAGGCCATGTGGATAATAGACATATCAGGATGTCCAGCCTGCGGTCTCCCTTGTCACCGTCCACAACTTTCACCACCTGGCCCCCAGAGCGCAACAAGAAAGCTGGCATGTCATAAACTGTGATCAGAAATACATGTTAAAAAAAAATTTCCAGAACAAAGATTACGGAACGGTCCATAAAGGCAAAAAACAAACAAACAAACAAATAAACAACGAAAACCGCATAATAGTAAAGGTAGGAGAATTAAGGTGATCACCGTTCTGATTAGGAGCTGGCAGGAGAATAAGGGGACCACTGTTCAGGCTGACAGCATGCAGGAGAACTAAGGTTGGCCACTATTCCAGACTGGGAGCAGGGTGATTATCATGTTTACATTTTACTGAAATCTGTGAATTTGTAGAACAGTGAGTGCCATGGTCATCATCAACATAAGGCATGAAGGGCCACAGAACGTTGAGACCTTTTTTCTTAATGCTACAGAGTATTGAGACCTTTTGTCTTTGCCACAGAATGTTGAGACCTTTTGTCTTTGCCACAGAATGTTGAGACCTTTTGTCTTTGCCACAGAATATCGAGACCTTTTTTCTTTGCTACAGAATATCGAGACTTTTTTCTTCGCCACAGAATGTTGAGATCTTTTGTCTTTGCCACAAAACGTTGAGACCTTTTTTCTTTGCTGCAGAATATCGAGAGCTTTTTTTTCTTTGCCACAAAACGTTGAGACCTTTTTTCTTTGCTGCAGAATATCGAAAGCTTTTTTTCTTTGCCACAAAACGTTGAGACCTTTTTTCTTTGCTGCAGAATATCGAGAGCTTTTTTTTCTTTGCCACAAAACGTTGAGACCTTTTTTCTTTGCTGCAGAATATCGGGAGCTTTTTTTTCTTTGCCACAAAATGTTGAGAGCTTTTCAGTGCATAAGAGGATCCAGGAAAAGTGAATGATGGCAGACTCAAAGTCTTTGAGCACAAACCTTTTTGACATTACAGCTTCCACTGCACACATAGCACCATAGTCCATTCAGGCCAAAATAATGGCAGGAAGGGTAGGAAGTGGGGAGTCTTGGACAGTCAGGGAGGTGGGAGGGTGGGGGGGGGGGGGGGAGGAGGAGGGGAAGAGGCAGGGAAGGGCAGGGAACTAGATGAAATCAAATCAGCTCAGAATAGCAAAGAAGCTAGACATAAACGGCAAGGCCCAATGCGTTGGTCAAATCTTTAGTGTCTGCCCAGTCATAATATTCACTTCAGCTATTCAAAAATAAATAAATTAAAAAAAATAAAAATAAAAAAACCTTATCAGCGTTTAACCAAAGTACTGTTAATAAAACTCAACTGTCAAAATTCAACGATATATTTTAAGCAGGGTACAGCATATAAAGATAAGCCACACAGGAGATTTTCACATTGTGTAAGGCAGTGTCAACAGCTTCATGTCTGGTATAACAACACTGAAAAACCTGTAAGCAAATTAGTGAATGTCACCAATACTGAAGAACACACCAGACAGACAGAGAGCCAAGAAGAACACACCAGACAGACAGAGAGCCAAGAAGAACACACCAGACAGACAGAGAGCCAAGAAGAACACACCAGACAGACAGAGAGCCAAGAAGAACACACCAGACAGACAGAGAGCCAAGAAGAACACACCAGACAGACAGAGAGCCAAGAAGAACACACCAGACAGACAGAGAGCCAAGAAGAACACAAGAACCTCATCAAACCAAACAGTGCAAAATAACACTTTTTGTTCTCTCCTTGATAAAGAGTTCTTCACGGGCTCTCACTCAGCAAAGACATGCACCGTCATACAACTTACACAACCCAGCAACACCATACATCATCAGCAATGTAAAAACATAAATAAACCATACTAAGTAAACCATTGCAGATTCCAGCTGAGTGCACTTTCAGAATTCATCCCCAACAAATGGCTGGTATTCAGGACAAACTTAAAATGCGTATAGTATGAAATAAAAGGTTTTCTTTTTTAAGGCATTGAACTACACACACGTACACAATAGACAAAGGACGAAATAACAGTCCACTGACCATAGATCTGTGAATTTGTCACAAGTCGCACACAGCAAAGATCTGTGAATTTGTCACAAGTCGCACACAGCAAACGATGCAATAAATATCACCACAGCGTCAACATTCCCCAAGCCGAGTTTCACAGCTGGTCCAGCTCTGTTACAGTGGTTCCTGGAGGCATGGGTGACCCCACACGGGGCACAAACCCCCCTCCGGGTATGTAGTCCATGGCGGTGTGGTGCATGGTAGGTGGATGAACCCCGGGCCCCTGCCCCAAGCCCTCGGGCCCTTGAGGCGCGTAGGGACCCCCATGAAGTGCCCCACCTCCCCCCATCGTTCCGGGCTGGTTCAGCATGGAGACTTGAAAACCTGGATGAACCATGCCCTGTCCGTGCACCTGACCCAAGCCCTGCCCTTGACCGAAACCCTGACCTTGAACAAAACCCTGACCTTGCACTTGACCCTGGAAACCACCGTATCCAGCTTGAGTTTGGATGGCGTAAGGATAGGCGGTTGTCCCGACGCCTGAACAGCTGATCCCAGCCTCTGTCCCTGCGGCTCCAAGCTCCATTCCCGGAGGTCTTGGGGGTGGTAGCATGCCACCTAGCGTGACTGACGGGTCATGACCGGTGGCCATAGCCATCATACCTGTCGGGGCTGGAGCGGGCGCTGGGGGCGACGATGACGAGAAGCCCGAAGGGCCCTGGTCAGAGCTGGGCCCCGACGCTGAAGAGGTGTGAGAGGAGTGGGAGGTGGGCATGTATGCTGGGAGGGGCGAGTTCCCTATGGGGTATGGCGGAGTGTAGGCGTTCGGAGGAAGCACCGGGTAAGGCTGCTGGGGAGGCGGTGCTTGCTGACCCAAGTTCATGCCACCTGTGGAAAGACTTCCCTTGATCAATTTCTGTTTGTGTAAAAAGGAAAGAATACAAATATTCTGATGAGAGCATAAATAAGCCTGAACCAAAAACTAGCTTTGAATGAGGGTATAAAAAGTTTTGACTGCTTGGGTTCTTTCACAAAGGATATAAAAAAAGGTAGAAAAAACACTTGAACCCACTTGGGAGGAGAAGAACTGGGTACTTCGGTTCGTAGAACCTTCAAAGCAGCTGAAGAGAGCGGGTGCAGCTTAAACACAAGTCACTGTCACTGCAGGAAAAAAAATTATGACGTCGATGGAATATCTCAGTGACGAAATACATTATGACGTATGGATGATATACTGCAGGGGGTGGTGGGGGTGGGGGTGGTAGTTGGAAAAAGAGGTGAGAAAGAATCTAGATAGTGAGGGGAAGGAGGATGGTGAAGTGAGGGGGGGGGGGGGGGGGGGGGGAGGGGGGGAGCAAATAGGAAAAATGGGGGGGGGGGGTAGGGATAGCTGTGATTTGATCTAGTCTTTAATGTTGAGGCCATCTGGCACTGTGGTACCCAGATGGTGGATGATCTTTTTCTCCATGTTTTTTCTCTTCAAGAAGTCTCCCATGCTGTTGCGCCAAACCGCTGCAATGGAGAAGTGGCTGATGTTGTGGAGGTCGGTGTTGAAGTGGGCTGCCACAGGGGTTTGTTTTCTCTGGAGGATGCTGTCCCTGTGCTCCTTGCAGCGTTCCTCCAGTGTGCGGTAGGTCTCACCTACATAGAGACGGCCGCATAGGCTACAGTGGACTATGTAGACCAAGTCACTGGTCTGGCAGGTGAAGCTGCTCTTCATGGCGAACTGGCGTCCTGAGGGCCCCTTGAAGGTGAGTGTCTTCGTATTGAGAAAGGGGCAACACTTGCACTTCGGTTTATCACAGCAGCTGTTGCCAAGGGGGTGACGGTCCTGAGAGGCTGTAGGTTTGAAGGATGACCTAACTAGAAGGTCGCCAAGGTTTCAATCTCGTTTGAAGGCCATCCGGGGGGGTTTCTGGAAGGTCTTTCCAACTCTGGGGTCAGTCTGCAGGATGGGAAAGTTCCTGAAGAGAATTTTCTTCACTTCCAGGTTGTGAGGGTGGTAGGTCAGCGTCAGGAGGGTGCGATCATTGTAATCTTCCTTCGTTTTTGGTGTTAAGGCCTGCTCTCTGGGGATGTCCTTGGCCTGGTTCAGTGCCTGTTTGATCAGCTCATCGGGGTATCCTCTTCTTTTGAAGAAGCTGATCATCTGGGCTGCCTGGGTGTGGAAGTCTTCCTCGTTGCTACACAAGCGTCTGAGGCGAGGAACTGGAGAATGGAATGGCGCGTTTGGTGCAGTTGGATGGCTTGAAGAGTAGAGAAGATAGGAATGAGGGTCTGTGTTCTTGTAGTGGACCGAGGTGGAGATGGTTAGGTTGCCAGGTGTGATCATGAGTTTGATATCCAGGAAGGGAAGAGAGCTTTCAGATATTTCGTACGTGAACTTCAGAGATGGGTGAAAGGCATCAGCAAAGCTGATGAAGGACAGCAGTTCGCTTCTGTTCCCTGTCCACAGGCCCACACAGTCGTCAATGTAACGGCGAAAGAGGGCTGGCATGGGGCCACTGTATTGTCAGAAAATTTGGGACTCCACGTAGCCGACGAACAGGCACGCATAGCTGGGACCCATGCGTGTTCCCATGGCCACTCCACTTGTCTGCTGATAGTGCAAGTGACCAAACTGGAACGAGTTCAGCGTGAGTACCAGTTCTGCCAGGCGAAGGATGGTGGGCACATGGACCTTGTAGGTGCTGTGGTTCAGGAAGTGCTTGAGGGCAATGAGACCATCCTTGTGGGGAATGTTGGTGTAGAGTGAGGTGATGTCCATGGTGAAGAGCAGAGGTTCTCGTTGATCTGGTAGATGGAAGTTACGGAAGAGATTCAGGGCATGGTTTGTGTCCTTGATGTATGTGGGAAGTTTCTCCACAAGTGGCTGGAAAAGCCGGTCCAGAAAAGCAGAGAGTTGAACGGTGGGGCAGGAACAAGCAGACACTATACGCCTCCCTGGACTGTCTGGCTTGTGGATCTTAGGAAGCATGTAAAAACTGGATTCTTTCGGTTCTTTGGTGATGGCTCTTGTTGCCTCTGGGGGAAGGTGGTTCTTGGAGATCGCTTCCTTTACAGTTCGGCGTACGAGGGCATTGTCTCTCTTGGTAGAGGATACACTCATGGGGGTGTAGTAGGCTGTGTTTGACAGCTGTTTCAGGGCTTCTTCCTCATACACCCTCCTGACGCTGACCTACCACCCTCAAAACCTGGAAGTGAAGAAAATTCTCTTCAGGAACTTTCCCATCCTGCAGACTGACCCCAGAGTTGGAAAGACCTTCCAGAAACGCCCCCGGATGGCCTTCAAACGAGATCGAAACCTTGGCGACCTTCTAGTTAGGTCATCCTTCAAACCTACAGCCTCTCAGGACCGTCACCCCTTGGCAACAGCTGCTGTGATAAACCGAAGTGCAAGTGTTGCCCCTTTCTCAATACGAAGACACTCACCTTCAAGGGGCCCTCAGGACGCCAGTTCGCCATGAAGAGCAGCTTCACCTGCCAGACCAGTGACTTGGTCTACATAGTCCACTGTAGCCTATGCGGCCGTCTCTATGTAGGTGAGACCTACCGCACACTGGAGGAACGCTGCAAGGAGCACAGGGACAGCATCCTCCAGAGAAAACAAACCCCTGTGGCAGCCCACTTCAACACCGACCTCCACAGCATCAGCCACTTCTCCATTGCAGCGGTTTGGTGCAACAGCATGGGAGACTTCTTGAAGAGAAAAAACATGGAGAAAAAGATCATCCACCATCTGGGTACCACAGCGCCAGATGGCCTCAACATTAAAGACTAGATCAAATCACAGCTATCCCTACCCCCCCCTCCCCATTTTTCCTATTTGCTCCCCCTCCCCCCCCCTCATCTTCACCATCCTCCTTCCCCTCACTATCTAGATTCTTTCTCACCTCTTTTTCCAACTACCACCCCCACCCCCACCACCCCCCGCAGTATATCCATACGTCATAATGTATTTCGTCACTGAGATATTCCATCGACGTCATAATTTTTTTCCTGCAGTGACAGTGACTTGCACCCGCTTTCTTCAGCTGCTTTGAAGGTTCTACGAACCGAAGTACCCAGTTCTTCTCCTCCCAAGTGGGTTCAAGTGTTTTTTCTACCTTTTTTTATATCCTTATATAGCTTTGAATGAATTTGAAAGGATACTGAAAAGAGACCACAAAGAAGCCTCAATCAAAAAGTTAAAAACTAGCTTTGAAAAATTACAAAATATTAGTATTGACGGTAAATCTAAATAAATCAACTGTCAGGTTTCATTCAGACTTAAAATTGTTCTTAAAAAGTGGAGAGAAAAAAAATCGAGGGTTTTTCAGGAATTTTTAAAGGACTTTAAAATGTTAAATGTTAATTTCAACGACTGTTATAAAAAAAAGTATAGCCTTTATGCGTACTTCACAGTGGCTTCATGCAGTAACCTCAGCAGAATCCATTTAGAAGCAAATGATCAGGAAAAGGCAACTTTTGGTTGAAACACAATACTGAATTTTTTTTCCACATTACCGTAAAGTTCGGACTATAAGCCGCGACTTTTTTCCCCAGCTTTAAACCCTGCGGCTTAAACAACGATGCGGCTTATGTGCGGATTTTTCCGATTTCAGAAGCATCACACCCTCGTCTATTCTTAGCTTCTCTGTAACTCACCATATCGTGTTTACTGTTCATGAATTTTTATTATGCTTTTAACTACGATTTTCTGTGTAATCGTGTAATGGAATCAGTAACCCGTTCAGAAATACGGGAATCGACATAAGTAAAGCCCATTACTGATATCTTTTTTCATCAGTTTGTCTTCTACAAAAATACGATCGCTTCGAACGGCGCAATGTGTTGGCCGTTTCCGACCTGGACTAACACTAGCTGAATTACGAACAAAATAACTCAGCACTGGCACGGTATTAAGCGAAATACGACAATCGAATCGTTTCATTAATGTTCTGGTTTGTTATTATATGCGTTATCTTACCAAGTGCGTCTTGCAATTCAAAAACGATTAGCGCATTCAACTCGGTCATTGTCAGACCTTGGCTTCGATCCGCCATTGTTGAAATCGTGGACAGGGAGTGAAGGTTTGCATTTGATACCTTCGCTTTGATTGGCTTGCGCTTTCGAGTACTCAACCAATCGCTTAGCTTGATACACCAATGAACGCAGGAGAGAACTGCCTTTCTAGCGCATCGTTAATGCGTTGTTTTTTTTCGGTATTTTTTTTAAAGCAATGATGTTGGAAAGACAACACTTGTAAGAAGCCTCATAAAAACTTCGATTCTAATTGATTTAAAACACATCGTACTAAAAAAAAAAAAAAAAAAAGACTGAAGAAAAGCTGGAAACATGCTCTTGTATTCTGACCTATTTAAACGCCAATGAATGCAGTGAACACATTGTATGTGATGATTTTCGACACTATGTGAACTCAACGCTCGGCCAGCTGCCGCCTGCGGCACATCGGACTGTGTTGTATATATCTGCGGCTTATAAACCGGTGCGGCTTATTTGTGAAAAAAGTTCAGATTTTTTAAAAATTTAGTGGGTGCGGCTTATATACAGGTGCGCTCAATAGACCGAACTTTACGGTAGTATTGTGTAGTAATTTCTTTCTTTTTTTTAATTTGTTATTTTCGGACCAAAACATATACTGCTCCATCAAAATGTTTATTTTCAAGCACTTTCAAGCAATCTGACGTATTGATTAGCTCTTAACTCCCAATCACTGTTTTACCTCTTGCTCACCAGAGTGGCTATAACAACAGATAATACACAACAGCATGCGCTGTCTCAGACAGTAATGAGTGTACATCACAGCTGAAAAGAACAATAACTTGATATTTTACTTTTTCCATAATCCAGCAAATCTTGGCAACGATACAGATGGTTCGATTGTAAGGCATGTATCGGATCTTCTACTCAATGGACATCTTTGGATGATACAAAACCAACGACTTGAAAACTATGCAAGAAAATCTGCAAGGGAGGTAATCTGTGTCAGAGATTACATTCAGCAAGACTAATCCTGCTGTTGTTACCAGTCAGATGCCACTGTTGGGCACGCCCAAAGCATTTTGCTACTTATGTGAGCTAAAACAAAGGTGTGAAACAATGTACCTGTGACGAGGAGATACCCCATCGTTATTCTGGCATGCATTTCAACTTTTGACTCTAAATGTATTTGCTTGCCCCATAAACATAAAAAAGGTAACTCCATTCCCAATGGAGAGACAGGAATTGTCTTCCCTGATTTTTTTCCACCAAATAATTCTCTTTTGACTTATCAGTGAGCTTAACAGTCCAATCAGAGAGAGAGAGAGAATGCTGAATTATGGCTATTATTTTCTTTCTTTCTTTCTTTCCGCGTACACAGGCTGATACTCCTGCGGACACTGCCTGTATAGACAGGCAGTGGAATTCTGGGTGTATGACCGTTTTGAATTATGGGTATGAAACAGTGCACCTGTAATGTAGGCACTGTATTACAAAGAGTCTGACTTTACTAACTATCATAGTATTATCATCAATCGATTCAGATCTACATGTTTTGGGTTTAGTGTGATGTTTTGTTTACCAAATGATGCAAACACAAATTGTGCAATGATCTTGACCCATAAACTGAGAAAATGTAACTCTGTTTGCAATGGAAAATCTTCCCGATTTTTCATTCCCAAACATTTCCATTGATCTGGAAGATGGGGAAACATTTCAAGTGCTCGA
>CM031625.1:28361539-28496923 GCA_018398815.1 Conus ventricosus | reverse complement strand
CTTTCCATACCCCTAGCCCTGCTAAGGCTTGAACCCATGGCCTTCAGACTGTGAGCTCAGTGTTTTAACCGTCTGGCTGCCAAGTCCTTTAACCCTTGCAAACACTGAAACAGTACCCTGAAAGTGAAAAGGAAGCATCCCAATGCCCCTTTCTTCTACCAGTTAATGCTCTTATCCAGTGGACTTTATAGCGCTGCCTGCAACCATTCCTAGAACTGTAGAAAGATCATTCACTGACTCATTACTACAAATCAAAGTAAAATGCACATAGCACTGTTTACTAAGAAACTATGCAGAGTAACTGACTAGAGTAATGCTGCTTTTATTTTCCCCTGTCTTGTGGGGAAAAAGTTCAAAACAAACTTCTTTCTAGATAGGAAGAGGTCAAGCACATTGGGCCCCACATAACACGTTGCCTACGAATCCGTACACTCAATAAAACTCACATCCCCCACCCACACACACCCTGTTCCTCCATGCACAAATGTGTGTGGATGCACATACACACATATGCACGCACACCAATACCCACACAAACATACACACACATTCACACATACTCTCTCTCTCAGACACACACACACACACACACATGCATACACACACAGACAGACAGACAGACATACCAACATGTAGCACACGTGCCATAGACCTACGCAGCCACACATGTGTGAGTGTATGCACGCACGCACACACCCCTACACACACACAGACACATAGACATACACACACACAGACACATAGACACACACACACACACACACACACACACACACACACACACACACACACACAGGGCACACACAAACTCACACACACATACAGTGTCACACACACACACACACACACACACACACACACACACACAACACACACACACACACAAACACACACACAGGCACAACACACACACACACACACACATTCACACACACAAACACACAGGTATACACACACACACACACAGGTACACACACACACACACACAACCGGCACACACACACACAGGTACATACACACACACACACACAGGTACACACACACACACACAGGTATACACACACACACACACACACACACACACACACACACACACACACACATACCTGTCATGGCCTGCCCTGGCATTCCCAACCCTGTCTGCTGCCCAGGGGTGGAGGATGGTGGTACTTGGAATTCACAGGGGCCATGGGATACGAATTTACCCCCACCCCCGCATTAAAACCACCTCCTGCTGGATTCCCATCAGCTGTCGGCGCCCTCTGGTAGGCTGTGTTGGATTCCTGAGCTGCGCTGCTAGAGCTGGAGAGGCTGCGACGACGACAGATGCAGCAGACGATGATGATGAAGCCGATGAAAAGGGCCAGGGCGATGCCGACGATCAGAGGGATGGGGGCCTGGTCATCCACATCCTTCGGTGTCGTGGATCCAGTTGGCCCTGCGAAGTAATTTGTTCATTTATTTCCCTTCTTGCTTTCAAGTGAAATATTGGTGAGTGTGTGAATGTGTGTGTGTGTGTGTGTGTGTGTGTGTGTGTGTGTGTGTGTGTGTGTGTGTGTGTGTGTGTGGTGTGTGTGTGTGTTTTGTGTGTGTGTGTATGTGAGTGTGTGCACGTGTGTGTGTAATTTGTGTGTGTGGTGTGTGTTGTGTGTGTGTGTGTGTGTGTGTGTGTGTGTGTGTGTGTGTGTGTGTGTGTGTGTGTGTGTGTGTGTGTGTGTGCGTGCGTGCACCTGTGTACATACAGTGTGTGTGGTGTGTGTGTGTGTGTGTGTGTGTGTGTGTGTGTGTGTGTGGTTTGCCAACTTGCATTCACTGATTCAGAATATACTTCTAGAAAATGTCCTATTTCAAAGAAATTAAACTTAATTCTAATCAAAAGACTGAACACAAAAACAACTAAAACATTTTTACACGCAAAAAACAAACAAACAATAATGTGCTTTCACTAACCCAAGTGACTGGGTTTTTTCTGCTGACACTACTTGTTTTCTTGACACTAATGACAGTAACAAACAAACAAATAGAAACAAACTTCATGTTATCTCCAAACAATAATTTTCATTCCCAGAACCAGCTAAAAATGGTATCTTTTGCCCCTGACAAAACTAGAGTTGCAAATATTGTGAATCTCAGTCTGTGAATAAAAATTAAATGCGTTTCCGCCTACTAATTTTTGCTGTTGTTGTTGTTGTAATGCTTTTTCATTCATATTCCTAACCTTTTTTTTTCTGCCTTATGAAAACCATCTAAAAACAAAAAACAAAACAAAACAAAAAAAACACACACACACAAACATACAAAAATAAGGGGTGGGGGGGGGGGGGGGGGCACAAGCGATCCCAAACATTCTATTTGATGGGAAACCATGGTAAGGAAAGTGAATCTGTTATGTAACTTATAAGCTGTCACATTGTTGCAACATGAATTCAAATTTTGGTCTGTTGAAGAATACAAAAAATAACAAGTTTGCAGGCCCACTGGATCAACTTTCAATTGATTTCAAACAAATTTAATCGAAAATGATCTAAAAACTTTAAAATGATTTCAGCTTTTGTTCTTTTATTTCTCTCTCCCTCTGTCTCTCTGTCTCTCTCTCTCTCCTTTTTTTCTGTCTCTCTTTCTGTGCCACTTCAATGGTATTATCCCCACATTGCTCATTCCAGCTCTCTGTCACGATCTAGCTTGTCCTGCTGTAGTGCCAGCACCGGCAATCCACAGGGAGCAGTCAGCGTCAAGCTGTCATGAGGCAACCCACCAGAGGAGACACTGCATTATTGTGGAGTCACCGTAAACGTGTTCAGCTGTACCTGGTCTGATCCAACATGCATACACAAGAAACCACCTACTAAGCATCTTACTGATGTCGATGATTGCTTTGTCACCGAGCCAGCGTTGAGGGGGGGGGGGGGGGGGGGGGGGGGGCCTTTCAGACGGCACCACAGTATGTCCCTTCAACAACAGTCCCCATGAACTTGCCGACACTGCTGACCCCCACACACAAACACACCAAGGTCGTAGGCATGGAGAGAAAATTGAAAATGAGGTCATTATGAGAGTATGGCATTAAAGGCCACCGAACTGGAGACTTTTTTTAAAAAAATGATAATCGATAAGGTTAAAGATGATGAATGTTATGAAGTTCCATCCCGATCTACAATTAGTTTAATGATATACTTACTTTAATGATATAGCCCGACATCAGCCATGCCTGAAGTGAAAGGTACAGACACCTGAAGTGTTGGTCAGGAAATTTGAATAACACTCTCAGAGACACATCCATTCAGTGGATGAAATTCGACTATGTGGTCCCAGCCTTCCCAACTGAACCTATAGCAAACTCAAATTCTGGGTAGGATCTGGTCTGTACAGAAAAATCCCACAAATGAATAGCTCTGAAGGGAATCGAACTTAGCTGGGAATCCTCAACGTTAACCGCTTCTACGCCAATGTGGCTAGTAATTTCACATGTGTCGATAACTTTCAAGTTTGATAAATTCATTCAAATTAAACCCAGAAAAAAAAATCATTTTGCAAACATGGCCAAGACAAAAAAAAGTATGGAATGTAGGTAAGATTTTTTTTTTTACTAAGTAGCAGTAATAAAAAATGGTCATGGAACACTGTTTCCAGGTGAAATACTTATTCAACAGAGCTCACACAGCTTAAAGCAAAAACTTGCTTCTTTAATACTTAGAGTGGACTTGTGAACACTACCAAATACCCACAGCATTATGTCACACATGCACACTGTATACAAAGCCACTGCACTGCACAACTGACTGCCTGACTGGTGCACAGAATAAATTAACTAGTGAGATCCACCTGCTTGCTTTTGGTCCTTGTTGTGAACTTTCAATCTTAACATTGTGTTTACAGGTTAAGAGGTAATGGAATAATTGGTCTGAAACAAACGTTGAAGAGTAATGGAATAACTGATAAAAAGTTTTCATCATGCTGATAAACTGAAGTGGTCCTTACAGTTCTTGTCTGCTATGCCTCATGGATTGTCAAGCAAGGTGTAGTTGGGTGTCTATCAGCAGTGCCGTCCATGGCCAAAAATTTAAGAAATTTATGCAAGTCTATTTGGACACGCTAGACATTTTGACATGTCATGAAATGAGTTAACATGCGAAATAAGCCTTAACGTTTTCTTAAAAAAATAATGTGTGATGAGCAAGACAGTAAGCACCATGCTGCATGCATATTTCAGCCCAATAGATCTTAAACAACAAAAAGTTTGACAAAAAAGGCAAATGATGCTCCACATTACTTCTATTCTCTGTTGCCACTTTGAATTTGAGGTTATTTTCCATGACTGTTTTGGTGCTAATGAGTGTTCCCTCTCCAAGAATCTAATAGTATAATTGAATAATTCTGTCACCTGTTATATTGTTAACAAGTTATTTCTTTGTGTGTGATTTATGCTGTAAATTTTCCTTTTTTACAGAAGCTTAAAAAAGTTAGGTTGGTGATAACATTATAGATCTATTGGCTGACTGAAAACAACCAACATTTGGGGTGGCTATAGGAAATAAAAGATTTAAATGAAAATATGGTTTGCAGTCACAAAAATTCTTCACAAATGCTTCTGGCCAAATTTCCCATCATCATCATCTCCAGCACCTCTATCTCTCTCTCTCTCTTCCCTTTCGTATCTGAATTCTACACTGATAAGTGTGACTGAATGGTTTCCAGGTAAAATTTGGACTTTAGTTTTATTCTTGAATTTGTTCACAATGGCAATTCCCAACTGTCCTTAATGAAAATGAATTTGTTTTGTTCAAAGAATTTCTGGTAATTTTCAAAATTACTGGACTCTCAGCTATTACCACAACAAATCAGATGGCTTAAGGAAAGCTTTCTTTTTTTTCTCAAAGTATGCTTGATGTCGTTTGATGATGATTACCCTGTGCACTGTAGGCCTACATAGTATATTACTTTCATTAAGACTGTGTTTGCGTCATTAGGTCAGCGCATTTTTTCCCTTGAACATTCAAAACAAATTCTCTCTGGAGATTGTTTTTGCTTTCTGACCTCAAACATGAAGATGATAATCTTCATTATTAGGCCTACCAGCTTTTCTGGCTCTTCAAAAGTTGCAAGTTAATCTGAGCAGCTCAAACTTAACTAGGAATGAAAACTTGCAAAGTTTTTAACCAAAAAAAAAAAACAAACAGATATCATAAAATACTCCAGAATCACAGTCACTGACATAAAGTAGCAAGATTCATTAATTTTTACTTACACACAAACCCTGGAGGCTGTCGTGTGGTAGTCTGCAAAGACAGCGGATCCCAATCGTTTGCCATCGTGGCCTCGATCTAGGTCTTTCAAACTCTGCTCCAGATTCCACAAGAAAGTGTGGGTACCCAGAAAAGTAACGCCCTCGTCACGCCTCCACACCCCGCACTTGCTTCGATTTCACACTTCTCCTTTCCTCCTTTGTCCACATTGATGCTTTTAGCAGCAGCCGACAAGACCTCACCGCTGCCAAACCGTTCAGTGCGTTACGTCCCATGATGTTGACCAAATAGAGGAAATGCCTAAGGCGGCTGAGAATTTGGCCACTTGAATACACATGGTAGTGCCTGGGAAGTTTGGGCGTTGGGTTGTGCTTGGGTCGAACACGTTTGTTTGCACGCTAACGATCTGTCATCATTAGCTTCTGGGGATGGAGTTTGCAATGAAGTGCGGATAAAAGTGAACAGGTCAATATTTGATCTACAACTTCAAATCTGAATACGAATTTAGCCAGATGAAAACAGTCGATTCTTTTAAGCCAAAAATAACTGCGGTTACTTTCGTTTTAAAAATAAAGACACATTAGAAAACACAAATACTTTAATAAGTTCAAAGAAAATTTTATAGTTTTTATAGTGGTTATACCAAGATTTTGTCAATCCCAAAATTTGCACGCCACTGGGCAAAGTTCACAAAACGAACAGCCAGCGAGAAACGAGTCTTCTCGTGTGTGTGTTCCGTGATCAGAGTAAGTGTTTGCGAATGGAATCAGTACATCGATATGTGTTCAACAGGTGAAGGACAAGCACAGTCCGTGTCTATTCCACCGAACTAGTCGATGAAGTATGTTCGTTTTGTTTCAGGCACTTCAGACAGTGTAACTGCCAGTGGAGCTGGGTTACTCGAGCAAGGGCAGCAACTGCAGGAAAGGGGCCTCAGAATGCTGTCACGGCAGTCGGCATGGAGTCTTCTCCCTTACGTTATGATCATGACGTCGAGTTGGGTCGCTCATAAACTTTTCATCAAGCCATTTTTGTCACCGCTACGAAAGGTATTTTTTCTAAACTTGGTAAAGATGCAGTGTACATGTAGGTCTTCCCTTGTAGGAGCTGAATTGTTTACCACACACTTGGAGATGTATGTTTTAATAAACACTTGCAAATTCACACACACACACACACACACACTCTCTCTCTCTCTCTCTCTCTCTCTCTCTACCTTACCGGGTCAGTCCAGACATTGCCTTGAGGGGGTTGTCAGGATTCTTCCCAAGCCCTTCAATGGCACCAACTACTAAATCAAGTCTGACACTCTATCAATGTCAAAGTCTCCGAGTCTGGTAGTGATACTGTCAAAGGCGTCCTTGCCGTCGTAACACATCTACGGCTGTTGCGCCAAAGTGCTGAGGCCAATCTGTCTCCTATGCACTGGAGGCCCTAACACTGGTCTCTCAGTAGTGTCAGTAATACCCCGAGTATGACCTAGCTTCTGAACTAACAAGAAGTTAGCAGTTCAGTCCTCTTTGAGCCAAACTGTCGTACTGCCGGAGTTCCTCTGCTTGGTTTCCTGACCATCAGTGAACACTTCTAAAGCGAGGCGCACTTCCACAGAGCTCGCCTGTATGCACAGCATCCGTGCATCACTACAGAAGTGTGGGACAAGGTTTCGGTATCGCTGTCAGAGACTTTTCCTCCCAAACATCGTCAAGGACTGGAATGAGCTACCTGACCCCTAGCTGTCACCACTGGGCTCCTTCAAGTGGTGTTCAAGTCAGGGGTGACAACACTGTGAATAGTAAGGTAGAGTAGGGAGTCGCAGTCATTCCCCATACCCCTCTCTATCCCTAGCAAGTTTTGATTCTTTTAAGATAAAAGTGGAGCATAGTCGTCCCCTGATAAAAACTCAAGTCATGTAGGGTTGTTGTTTTTCTTCTAAACCTTGTGGGAGCTTCTCTCCCATTTACCCCCACCCCTCCATCTACAAACGCAGAAGGAAAATTAGTAGCAAGTTGATTGTCATGTGAATGAAGATGAAGAGGATCAGTTTTATCCTCCAGACACACAGGCTTGACCACTGTGGGGTTCATGGAAGCATCAACAGCTGAATTGCACACTTCTCTCAGTGACCGCAAGCAGACAGTCATGGTTGATAGCTGTTACTGTGTCAGCCTGGCTATGTAGGTTTAAAGTCTGGCGTCCTGTAGGGATCTTTGCTGGGGCCTTGCTTGTTTCTGGTCAAGGTCAATGACCTTCCATCTGTAGTCTCCTCTCCATGTAGACTTGTCACTGATGACTCTGCAGTCTAATGCTTCATCGCCTGCAACAGAGAACCAGATAATGCTCCAGAAGGGTCTCCAGATTAGAGGCTGGGGGGATGAGCACATGGAATGTCACCAGCAGAGGTGTGTCCAACTACCCCTACCCCAGAGTAGAAAACCACTAAATATAGAAACAACTAAACTTATGAGCGTGTGGGCTCCACAAAGCATCTTGGGGGTCAGCCTCTAGTCTGATACGAATATTTTATTCTATTTTGGCCTATTATTGAATAAAATATCTGTATCCGTATCTGTAACCTCAGGTCTGACCTATCCTGGCTTAAGTATATCAACAACATGTGCGTCTGGATTTCTTGAAAAGAATTTTTTTTTAACTGACATACAAGGCCTTGGGTTATCCCATCACTGAAGATGCCAGAGTGTATGTGATCTTTCCACCGAAGGACTAATAATAATAATTAATAATAATAATAATTATGGTATTTAAGTATGGTATTTATAATGCGCAAAATCTTGATGAAATCAACTCTAAGGACTCCCAACTAATATCGAAAATATCCAGCAAAGAGCTGTCAGGTGTGCCTTGAATAGACTCAGCAGTACTTCAAGTGTCAACAATATGCTCGAGAAGTTGCAATGGCCTCTGCTTGGGGAACAGTGGAGTAGTTCAAGTATCACCATGCCTTATGAACTCCATTACTGGTTGACACCAGTGAGGTGAGCCACTTGAAACACCAGTTCACCGGCAGCCGAAGACACCGCCATAACGAGCAGTATCAGCTGATTCTCTGCTGCTCTCTTTCTTTCCCAGAACTATCCAAGACTGGAACATCCTGCCCACAGTTATTGTCTTGTCACATTCCCTCAGCATTTTCAGACTGAGAATGCTGAATCTGGCCCGGTAATCTCTCTCTCTCTCTCTCTCTCTCTGCCTGTCTTTTGCCTCCCACACGTTGACATCGACAGCTGAGCATTTACCAGAAGAAGAACTGAACACACGCCCATTTTCATGTGGCCAGCATGTGGATGAAGATGAAGAACTGAACATCAGCCCATTTTCATCCATGTATTAATACTTGGCATAATAGCTTTAAACAGCCTTTTATCTGATGAGATCCCACTGAGGTCTTCGAGGTTGCACTGTGTTTTGTTAAGCAGAACATTCCAGTTTTTTAATTTGTCTGGAAGCAAAATTTTTCCCAATGTTTGTGCAGTTGGTTTTTAAAAGTGTTAACTGTTTTATGTAGAGTTGGAAATACAGTATCCTTTGAAGCTAAAAATCATAATCGGAAATGAAATGAGGTAGGGAACAGTAAACGATAAACAGTAAACAAGTGGGGTATGTTTTGCTCCCATAAGGAAACCTAACACAGAGTAACTTTTATTCAAGACTGGCACAGCCTTTTAAACTTGAATAAAGTCAGACAAATACATAGACGAACAATCTAATAGTTGGGGAAAAAACAAGCGCAGGCCAACAACTGAACTGTCTGGCAAAGATTTGGACTTGAGGGGAGGAGAAAGGGGAGGGGAGTTTGAAGATGGAGAAACTGGGAAAATGAAATTTAAAATAAAAAAAAAATGTTACAGATATGAAAACTCTTCTCTAGCTGCACAAGAGAACCATCGCAATCCCCTTTGAAGGCAGACACATTTGCACTGCCCGCTCCGAGGCCTTTCGCCGGGCTTGTTTTTTCCCCCACTATTAGATTGTTCGTCTATGTATTTGTCTGACTTTATTCAAGTTTAAAAGGCTGTGCCAGTCTTGAATAAAAGTTACTCTGTGTTAGGTTTCCTTATGGGAGCAAAACATACCCCACTTGTTTACTGCTAAAAATCATGTTTGGAGGGGGCGGGGGGAGGGGGGGGGGTGTCATGAAAAGGGTAAGAGTGCATAACATATTATTTCTCAGAGCTCATGTACTTAGAATATACTGTATGTGGTTTGAATAATATTTCATCATATTCATAAAACTTGAATCAGCCATGTGCCACTAAACTGTCAGTCAGGGATTCTTGAACAAACACAAACACTGGCTTGCTGAAAACAGTTTGACACTGGCGCCTTTGCACCAAATGACTGTGTTCCGTACCAAGAGGGAAAGATTCCAACTTGTTGCCAAGTCACACTGGTCTGAGAAAGTGTCCGGTGAAGCAAGCAAACCTTTTAGTATTTTAAAACGAAATATTTGTGTTAGTTTTTTAAGTGCCCAGAAAATTCTAGCTGGAGGTATGATTACCTGTTAGTTTAATTTAAATAAAAATGGGGCAAAGGGAGAGGTATGAATACACCTTGCTCTGAGATGCAGTTGAGACATTGGTTCTGTCTGTCTATGTGTCTGTCTGCCTGTGTTCTGTCTGTCTTTGCAGTATGCAGTCGTCGTTGTAAGTTAACTCACAGCTTTTTTGTCTGATCTTCTCTAAATCTTGTGTGCTGACTCATTAGCTTACAGGGCAGATCAGTAAGCAAGAAGTTTCTACATGAACGATGAAAGTTTAAGGAGGAACTGAAGTTGGAGCTCCTTTGTTTCAGATTCCAGGTCGGCCTTACAAGCCAATCATCGGAAACATGTTTGAAGCCCTGAATGAAGAAGCAATGAACAGTTCTATCAGGCAAGTGTCATTCTAATAGAACGGCTTATCAACATAGCATTTTTGAGGGTCTCTTTCTTTATAATTGTAAGTGCCTGAGAGGCGCTTGTGATCATGTAAATCAAAACCCTACTTTTCAAATAACTAGGGAATAAACTCTTGGGAATTTCGTATCATGTATGATTCAGGGATCTATTCTAGTGGCAAGGTTTTTATTATTTTGGAGAGACCTTGGTTCTAATGGATTTTTTTAAGCCAAGCTTATTGGTGGTTTTGTTGGTTGGTTGGTTGTTTTTTTTTTCTCACATCAGTCAATGAATTATACACACAACAACACTGCTGTTAAACTGGTGAGTGTGTATGTCACAGTCTTGATATCCAGTGCTGGGGCTCCCTGAATCAGAAAGATCCATGAAGAAACATTTCTGTCAAATATGGGCAGGACTCTCTGTTCAGATGAGTAAATCAACTTCGATATTTGATAGAAAGAAGGTGTAATAGCATTCCAAAGTGGCAAGGTAACCATTGAAATAGACCCTGAATTTAGAGTATTAAAACAGGAAATTAATGGCATGGGTGGGAATACTTTAAGATTTTTCCTGAAATTCAACTATTTTTTCTACCTGAATTTTTTTTTCTGTTAACCTGAATTTTTTCTTTCATGTTCATTTTCAGACATTTTCGGATATGGCATTATATCCTGCGTGTGGGACTTAATGCGTGTACGGTTTATTGAGAATGATTCACATTGACATTAAATGTGAATTGCGAATGACCTATTTTCTGGCTGTTTCCAAACCCTTCATTCATGCAGCAGAATGCCACACAATCCACCAAGATTCTTGAAGACTGAAAAAAAATATTCTGAGGGAGCATACCCTCTGCCCTAATTTTATTTCCTTTTTCTCATATTTACCTGTCCAAATGAATGCCTTATCCAAACGTGGCACGGAACTTTGTTATATTATCATATTATCATCTCATATTTACCTGTCCAAATGAATGCCTTATCCATACGTGGCACGGAACTTTGTTATATTATCATATTATCATCTCATATTTACCTGTCCAAATGAATGCCTTATCCATACGTGGCACGGAACTTTGTTATATGATCAAGATCCTACAAACAAACAAAAAAACATGAAATTTGAAGAGTAGGGATCATGTGCCTCCATAGCCAGATGTTTGTTAGATTTCTTTCGTTCTGAATTACACTTGAAAGTGAGTTTGTGCGGATGTTTACAATATCTGAAAAAAACATGTTCTTGTTGTGTTGTAACACTTAAACCCTTCGCTCTATTGTGGACTGGTGGCTTAGTTACAGAAACACTTTGTTTTAGTTTTCTTCACTGACAATGTGCAGGCATTGATGCTGTGTCAAAGTTTAATTTGGGTGAATATGTATTTTTGTATCTGGGTTTTGTTTTATGTGTGTGAGGTGGAGAATGTCATCTGATTGTTACAGGTGGATGAAAGAGTTGAAGTCACGGCTGATCCGTTTCTACTTCATGTACGGAGAGGAACGCCTCCTCACGGCTGACCCGGCCATCGTGAAACATGTGTGTGTCACTAACAGCAAGAACTACCACCACGCAAATGCATCAGGGTATGTACGTTCAGTGTCAACCTGTAAATTTCTTTTGTCTGTGTGGAGTTCTTTTTCTTTTTTTTTCTTTTAATTCTGCACGCTGTGCAGACATGTCATTTAACTGAACTCAAAACACTTGCTGAAATTGGGTTTTGGGGAATTTATATGCAGGTACTGCTGTGAGGGTGTTTTTATGGGAAACGAGGGGTGGGTGGGGGGGGATGGAAGCCCACCAACCACCATGCACCTCTCATCCACTGTGCCGCTCTTTTGAATGAAATGGCAGCATTGGCAGCTCAGTTGAAATGAGAAGTCACCAACTTGCTCAGTTGATGGGTCTCCTCTCTCTTCCCCTGCCCCCCCCCCCCCTTTACTCCCCAACCTCACCTCATCCTTCATCCTCCTTCCACTCTACCCCCCCCCCCCCCCCCCCCCTTGCCCCTGGTGCCCTTGCACCTCATCTCCCTCTCCAACTCCCAAGTTTCTCACTGTCATCTCGTGTCCCCAGTCTACGACCTTTTTTTTTCTTTTCTTTTTCACGATGACAGAATCCATTCGACATAATCAGCTTTCGTTACATTACAATTAGAGTTAATGACCCTGAAAAGGGGGATTTGTCCAGGTAAACAAAATTGTCACTTTTATGAAAGTTGTGTGTGTGTGTGTGTGTGTGTGTGTGTGTGTGTGTGTGTGTGTGTGTGTGTGTGCGCGCACGCGCACGCACGCACAAATGAGTTTAACACAACCAGCTTTTGCTATTGTAGATAAGCAGCCTGAGTGTGTTGAAGTGATGGTGTTGACACGGTGCATGGAACACATGTCCAGGATACTGAACAGGCTGATGCCGGGGTTTCTGCTGCTGCTGAACAGTGAAGCCCACTACAGCTTGAAACGCTTGCTGAATCCCGCGTTCAACTCGCAGGCTATCAATGGTATGAGAAAAGAACTGGTGTCAAGAGAGTTCTCTGGGTGGTTCTCTGTTGAGCTCTTTCTGGACTGCCTCTGTTTGTCTTTTTTCTTTGTCTATCTCTTATGAAGGGTGTGCCTGCAAAGAAACAGTTTGTACATAGAATGTAATTATTACACGCATACACACACACATACACACACACACACCCAGGCACACACACTTACACACACACACACACACACACACACACACACACACACGCAAGCACATACAACACACACATGCATACATATACGTCACATCACACACACACAAAAGCATGCACACACACATGTGAGTGTCCGTGTATGTTTGTGTGTGTGTGTGTATGCACAGATATTGGTATAATATCACATAGAGTGAAAAGGCATTAAAGATCAAACAAACGAATACACAATACACATATACACACAGACATGTATGTATGCACATACACAAACACGCACACACACACACACACACACTCTCTCTCTCTCACACGCGCACACTCACTCTCTCTCTCTCCCTCACACACACACACACACAAACACACACACCACACACACACACACAAACACATTCACACCAGGGGTATTTTATTTTGTCCTGGAGTGAGGGGGGGGGGGGGAGGGATGGTCCCATTTATCTTTGGAAATTACACAGTGGCAAAAGGCTGTTGAGGAGAAGAGGAGCAAGAAGGAAGCGGCCACCACACTTGGCTGGTGAACGAGGTTTGTTACAGTAAGTTGAGGAAATAGGGGCTAGTAACACGATTTTTCTCATCTAACAAACACACTAGTCTGCTTAGTCCGTACAATACAGATATACACAATATACAGTAGTATGTTCTTGCTGCTGTTGTTGTTTGGTTTCCTTTTTTTTTTTCTTCACTAGATTGTGGTCTTTTAAGATTTTCAGATCTTTTATTTTTCAAAATGGGATCCAGGGGGAGGAGGGAAGAATTGGACCCTCCCCTCTCTTCCCATCCTCATCCCCTTTTTTTTGGCAAGGAGCAGGTTATTTCACCTCTGACTCTGGACCAGGTAGAATGCTGGTCATTTTTGAGAGACTAGATCGTGCATGCTTCATACTTAGTGCATGTGGAGTACACCTATTGCAGTATGAGAAATGTCTGACTGTCATCTGTAGAACAGTGCGTTTTGGTTGTATGAATGAAAGTGCACACAACTGTGCTTTAACAGCTTAGAATTAAAACCAAATGTGCACAGACAGACCAAAAGAAAACAGCAAATAGGATGCTGTAGTACTGTGACCATGGCATTGTACTGACCTATTAAGAACTTGGATTTTCACAGAGGATGTTTGGTCACAAGAATCTTGTACAATGCAGTATAAGAATTCAGTACACAATAATAAAGTGTGTGTAATACTGTGCAATGTTTTAATGAAGCGGAATTTAAGATGAGGACATTTTAGGGCTGTAACCAGCATTTTGATATGTAAGATAGTTTACAGTTACAAACCCACAAGAATTTCTAAGGGTTTTTGTTTTCTTTCTGTCATAGGTTGACAGTTACAAACCACAAGAATTTCTAAGGGTTTTTGTTTTTCTTTCTGTCATAGGTTGACAGTTACAAACCACAAGAATTTCTAAGGGTTTTTGTTTTCTTTCTGTCATAGGTTGACAGTTATAAACCCACAAGAATTTCTAGGGTTTTTGTTTTTCTTTCTGTCATAGGTTGACAGTTACAAACCCACAAGAATTTCTAAGGGTTTTTGTTTTTCTTTCTGTCATAGGTTGACAGTTACAAACCACAAGAATTTCTAAGGGTTTTTGTTTTTCTTTCTGTCATAGGTTGACAGTTACAAACACCACAAGAATTTCTAAGGGTTTTTGTTTTTCTTTTCTGTCATAGGTTGACAGTTACAAACCCACAAGAATTTCTTAGGGTTTTTGTTTTTCTTTCTGTCATAGGTTTCATCCCGTCTTTGACAAGAGACCGGGAGATGGTGGAACAGTGGCGAGAACAGCTTGCTGGTGGCGGAGAGAACGAGAATGCACTGTTCTGCTCAAAGCTGCATGGCTTATATCGTCAGTGATTTCCCTTTTTGGTAGATAGGATGTGTATGCCAGTTTGTTTTTGTGCATAGATGCATAGACTCTGGCACAGGCAGAGATTCATGCATGCAGATGTATGCATGCAAGCATGCGCGTGCGGACACACACACACACACACAAACACACACACACACACACTCTTGCATGCTTTACGTAGTACTGTAGTCCAACAGTAGTCGGCTTATTCAACCTTTTCCAGTGCTTCCTATGTCGCCCGTTATCCACATGCACGATGAAATCATTACATCTCTTCAACAACTGAAACTTTCCCCATGAACTTTGTGTATTTTTTGTCAAAAACACACTTAGCTATCCGCCAGCTCTTACTGTGCAACAAAAGGGAAAGAAGTAAGCGGTTGCCACATTTGAACCGCACACTTCCAGTGATGAGGATTGTGGAGGACCCATACTCTAAAGATGGTAATCAGATACGGTAGCCCATAGAGTATGGGTCGTGGGTAACCTGCATCATCTGGAAGGTGTGAGCTCTCGAGGAGTATGGGTCTTGTATAGCCCGCACCATCTCAAGAGAGATGAACACTATAAAAACACAGTAAAGTCTTTCTAAAATGTACGGATCTTGGGTGGCCCAAAACGTCGCAGCTTGCGGTCAAAAGTGGTTCAGTAACAAGGTTAACTTTTTCGCAACACGCGGTGAGAATGATCGCGGCGCCGACTTACACTCGGCGACCTGGGGCGAAAATACTCACGGCAAACGATTGGTCACTCAGGGCATGTCACAAGAATGATAGCGACAGTCTTCTAAAAATGTATATGACCAAATATCCTGGAGAATTTTTAAACAGTGGTGTCAGTGTAGATACAGTCCTTCCTATGTCATATCATACCCAGTTAGCAAGCTACTAACAGTCGATTTCATTGGTTAATTTGAAGAGAAAGCAACCAACCGTTGGTGTCTTCAAGGGCTGAATCAGTGCTCCAGTTCAAAGTATGTCATTTTCAACTCAGTCAAACAACAACAAAATAATTGTTTTGACTTTTAAAACATTCATCATCGAGAGGATGAAAGATAGCTCTATTTCACTGTGCAAAAATAAAGTCACTGTCGAATTTAGGCTCTAAGGAAAATTAAGTAAAAATTCAAAATCAGGCGTCCATAGGGAATTTCAGTGCTGCGACTGCAGTGTCAACTGGGCACATAGAGCAGAACGAGGGTCCGTGTTGAAAGGGTTAACAACTCAAAGTTAGATCTTCCTTCCATATCATGAAAGTGGCCCAGCACTTTCAGCAGGAGACTCATAGCGTTCTGGACATGCGAGTCGCAGTGACTGAGCTGATGAAAGCTGAGGATGCCGGGAGTAAAAAGACGAGGAAGAGATCCTGGAAATGCAAACTGAAAAAAAGTCTGTCCAGATGGACTTGTGTTCTGGATTAATGAATGTTAGTTTCTGCTACAATACGGTCGTCCCCACCCTGTCCTCCTGTGCAGAATGTATATCAGGTCATACATGTCGTCTTTCATGAGGAATCTCTTCTCACAGCAATTAGATGGTGTGTATTTTTTTTACAAAATGTTACCTCTAAAAGATTATTATTATCACCGAGTCATCTTGCTCTCAATTTTTGTTATGCTGTAAAGCATGAACAATGCCAACTTGTTCCCTGCCTCATTTCATTTCCAATGCCAGCTTGGTCTTTCCAGAGCAGAGGCTTGTCGTATTTTATCATGAAAATCTGCAGATCCACAAAGAAATCTTTTCCATCCAACAAGAAATGGGTAGTTGTCCTCTAAATGAATAAAACGGAATTTTGTATTTGACTAAAAGAAAAAAGATGCAAGTTACTTTCATAAGAAAAACAACAGAAATTTTTACAGCAAATCTTTAAAAAAAATTTAGAAACAAAAGGGCTGGTACCTTAAGAGTGAAGACATGTCTTTGCCGACATTTTACGTCATAGATCCTCCCTTTGTTCCCAGAGGAAAAGCCTGAGGCCAGAAAACGAATGAAGACCTACAGATTTAAGTAATCTTCATGTCTACACTCCTAGCTACCAAGTGTTTTATTTTTATGAATTATTTATGCATTGTGCATTTGTTTACGCATTAGTTATGCTTACATTCACCTTGGTACCAAGTAGCCATTCAGATAGATCACAAAACTGAGTTTGCTAAACAAACAATGTTCTTGCAGACACTGGACGCCATCTGTGAGTGTGGCTTTGATTACCAGTTGGGATGTGTGCAAGATCCTCACAGCGCTGGGGTGCGCTACATGAAGAAGATTCTGGAAGGATTCCAGATCAGGTCTGTGGTAGCATTTTAGTTCTTCCCTACTCTGGTGCAGTTGAGCATGAGCACAGGTGTGGCCGTGTGTGTGTGTGTGTGTGTGTGTCTTTGCTTGTATGTGTGTGTGTGTTTATTTGGTTTTTACTAGTATGCTTTTCCATATTTGTAGTAGCATAATGTGCATGTGCGTGCACAAATTTCATTTCCAGGAAGACATAGACCGTTTTGATTTGCACTGTCAAGCTTTGTTCCATTTCCTTTTTCAAAGATTGACCGACATGATTCCTCTGATATCTCGACTGCCGAACAAGGAACGGCAAGATCGACAGGAGGCCGTCGCGTTCTTCTCCTCCACCATCAAAAAAGTCATCAAGGAGAAACGATTCAAGATGGAGACAGGTGAGGCGTTTTGAGACTGTCAGAAAAGCTGGTGTGGTTGTTAAACAAAAATATTTATGCTGTGAAAAGGACCAACGTTTTGGCAGTACTTTGCGAGGATTCTTCAGGCGGGTTATTCACCATGCGGCGATACACTGCAACAATTCCAGGAGCAAGGGATCAGTCAGTCAAGACATATTGCAAGAAGGAAAGAGTCATTTCTAAAATTAAAAAAATTTTAATGATAAATTTTCCAGAGAATTCTCAATCTATTATCTCAGAGTGCATATTTAGTCCTTCCCGCGTCATATGATATAAACAGCAAATCAGAAATAGTCAGTTTGGGTTAGTTTGAAGTAAAGTAGCCGACAAAGCAGGCTGTCATGTTTGAAAACATGATTATGAAACATGAGATTGTCGTGTGTTCAAGTGACAGTACTTGCCTTACAGGGCTCAGATGAAGAAACAGAAGTTGATCAGTATACCAGCTGAGATCAGAGTACCAGAAATAATGATTTTGTTGCTGACATTCCCCAAAATGATGTAAATGAGCATTTGATAGATCTACTCCTAGAGGTGTGTGTGTGTGTGTGTGTGTATGTGTGTGTGTGTGTGTGCGTTTGTGTGCTTTTAAGTACACTATTTGTAACTCCATCAGACATGCACAATAGACTTATTTTGACTTTTGAACATGCATAATCAAAACGATAAATAAAAAGAGTATTCTATATCACCAAGTGAAATTAAAGTCACTGTCAACTTTAAATTTCTGAGAAAATTAGTTCAGAAAAAAAGGTCCAAAGGGGGTGTCCTGGGAGAATTTCTATGCTGTAGCTCCCATGTTGACAATGGTCACAAAATGTTAGAAGTGTTTGTGTTGACAGAGTGAACTGACTGCAAGAAAGTTAGCAAATCACGTAGCCCCCACATTTTAATCTTTTCGCCCCCATGTGAACTCACTGCTCCCGTTTGCAATTTCCGTTTGACTGCCATTTTGCCCTGTTTTGCCCATGAAAGGTGATCCTGTATTTTGTTCCCATGTAGGGTATGTGGGAAGCTTTGAGCATCAACTCACACAGCTGAACAATGATAGGGGACACTCCATGTAACATGATTGTGGACAGTTTAGTGTTCCAGGCACTGTTGAATCGATCATGACAGCTCAGAAGTCCCTGCACACTGTAACGGCTGCATTTGTGCATGCTTGAAACTTCTGTGTAGTGTTTGAAACGATCAAGAAGTGGATTGTCCAAGAAGTGGATAGTCAGCATCAGAGTCACTCGTAATTACACTCGATACAATCTGAGTTTGCTTTTTTAAACTTTGAATCCAAGTATTTTGCATATGGTGGGCAAGTTCACAATAGCAGATGTCCTCAAGTGGTGCATCTTAGTGCTCAAAACTGCCCAGTTAACCTGCATGGGTATAAGATGAAGGGCCACTCTCTATGGGCAGATCAGTAGCAGATGGAGAACAAACTGGTGATGGAGGATGAGCAGACCTGGGCAGAATGGGAAACAGTTTGCCAAACATTGCAGTGCTAAATGAAGGGATAAGCCCTTGCTCTTACAACATTCCTGTAAGGGAGATAAATCCTCGGAAGACAGTGAGTGGCTGCTTAGATGGCAAGGTAATCAAACACAGCCATGTAGGCAACCCTCTTTCTTTATAACTGTAATACACTCAATAACCTAGCTTTTGTTTGAGAGGGTGCATATATCGGATGACCCCAAAACACGCACTCTCCCCTTTTCAGTGTTCTATTGAGGAATGCAAATGAACGAAAGATATCGACTCGGCCATGTTTGACTCTGACCCTAGCTGTACAGATTCCTAATTCCCCGACAACTTACAGTCATGGACAATGACGACGGCAGCATATGTAAATAGAAAAGACAAAAAAAGTGTCTTTTTTTTCCTTTCTTTTTGTTTTTGAGGGAAATCAGACATTTCAATGGTTCATTCCTCAAACAAAGGTAAATCAGTGTGAGATGTATTGGTATGTCTTGAACAACGTGGTTAAAACCTTGATGACCTGGGCATGATCTGGATCCAGCAGTGATCATCATTCTCAAGACCTGCTGTCCCGTTTGATGGCTGCCCGCGATGAGGACGGCAATACTCTGAGCGATGAGGTCATCTATTCCCAAGTCGGGGGATTCCTGTTTGCTGGATTTGAAGTAAGTTTGCGCACCTGAAAACATCTGAAATTTTGTCCTCGTATCCATACCTGGAAATTCTGTGTTAGTAATTTGATCTTTTCTGTTACTCTTTGATTAATGCCTTGGCTTAAGGCTGTGTCAGACCAATTGACATAGGCCAGAACACCAAGGCTACATCAAAATGTTGTTATGCTCTGCATAGTTATGTGGGATTGTCTTCAGTCGTGACAAGCTCCTAGCATAACATTATCAGTCTCCCAAATCCCCCGAAGTCGGAGTGTGGCTGCCCATGTGGCGGGGTAATCAAAAACGGTCACACACGTAATGTTCTCATCCCCAGCTGATGCATTTGTGCCATAGTGTTCAAATGCTTCGGCTGTTCGGATGATCCCTGGAGTCTTTTAGCCAGGGTACGACAACAACACCAACTCTTTGATTAGACTCTGCCTTATTGCTAGTTGTTGGCTGGTTGTTGTTTTTGTTCTTTTGTGTGTGTGTGTGTGTGTGTGTGTGTGTGTGTGTGTGTGTGTCATGCCCTGATTTTCTGTCTTCGTGGTTGATTCACCTGCCTCTTTATTCCAGAAACTCAGCACATCCCTCGGAGTTAACATTGGTTCTGACTCCATTTTCCATACAGTCCTTCGAATGAGACTGTAAATTGAGGTTCCGTGTGTGAACGCACGCATAACATCTTGCACACACGTAAAATCCCATCACCAGCTTTCGGAAAAGAAGGCCAGTTTGGCCGTGGTATGGATGACACATTACACATAGCATGCACCCTGCGTGAGAAATGGAAAGAATGAAGGAAGTAAGGAAATGGAGTGAACGATATTGACTGGATGACACGGGAAACAACTGAATGAAGCGCCAGCTGGCAGCTCTTCAGTCAGCACTACCCAGGTAGGCAGCCTGTTATGTAAACAAGTGTGGATTGTAGCTTGGTCTATAGCCGAGGATAGGCGCCATATAAGTATTCATGATAATGATGTTTTTCTCGTACTTACCTGTCCAAGCAATTTTGTTATCCCTACCTGGCTTGGAACATTCCCTGTTGTTTATTCTTTTGTGTAGAATCTCATTTAGAAGCCATAGAAGTACCATCTCAGCATTTCTCAGATGTTCTTTGGGACTTGATACGTCTCGAGGGCCAGTTGAATCATCTTCTGTGGAACTGATCCATATGCATTGGCCACATTGAGCCACACCATAGTGGAGGTCCCTTTTCTCTGCTTTAGCTCTTGGGATTGCTTCTCAAATCACAGTGGCATGTTCTACACAGCCAGACACACCTGGGATGCCTCCTCTCTGGACTGACAAATCCAAGTACTCATTTTTTGGGGGGTCAGGTATTTAATCAGCCTGGCTGCCATGCCATAAATGTTCCAGGAGAGACAAAGAAGCACAAACAAACAAAAACATCAGTCCTTCGAATGAGACTATAAACCGAGGTTCCATGTGTGAACGCACGCACAACATCTTGCACATACGTAAAATCCCATCACCAACTTTCGGAAGAGAAGGCCAGTTTGGCCGTTGGTATGGATGACATGTTACACATAGCATGCACCTTCCCCGAAGATGGAGTATGGCTGCCTTAATGGCGGGATAAAAAAACGGTCATACACACAAAACTCCACTGCCTGTCTATACAAGCAGTGTCCGCAGGAGTATCAGCCTGCATACGCAGAAAGAAAGAAAGAAAAACGTCAAGAGTTTTGTTGGGATGTAAATGCAGTTAGACAAACAAAAACTCAAAAAAGTTTTTCTTTCTTTCTTTTTTTTTTTCTGCGTACGCAGGCTGATACTCCTGCAGACACTGCCTGTATAGCCAGGCAGTGGAGTTTTGTGTGTATGACCCTTTTTTATCCCGCCATTAAGGCAGCCATACTCCATCTTCGGGGGGGGGGGGGGAAGTTTTTAAATGGACACTGTCCTAGTTGGAGGGGGCGGGGGTGAGTGGGGTAGGGAGGGGTGGGGAGTAATCACGGTACAGGTGAGAAAAAGGGTCCAGAGCAAAAACAAATTTCGCTACATTAGAGCCACACCAGATTACCTCCAAATTTTGGGTTTTGGGTTTTTTGGTGCATTGTGTGTCTTTTCATGGTCTTATCAAGAGCTCCAAACCTGGTGATGTGATGTTGCATAATAGCAGAGATAAAGCGAAAAAACACTTGTGGCACAGAGCAAGATTACCTATGTGTTTGGAGCAACAGCGGAACACCCGGCTTTAACCAACTGTGCTGAGAAAGAGGATATGTTAAGGAAAGGAAGGGAGGGTAGGCTACCTCCGTACACTTGGCTGATACTCTTCCCTGCTGTGAAAGATAAGGCAGCAGTAGAGGAAAAACGTCTGCCTTCCTCATTACACTGATTTATGGCCTGCTCTGCCATGTGGGAGGGGAGAGGCTAGGACGGTCAGATAAGGAGCGCTACACCAGGCTTACCACTGGAAGTCTGGTGTGCTCCAAATTATGAAGAGCCCTGCGATGCAGTTTTCAAGCAAGGAATGACTATTTTTTGTAAATGTGTGTTTTTATGTTTTCTGTTGAATACTATTTGATGCTGCTAACAGCACTTATACATTACAACTTGAACTTGAACCATTGTGAGTTATGTGACTATAGAAGTACTCGTGTGACTTCTGCCATTGTTTAAAAACTTCAAGTGGGCATTTCTCAAATCTGCCATTTTGGAGATGAACCGGTGTGCCTCTGAAGTAGCGATTTTTAAAGGAAGGAATCCTTACTGGGAGATAAATCTAGTACAGAGAAAGAGGAAACTTCTCAACAACAACAACAAAAAAAAGGAAAATTAAAGGAAAGCATCTTTATCATGAGGCAGATGTAGTACAGTCGAAGAGAAAAATGTTGCAGTGAAAGAAGTCTTTCAAGGCAGCGAGATTTTTTGTTTTTCAGGTGTCATACTGTATCACTTTTTACATATCCAAACTTGAAAGTGTCCCAGTTAGAATGATTTCCTTCACCCCTTTCTGTGGTCAGACGACAAGCATCAGCCTGACCTGGACTCTCCTCATGCTGGCCCAGTATCCCGACGTGCAAGAAAAAGTCCGACAGGAAGTGATGTCACTGTTGCCAGGGCAACAGCCAATCACGGCTGAGATGGTCCAGCGGCTGACCTTTTTGACAGCAGTGATCAAGGAAACCTTGCGGTGAGACCTTTTCAGAAGAAATTTTTTTTTTAAACAAAATAAATGACAAGCAATGTAATTGGCATTGCTACAAACTTGATTATATTAACGTGTAGGAAATGTCTTTTATGTGTAGGATGTAACATGTATGCATTCATGTGCCTGTCAGTTGTTCCAATGGCAGTAGAAAAAAAATCACTGCAAATCTAAGGATGGTCGTGGGCATGGTTTCCACGGAAAATGTTCAGAATACAGATGCAACATCGTGCAAACTGATGCTTTGTCGCACAATTTTAGGCCTGTTCATGATTCTTTTGTGACGAGGCAAGTATTTGATCCATGTGGGTGTCAGATTCCAAAGGAAAATGATTTGATGCGTGGTGTCACGCACACTCTCCAAACAGTAAACAAACTGGACAGAACATCTTTTGCAACGATCTTGAAGGCAAAAAATGAACCATTCCAACCACAGCAAAGTATGAGACAGAACTTCTGGTACAAATTCAGAATTTGAGTGCGGTTGGAAGTCTTCAGAAAGCACGCCTAGTGAAAAGGTTCGTCAGTAAGTCCGTCACGTAACAAAGCAAAGCAAAAATAAAACAAAAACTCTGCATATAAACCCCCAACACCTGACTGTATTTTGGAACAGATGTGGCATATGTGTGTGTGTGTGAGAGAGAGAAAGAGAGATAAATAAAAACAGACTAACAAAAAACCAAAAAATAAACATACAAACAAAACCTGCAGTCGTTAGAATAAACTCCTGCAACAGATCAACCCATTATGTTTCAGCACTAACCTCTCTCAGTCGAACAGTGTTACCTCCACCATAGAGGTCAAGCTTTCTCCCACATATGTAGGTTGGCTTGTCTGGATATCCGCAGAATTACCCCCAAAACCGCTAACCCGATTTTAACTGAACTCGGTGGGAAGGTGGAGTGTGGTCTGAGGGCGAACCCTATTCAGTTTCTGTCTGGACCTCACAAGGTGAAATTAGCATGCCTTCGACCTTGGTGGAGGTCTGTGGTCTCCTTCCCAAGTGCCCTTGTTGTAACCATTCCCCAGCTGAACGCATGGAAGATCATTCGGTATCGCAACTTTTACATATGCCAGGACTTCAGATCTATTTCGTAGGGCGAGTAGATTGTGCGTACAACCTTGCTTTTGTCTTGTGCCATGTTGCGAGCTACCGGTCTTCCGAAAAATAAAAAAAAACGAAAGGTGTCGCATATTTCTTCAGTGTGCTGTTCGTAGGGATATGAGTTTTGTGTTATTAATCATAACTTTTGTGTTGTTTTGTTCACAGTCTGTTACCGCCTGTCAGTATCCATTTCCGACAGGCTGTGTCAGATGACATCATTCAAGGATACACCATTCCGGCTGGGACCAAAATTGGTCTTTGCTCGGGTGCTCTTCACAGGTAAAGAGGAGAGTAGTTGAGCTTATAGTTTGGAGGTGAATGTAGGCGGGAAATAAAGAGATGTTAGGGAGAATGTTAGGGGGAGATGGCATGCTGGGTATGTTTGCATTTCTGTAATCTGTTAAACACAGATGTCGATTTTATCATGATCTTACAAAGGTACGCTTTAAATTTTACGTGTGTACACGTTATGTATAATCCACATTCCCGCGCACTTCACATATATACGCAAGATTTTGCATGATACGTGAACTTCACAAAGCTGCTGACTAATGCGTGCAGAAATTTGATCTGTTCACATTCCACTTCATCTTTGATGCAAACACAGTAAATGTTTGTCTTAAAGACCTGAGTCAGCAAGCAACGTTTTCTTAAACCACTGCTCTCCTTTATTGTCATCTTTGTGTAAAGATAATCGGTAATATGAAAGAACATTTTGCTTATTGGGGAGTAAAATAATGTAACTGTTTGATTGAAAGGTGATGTTTTAACGATTGCATTAATCAAAGAATGTCAGCAGGGAAACAAAGTTTTTGGTCAGGAATGCAAAATGTTCTCGCATTATATAACCTCCATATATGCTTATGATTTTAACTTGCATATATACGTAAAATCTGAATGAAATGTACATGTAATTTCAGCCTGCGTACCTCTAATGCCTCTCATCTTTTCGTTCAGGTTGCCAGAGAATTGGCCAGACCCAGAGAGCTTCAAACCAGAACGGTTCCTGAAGGAGCACGACCCTTACGCTTTCCTCCCCTTCAGTGCTGGCCCCTTCATGTGCATCGGCCACAGCTTCGCCATGACGGAGATGAAAGTGGTCCTTGCTCGATTGCTGACCGGTTTCCGCTTCAGGCTGCCTGCTGGGTACACTTACCGCCGCATACGACAGCTCACGATGCAGCCGTCTCCTCCGTTATCGTTGGAGGTGTCCTTGGCATGAGATGTTGCCACGGATCTGTGACGTTTGAACACCGATCTGAGGACATTTCTCCAACATTGGTATCCCTTTGGTTTTATGCTGGAAAAAAGGGTTTTTATAAACAAATCGAAACTTTGCGCCATGCTAAGTGAGCGTTGGTGGTTTTCACCGTTTCATTTCTCCAACTTCAGTAATGATACTTAAGACTTTGTTGTTTATAACCCAGCCAACCTCAGAAGCCCCATCACGATTTGGATTATGCAAAATATTATATGCTTGGAATACCTTGCCAAACCACCTGAAAAGCATAGGTAAATATGCATGCACGAAAGGTATTAGTTAAAAATATAAAAAAAACTTGCCTGAAAAACTGTTATAAACATGAATGCCTCAAATTCATGCCTGAAAGACAAATACATGCCTGAAAGAGTGCTTAAAAGTGTGTACCTGAAAAAAGAGGTGAAAAATGCATGTCTGAAAATCAGTTGTAAAAATACTTTCCTTAAAATGCTCAGAGGAGGAATAATGTGTACTTGAAATTCATTGGTATAAAAGTATGCTTGAAATGTACTGGCAAAAAAGAGCATGTTTGAAATGCTCTGGATAAAAAAAAAGTATGCTTGAAATGCACTGGTAAAAAACTGGGTTGAAAATGCACTGGTAAAAAAACTGGTCTCCATTACCACAGTTTGCTGCTTGGAACTCTGTTGCCATTGTCAGGGAGATTCACACAGTACACTGTACAAGTGTTTAGCAGGTAGATGTGATGATGTTCCAGAACAAAAGCAGCAATGACAAAAGTTGTTTGTTGAGGGTGGTTATAATAATAATAATAATAATAATAATAATAATGAATACTTATATAGCGCCTATTCTCGGCTAGAGGCCAAGCTCTAAGCGCTTTACAATCAACACTCGTTTACACAACGGGCTGCCTTCCTGGGTAGTGCCGATTGAAGAGCTGCCAGCTGGCGCTTCATTCAGTTGTTTCCCGTGTCATCCAGTCAGTATCGTTCAATATCGAACACTCATTTTCCTTACTTCCTTCATTCTTTCCATTTCTCATGCAGGGTGCATGCTATGTGTGACGTGTCGTCCATACCAACGGCCAAACTGGCCTACTCTTCCGAAAGTTGGTGATGGGATTTTACGTGTGTGCAAGATGTTATGCGTGCGTTCACACACGGAACCTCGGTTTATAGTCTCATTCGAAGGACTGTATGGGAAATGGAGTCAGAACCGATGTTAACACCGAGGGAAAAATCCCCCTGTACCGAAAATGCCCCGGCGGAGGTTCGAACCCGCAACCCCAGGATCACTAAGATTACGAGTCCGGCGCTCTACCAACTGAGCTATTCCGGCTGGTTATGCTTTTTTTTTCTTCTAAATGACTTTCTGTTATGCTTTTTTTTTTTCTAAATGATCTTTCTGTTATTAAACATGTATTTTACAACTGTGTATAATAACAGTATATACATAGTGTTTGCTGACATTCATCAATAAATGGACTATTAATTTATACATTAGCATGTGCATTATGGAAGAGAGAGAGAGAGAGAGAGAGAAAGAGATGATGCTTTCACCTTTTAAAAGAAAAATAAACGACCACTGTTTATAAAACTGCAAAGGAACATTTTCACAGATTGTTGACTTTTTAAAATCCATGTGTAGTGCCAAAGACTGATCGTTTTCATTGCAAAGCACACATCCTTCTCTGCAATTGGTCTTCCAAACATCATCATTCATATCTGTTGAGTTTAATCAAGTTTTAATCATCGACAGCATCAACAATCACAATGTCTTTAGCCAAAATCTGTTACATGCAGTAACATCACTGTTGTCAACATGGCACTAACCCCCCCCCCCCCCCCCCCCCCACTTTCTTTCAGTTTACCCCCTTCCAGCACCAGTTTGCCTATCACATATGTAAGACATGCAGCACTAGGAAACTGCCTCAAAAAGAAGAGAATCCAAGCTTTCCCATATACCCTGAGCTGACAACTGGCCCAAGAAACAACCTCTGAAGAAATGAACACAAAAATAAATGCTTGACTCAAGACTGAGCGATGCCTTTTGATCTTGGACATCATCACACAGAACACACACATGAACAGTGACAAATCCAGGTAACCTGGATTATCATACAGAACCTGCACATGACAAGTAACAAATCCAGGTAACCTGGATTATCATGCAGAACACGCACATGACAAGTAACAAATCCAGGTAACCTGGATCATCATACAGAACACGCACATGAAAAGTAACAAATCCAGGTAACCTGGATCATCATACAGAACGCACACATGAAAAGTTACAAATCCAGGTAACCTGGATCATCATACAGAACACGCACATGAAAAGTAACAAATCCAGGTAACCTGGATTATCACACAGAGCACACACATGAACAGTGACAAATCCAGGTAACCTGGATCATCATACAGAACACGCACATGAAAAGTAACAAATCCAGGTAACCTGGATTATCACACAGAACACACACATGAACAGTAACAAATCCTGGTAACCTGGCAGGAAAACATAAACACTGTGCAAGTATGGACAGATAATAGCACCGGAATATTGTATTCTTATGTGTTGTACGACTGTCAAACCTTCCATGTTGATGCAATTTTATGCCCGTAACTCTAAACTAACGAAAGTGTTGTTTTGTGTGTCTGTATCTGTGCTAAGCGATCTGGTGCCACAAGTAGCATCCTTTTGAATTACAGACATGTCGTTTCAAACTGGAAGGAAAAGTTGATTTTTTTCACGTCTCTGTGCTTCATGTAAGGTTTTCTTTAGTTGATGTTTTGTTCAGTTCAGATTCACCCACAATCGTGGCTCTTCCTACTTTAAAGGCACAGGCGAAACTAGGAACTGGACAAATCTGTTTGTACGGATTTGTCCATTCATGTACTACTGAGGATGAACGTCATGCAGGTAGACTAAAAAAAAATGTCGTGGATGGATGATGTGAAGGAATGGTCAGATTTATATATTTCTTGGCTTACAACACCTCTATTCTGTTGCACGTGACTGAACAGAAAGCTCTATGGAGATCCCCGACCGTCCAGTTGTCTGTTGACTCGCTGCACCCATGGGAACATAACTAAGTGATCTTGCTTCCTTTGTTCCCCGGCCAGAATTCTGTGATTCACCATCGGTGAGATTTTTGAGTGTGTGGCCATCATCAATCCCATCATTTACTGATTCAGGCGGCCACATTCTATCTTCAGGGATGATATTAAATCACAACAGTGAAACCAGTGCGCATGTGTTTTGTTTTCATGCCGTCCATCCCACTGGCTCAGGGCGGCCTACTCTTCTCTGAAAAGGAATGAAATTTAACTTGCATGCAAAATCTTTTCATGCACGCATTCATGCACGGGAGCTCAGTTCAAATTCACATTCAAAGGTCTTGGACATCGCTGGATTCTGCGCAGATGTAAAGTCCTAAACAAAAAACTCTTCCCCCCCTGGCAGTCTGAAGAGAGAACCAAACCCTTCACTTTGGAGCAAGAGTCTGACGCCTCACCCACTTGGCCAAACAGGCCTCCCTGGAACGTAATGATGATGACATGCGCCTGTGCTTTGTTCCAACTGGGCAGTTACACTGTCAACACCACTCGTGCCCTGTGTCTGGCACTGCCGTCACACCACTCATTTCAGATCCATCCCATCACAGGCACATCAAGGATCACCTTAACACAGCTTCAGCACTAAGCAGTCCACTCCAATGGGAACATGCCATGTTAGATTAAGATTGTATTAAGCCAGCCCACCAGAGGAGACTCTTCCTAGTCGTGAGGCCAGAGAACGAGAGCACCACACCACCCTCCATCTGGATGGTGGAACCACTACCACAAAGTCCGTAGCAGTGACACAGATAACAGGCAGCGCATAAATACTGTATTCTAACCCATTGCATGTCTATGAGGCCAAGACGCAACATTTACATTCAAATGAAATGAACACATTTGATTTGAAATGATTATTGTGTCATTATTATTATCATAATTTTGTTGGTAAAATCTTTTAGGGATTCTGGGGAAAGACGACGAAGCTGGGACAAAATGAATTATTTGTGTAATTTTTCAAACGACTATCACATTTTCTAGACCGCTGCTTTAGTGTTGCATAAATTATGAAGATTCTTTACTAGACTTATTCAAGTAATAGCATTAGCGTTAGCATCAGCATTCTTCCGCTGTGAGTCGGAGCTTATAACATGCACTGAGCTCACTGAACATGCTGAAGGCTACAAACTAGCATGTCCGAATAACCTGCTTGTATGTAGGTCAGATGTGTATCTTTTCTGCAGTTGGTGTCCTTCAAGAAGACGCTAGATCACAGTTTACAAACATACATTAGCATCAGTTTCAACAACAAAAATGACAAAATTTGAAACACAACTCTCAATCAAAATGCAGGCTCTTCTCACAACTCGCTCCGAGGCCCCGTTGAACCAATCTTTCAACAACTGCAACAAAGAAAAACTACTCATACTAAACCTGAGGCAGTCATCAAAAGGGTGACTGGGAATGCAACTTCTTCACTCTGGGCCACATGTCCATGTGTGTGGCACTTCCCGTGGTCCTACAAATTCCTCATCTATTCGTCCAAGCAGCCAGAATACATGACTGCCTCTACCCACCCACAAGTATCTATCACAAACGTACTCCCCCTCATCTGAAGCCACTAGGAGCATGTCAGGTCCTATGGAGGTGTGCAACAGAAGAGTAACTAGGGACATCTACCTTTATGTTTTTGTACCAGGCAATGGCCATTTCACTCACGGTTTCTATGATGCTGGTGGTAGCACTTCCTCACTGTGTGCTGCTTTTGTTCAGGGCAACCACTCTGTTGACAGGTCCAGGCGTTCTGGGTTTTTTTGGTGGCAATACTGAATTCTTTCTGTGGAGGGGAATATGCGTAGACACCTTTCTACACAGGTAAACTGGTACAGTGTCGTCATAAATCCTCTCACTGATTTGATTGGAGAGACAAAAGGATGTTGGTCACATTCCTGAAATACCTCCTTCAGATTGTTTGCAAGATCAGAAGATGGCTCCACAAGTTAGACACCAAAAACCAACTGTTATTGATCTTGTGAAAGTTCAGAAAGAGGACGACTCTTGAGTTTGGGTCCAACAAGACATCATGGGTCTATTCAAACACAGGAGTGCTGTTACTTTTTCATTATTCTTTCCAGAATTATATTTTGTATCAACACCGTGCAAAAGGTAAGGAGTCTAATCGTCATCTAATGGTCATACCTAAGTCTCTGCGACAATCTTTGCTGTCCGTTGCCTGTCAAAAATTGATGGCAGGTCATGTTGGCATACAACATACACCAGTACACATGCTTACATATTTTCACTGGCCAGGGTATCCATGTTGATGTTGGCGACTATTGTTCGTGCAAAAACTGTCATAAAATTAAGCTTTCAAAATATTGAAGGACATTATCAACCTTCACCTGAGTACAGACTGAGTGTTTGACAGACTTGATACAACATGATAAAGTGATTCTCTTGCCATTTTCAGCCTTCAAACTTCCGCTCATTATTTGCAGTGAGAGACTTTCTATTGTTTGAGTAGGGTCAGGGATAAGGACATAGGACACAGGGTATTGTCACAGGCAACATTACATATATTCTAATGTATTGTGACGCTTTGACCTTTATCAGGAAGAAAGTATATCCTTTTGATTTTAATGGTCCTGTAATCCAATCATTAAAGGCAGACCTCATGAACTTTCCGTCTGCAACAACTTTTGACACCCGCTCATCAAAGATAGGGAAGAAATCGTAAGGTCACACTGAGAACAGAGACACACACTTGCAATGCTGGTCAGAGAATTCAAGTGAAGTTTCAGTCTTCCCATTTGACCCTTGGGTAGCAGACGACCCCGGCCCAGTATTTCCACAAACAAATGCCTCCAATGGGACTCTAACCCACAAACTCCTAGCCTGCAGTGCAAACAATTGCATCACAGCAACAACAATAAATCTGTTCACAACTGCCTCAAAAAAGGCTGAGAGGGATACATGATCTCTTCCAAATCACACGCATCATGTTAGCATGGTGGTCAAGTCAGTATTGGAAAGATCTTTAATCATCTCCTTGAGGAATCTGGGCACAGATCCATTTCTTTCTACTTTGCCTGTGTGACCTCACTCTATCGCTTTCCACGTGGAGTAGGGGGTTTGAAGGCTCGTCCGGCTGCAGGGGACATGGCGCTGGGCAAAGGGGTCAGGACAGGTGCCCGACCGTAGGCCGCCAGTCTCCCCAGCTTCTCCCTCTGCATCTTCCTCTTCCGCTTCCCCTCTTGGTCACTGGGGGACTGGGACTGGTCACAGGAGAGACTGGTGTTGAAGGAAGTGTTCAGGCTCGTCGAGCCGCTCAGCGACTTGCTGGGTGGTGTTCTGGACGTGTTGGGGACAAGGACGTGGCCAGAGGTCTTTACAGAGGCGGTGCTGGGGTTGTTGGTCTCTTGAGTTAGGGGGGCCATCAGCTTGTCCAGGAAGCTGGGAGGGAGATCCTCTAACACCTGCACACATGCCAAGGTCATGGGTTAACAGGGATGAAAACAGTTTTTAAAAAAAAAGAGGAGATTGGCGGGGATCTGGGTGTTCACCATGGGCCCCCAGTGGGTACATGTGCAACAGCCCAGCGGGGGTCAGGGGGCGGCGCCCCCTGAAGCTGAAGCATATTTTGTATTAAATATGGCATAAAAATCTTTAGAAATCACTTTCTTGCTTCTAAACAACTCATTCTATAGATCAGCTTTCAACACCATGAAGACTGAGACTGATGTGGAAAGAAACTATGTCAATTGAGACAAACATTTAGTATGATGAATCCTCAGAACTCTAGCTAAAGAAAATTTGACAAACAGTGCTTTCAGGACATAAAGAATAAGGCCTGTAGATAAATAAATCAGAGTGGGAAATCAAACTAAGTAAATCAGATGTATGAAAACGACTGCTGGACTTCAATAAACACAATATGAAAAATGATTACTTTGAAGTCCTTAAAAAAAACACTGAAGCTTTTGGGCCTTAGACCCTTCGTCAGGAAACACTAAACGAGTGTTGATTGTAAAGCGCTTAGAGCTTGGCCTCTAGCCGAGAATAGGCGCTATATAAGTATTCATTATTATTATTATTAACACAAAAAAAGAACATAAAAGAACAAATGACATAAAAACAAACTGATGTCACAACAGTACACCCCCCCCCCAACTTCCCTCTTACAACTAATCATATCCCCCCCCCCCCCCCCCCCTCTTGACAAGTGTGTGTGTGTGTGTGTGTGGGGGGGGGGGGGTGATTGTGTGTGTGCGTGAGGGGGGGGGGATTGTTTGTGTGTGTGTGTGTGTGTGTGTGTGTGTGAGGTGGGGGTGGGGGGGAGGGGGCGAAGTGTGTGGGGTATGCGTGTTGTGGGGTGAGGGTGGGGGTTGGGGGAGAAGGAGGAGGAGTAGAGAAAGTATATAGGTAGTGGGGGGAGTGGGCTGTTGGAAAAGGATTTCATAGGGGGGCTGTTAGCAGACACCTAACAAATGTAGCAAACGTTTGCATTATACCAGGGGAAAAGTGTTACACAATACTGTTGTGACATCAGTTTATTTTGATGTCTTTTGTTCTTTTATATTCTTTTCATCACTTTGACGTTTTTTCCCTTGCTTTGAAGACTCTACGAGTGGAAGTACTTAGAGTAGGAGTCAAACTATCTTTGGAAATTAAACGTAGATTGTTGCATACCCAATGATCTGAAAACATGCTGTAATGGTGTGGGAAACACACACATTTTCTGTTGGTGACTGGGACGCTCGATGTGATCTCTGATTGCCACAAAGCCACGACTACCAAAGTAGACACGTTTTTGGCAAGGCTCGCAAAACACTTCAAATTCGCCGTCTTTGTCATGTTTTCTTATTGCATCCGCGACTCTGCGGTCACACACGTCCTTCTGCTGCCACTCGGTCTTCTAGTGGTTCACATACTTCTTTCTTCTTTTTTTTCCGTTTTGTTTGCACTCACTAGCGGCAAACTCTCACTGTGAATCGACACCATGATGATAAATGATACTGGAAGGAAACAGAATGAGAACTACGCCGTTTGAGAACATTACCGACAGAGAAGAAATTCGCTGTGCAGACAAGTTGAGATCGTTTCTGAGCATCATTCTTCGAATAATTTTTCGGCGGAGACTTTTTTTTTCGGCGGAGATGCGAAAAAATAACGGCGGAGATGGCGGAAACGGCGGAGGAGTTTTCATCCCTGGTTAATTGTGTAAAATGAAAATAGCATGCACATAAAGGTCTGAAGTTCTTTTTAAAAAACAACAACAAAGAAACAAAGAACACCTCTGTAAATGACTTCATCCCGCTTGCACATGACTTGAGGACAGTGGAGATCCTGGAGTACCCAATAATCTATCACAGCACCACTTTGACGTTCTGTCATGGGACAAGAAACCAAAAGAAAAAAAAAAAAGAAAATGACGACTAGAGGAACAGGCAAACCCTGTCCACACTAACCCTAGCACCTGTACTGTTGGAATCACTACCATATTAGAATTATTAACTCCACCACGAAGATTAAATTACGCCATGCTGTTGGTTGGTTTGTCAGCAAGAGTGCACAAAAAGTGCAACACTGACTTAAACAAAACTTGGTGGAAGGGGGAAATGTGGCGCTAGGACGATCCCATTACACTCTGGTGCAGGTCTGGGTCACAGGGTGGAGCCACGATCTGTTCCGTCCTAGAGGAAATCAACGCTCTCCCGTATTTCCTTCGGTATTCTGTCACGTTTCAACCCAACCTATGAGCCTAACGACAGAGTCCCTTCTGGACATTTTGACCCTCAAATAATCCAGTCAAACTGGATCAGGATCCACTGGGTTCATGTTCTCTTGCGGATAAAGAAACATTTTTTGGCTGACAAACTTTTTTTTTCTCAAGGATGTTAGTTTTCCACCTAACCTACAAAATTGCTCTAAATATTCAGCCAACCATGCAACTTAACAATGTTGAAGATCAAAACTCTCCCTGAATTACAAAGCCAACCACTGCAGAGCATCTAATATCTACTCTAGATTCTGAGGGGCTTCCGACCGATGAGAGTGTGTGCAATCTTGCGGGCTTAAGAATAAGATAGGTCACAAGGTCTAGAAAATTCCAAGACTTTCGGGGATTTGGGGGCCTGAAACTGTTTTTCCAGCACTTTCAACCCCTGAAAAAGGCCCTACCAATTCTCCCGGGACTTCTCAAGGTTTTCAAGGAGTGTGTGGACCTGTCTATACAGAACCTGCAGGAGATTATCAAATAACTTTGAAAGAACGGATTTCATTATTACTTTACTACTGGAGCTAACAACAAAAAAAACTAACTTTAGGCGAGAGAAAAGTGATCCCTTCATTACAACAGGTTTCGGTACAAAAGGGCTCCTTCAAGTGCACTGGGATGGGCTGTACAAGGAAAAACTAAAACACAGTACCTCAGTGGCAGGTGCAGCTGCCGGTTTGAATGAAGACCTGATCCTTGAGAGCTTCTCTTGCCCCCCTTTTCAGAAAATCCTGGCTCTGTACATGGAAAAAAAAACACCAAATCATGAGAGACTGTGTGTGCATGTTTGCAAAAGTGATATACAGAATTAGCATTCCTGATTCCACCCCACTCTTCATGTTTTCTCTCTCTCTGCGTACGCAGGCTGATACTCCTGCGGACACTCCCTGTATAGCCAGGCAGTGGAGTTTTGTGTGTATGACCCTTTTCTATCCCGCCATTAAGGCAGCCATACTCCATCTTCGGGGAAGGTGCATGCTATGTGTCACGTGTCATCCATACCAACGGCCAAACTGGCCTTCTCTTCCGAAAGTTGGTGATGGGATTTTACGTGTGTGCAAGATGTTATGCGTGCGTTCACACACGGAACCTCGGTTTATAGTCTCATTCGAAGGACTATATGGGGAATGGAGTCAGAACCAATGTTAACTCCGAGGGAAAAATCCCCCTATACCGAAATTCGAACCCGCAACCCCAGGATCACGAGTCCGGCGCTCTACCAACTGAGCTATACGGCCCCCCACTCTTCATGTTGAATTTCAGCAATTCTGGAGTTCAGACGTCCCCTATTCGGAGCTCTCTAATAAATAACTTCAATTTAATAGTTCCATTTCATTCAATGTTAAGGCCAAGCATTCAAACTTGTCCTCTTATTCAGCATGTATTTAACAGTTAGAATGTTTTCAGATAAAATTTACATTGATGAGAAGAAAACATGACGGACCAGAAACATGTTTCATAAGGAGGGGAGGTGGGGGGAGGGAGCAGGCTACACTCGAGATCTGTCCAAATTTCCCCTGCAGGATCAACATTCCATGATTCGAACCATTCTCCCAGCCTTAAAAAAAAAAGCCATAAAAACACTTCTCATCAATTCTAGAAAAAAGGTGTGCTTGGAAAACTTCTTGGCTCTTGTCAGCATCTCTGCTGAAAATTGTAGTCTCCCTAATCAGAAGTAATTCATATTTCAGCAGGACTGGAATTCACAACTAGCACATAAAAGAGCTATGTTTCTTCATGGTGAGATTTAACTATGTATCTTACCGCTAGGTCATGACAGCGAGACGGTCCCAAGAAACTATAAAGCCAAAGTAGGCGGGAGCTGATTCTAATAGGCTTTAACCCACAATAATCTGAATCTGGATCTGGAAAGGTGTAATGATGGCAACATCAAATTAATTGACACAGCTGGTTCATACTCCAACATACAGTGACAGATTACTCTAAACTCAACATAAGCTCATCATTCACAAAAAAAATACAATCCACTGTGATGCTTTCTTTTCTAGCATGCATGCCAGTCTGGAGATGTGCTAGACAATTCTAGGGAAATCTTGCAAGAAAGGTTGCAAAAAAATACCTCAACTGGCCAGACTCACAAATATCCTAACCTCTCATGGCTGCAAATGCAACTCGGAAGATAAAAAAAAAGGAAGAAGAAACTGAATTTGTCATCAGCCATGTGTAAAGCACTTCAATCACATGTGTTTCTTGGAAGTCTGGAATATTGCACATTTTATGTAAATAGTGAATACCCCTGAAGTGTATGTATATACAAAGCCTGCACTGTATCTCCCTTGCAACCCTCAGGGCTGCCTACCCCCTTCCGCCTCTTTCAGGGACATACTTTTTCAAAACCAGGGACACTGACTGATTTCCAGGGACACATGCAGTGGTAGCACATATCACAACCACATCAACATTAAAGTGAAAGCTTACCTTTATTTACACTATGTACAACTTCTACAATGCTACTTTGCTTCTAGCGCACTAAAACTTCTTTGCGATGTCCAAGTCAGGAAACATCAATTTAACGCATCTGTTTAGCTTGTCCAGCGCAGCCATGGGCAAATTCAGTTCAGCTGCAAGGTCAACCATCATCGCTTCAGCTCTTATGACGTCAAAAGTTTCCTGACTGGTTGACGTCTGAGCGCGCTGAAAGAATCCGCTAATGTTACAAGATTTCTCGCTCTCACGAATTTTCGTGTTCTTCTTGTGCTTCTCAGTGGCGACATGACGGGTTATTTCATCCCTACCTCCAGATCCGATGGAGAACTCACACGCACAAATTTCACAAGACGCGTAAGTCTCGATCTTGCCACGCTTGATGAACGGCCAGGTTTCCGTATATTTTGACAGGAATGTCTGCCGACGTTTCTTCTTCTTGAGAGAAGCCCCATAGTCGAGATCGCCGTCGGCATTTTTACGCTTTGGTGTTTCGCGTCCATTTTTCTCGCTTTCAAAACTCGGGAAGACGGTGTATGCGCATGCGCACTGGTCAGTTCGGCAATGTTCGGGTCTTTCCGACGGATTTGGTCAGGATGGCCACGACCGAAGTCGGTCAGTCGGTGATCAGCTGACGAACTCGACTTCGTTTTTTTTTTTTTGTTGTTGTTTTTTTTCTCCCGAATTTTTTTTCGCGGGACATAGAATAAAAAAGTGGATTCCAGGGACAGGCTGCATGATTTCATTATTTCGGGGGACAAATACAGATACTCCGGGACGGTAGGCAGCCATGAACCCTTCTCACCAGGTCCTTCTGTTTGAGTCGTTGCACCAGCTGTCGTTGGGAGGCTGTTTTTCCATTGGCCGAGAAGTGGGACATCTCCAGACTGGCACAGCACTCTACGACCTCCTTAGCCGAAGATTTCAGCCTCAAGTTGCAGGCAGCAAACGGTACTCCCTCTCTCAGAGTGTCTTGGAGACTGAACATCTGGACAAGGGAATGAGAAACATCAGACATTTAACCATACCGGCTAAAACACTGATTTGGACAGATGAGGTAAACTCATGAAACTTCTTTTAACAAAGAATTATTTCAAGAAATAGTTCAGAAAAATGATCTTTTTTCTCAAATTTTATAAATCAATTTGTCATTTTAAGTTAAAAATAATGGACAAAAATTCATCGTAATCTTTGGTCTATTTCTATCTTGAATAAACTTAATAACCACTTCAGTATTACTTTCCTACCCATTCCAATTTATCTTGTGATTTTCAGCCTGAAAAACTATTCAACATCTTCAAGAGCTAAGACTGAAATCCGCACACATGTCCTGTCCCGGTGTGCTCCAGAAATTCAAATATCTGACATGGATCTCTCTACGATAGTTTTAATACATGCTGGTTTCTGACCTGACAAAATGTCTTGGACATAGTGTATTTGACCATATTTGTTTTCAGTTGTACTTCACTCAAAATGACCTTTAATCAAAAGTGTGGGTCAGAAGAAATCAAAGCTGAGGTCACCATCAGACAAGGCATGAAATACCACAGAATCTGATACCTTTTTTCAGTGAAAACGAGGATAATGATGACGATACTTCAGAGTCCCATTCTGGCTGGAACTGGTCAGGAAATTCAAATTCATTCTCTGCGACACACCCTTGGGTCATGAAACTCTACTGTGTGGTTCTAATCTTCCCACCTGAGCCCCAAACACTCTCAAAACTCTGGATAAAAGCTGTTTGAGATGAATTATCCAACAAGTAGGTGCCTCTGCAAGGACTCAAACCCACAACTTTGAAGTCTGCAAGACTAACCACAGCTTCTTGGCAGCTCAAGACACCAAAGACTTTGATACAAATTTAGTATAGTATGAATAAGACATGAACAATGACATGATTGATGCATAATATGGCACCAAATACTGGTCCAAAAAAAAAAAAAGAGGGAATACCTGTAAACCTCCCCAAAACCAGATGAGAAGGACATCTCCTCTGGGGTCCACAGCGTATACTGCGTCACTGCCACGTCTGCAATGCCCCACCACATCAGGAAATGTCATCACAGACACACGTTACTGCCAGTTTTCTTTTCATATCCTTTGTATTTCAGTGTATCAAAAAAAAAAAAAAAACCCTTAAAAAATTGTCTTAATTTTGATCAAATTGTATCCTACACTTACCCAGCCCTTGAACAAGTTCTACCAAACATACTTATCAAAAACCTAACAAAGGTTATTTTACCTTGAAAGATGCATTGCATTTTATATAGATATGTATAAACTGTTATTGTTGCTGTTTGCCTGTTCCCAAACTGGTGTCAGTCTAACTTAATGTGCATGGATGCCTTTGCTGTGAGCAGCATACATGTTTGCATGCACAGCTGCGTTAATGTGTGTGTTTGTGCATGTATCTACAATACATAGTTGATTCCAATCACTAAACACGCAATACTCACAGTGCACTCTTGATACTGATGACCAAACCAACAAAGTCCAATTCATTATAAGGCACATTCTTGCGTCGCAGATCCAATATAAAGCTTATCTGCAACCACCACGCAACAAAATATAGCAACAAAATATAGCAGTCGTAATGAAAAATAAATTCAGACGTTAACACAATGGAATCGTCTGTCAGTTTGACACACAAATAGGCACGCTGGTCATTAGCTGATGTGTTAACATATCTACAATTCATCATAGGAACTGGACATGGGGGTGGCTCGATTTGAGCTGACCAGTGTTTGAGACCTCTTTGCCCATGCCAGTCAGCCTGGGACTGTGGAAGGCAGGAGAAAAAAACTGAAGGAGAAACCGGCCTGACAAACACCCAGGAGTGCACAGCCCTAACATCCCAGATCTTCATTATACAGAAGACAGACCAAGTGGAAGGCAGCTGTCTGACGCTGTCCCATCAGTCCTCTGACAAACACCCAGGAGTGCACAGCCCTAACATCCCAGATCTTCATTATACAGAAGACAGACCAAGTGGAAGGCAGCTGTCTGACGCTGTCCCATCAGTCCTCTGACAAACACCCAGGAGTGCACAGCCCTAACATCCCAGATCTTCATTATACAGAAGACAGACCAAGTGGAAGGCAGCTGTCTGACGCTGTCCCATCAGTCCTCTGACAAACACCCAAGACTGAACAGCCCCGACATCCCAGATCTTCATTATACAGAAGACAGACCAAGTGGAAGGCAGCTGTCTGACGCTGTCCCATCAGTCCTCTGACAAACACCCAGGACTGAACAGCCCTAACATCCCAGATCTTCGTTATACAGAAGACAAACCAAGTGGAAGGCAGCTGTCTGACACTGTCCCATCAGTCCTCTGACAAACACCCAGGACTGAACAGCCCCGACATCCCAGATCTTCGTTATACAGAAGACAGACCAAGTGGAAGGCAGCTGTCTGACGCTGTCCCATCAGTCCTCTGACAAACACCCAGGACTGAACAGCCCCGACATCCCAGATCTTCATTATACAGAAGACAGACCAAGTGGAAGGCAGCTGTCTGACGCTGTCCCATCAGTCCTCTGACAAACACCCAGGACTGAACAGCCCCGACATCCCAGATCTTCGTTATACAGAAGACAGACCAAGTGGAAGGCAGCTGTCTGACGCTGTCCCATCAGTCCTCTGACAAACACCCCGGACTGAACAGCCCCGACATCCCAGATCTTCATTATACAGAAGACAGACCAAGTGGAAGGCAGCTGTCTGACGCTGTCCCATCAGTCCTCTGACAAACACCCAGGAGTGCACAGCCCTGACATCCCAGATCTTCGTTATACAGAAGACAGACCAAGTGGAAGGCAGCTGTCTGACGCTGTCCCATCAGTCCTCTGACAAACACCCAGGACTGAACAGCCCTGACATCCCAGATCTTCGTTATACAGAAGACAGACCAAGTGGAAGGCAGCTGACGCTGTCCCATCAGTCCCCTGTAGGTCTGTGTAGGACTGATAAAGATAATGACACTGAAGTAACTCTCACACCTGTGTGAGCTTGCAAAACAGTAGACAGAGTTCCCAAGCTAAGACTTTATTTTTTTTCCAGCTGACTGAATCCAATGATACTGAAACATGATGAAAGCTTGGTTGCCTGAGAAGTCTTCAAATGTTGTAGTTCATTAAATTCCTCTAGTTCCTCTGTCACCGACCCATATCTATTGCATTAAAACTGTGTGTGTGTGTGGGGTGGGGGGGGGTGGGGGGGGGTGGGGGGGGAAGACAAATTGTGAAAAAAATCTCACAAGGTCTCAGACCACTTCCATTATTGTCAGAAATTCAACCAATGAGCTTCCCTCTAACAACAAAGAGGATTGGTGTTCTCACAGATTATTGTCTAGCATATGTTACCGTCGGAAAGAAGAAAAAAGAGGATTGGTGTTCTCACAAATTATTGTCTAGCATGTTATCGTTGAAAAAAAGAGCCCAGGACAGAGATGCCTGGAAGTCCTTGGTCCGCAGCCTGTACCCCAGAGGGGTAATAGGTGGTGAAAAAAAATATATGTATGTTACTGTCATACCCAAGGACCTGTCAGTTAACTAACTCATTACATTCTAAGTAACTGTAACAAACTGAGCTAAACACTTCATGAAAAAGAAAAATAAACTGCTGGGCTTTATACAGCAGTGGGATAAAATGTGGGGACAATTTGTAACACTAACAGACTCATCAGTCTCTCCACAGGATGAAACTAAAGAAAGTCATCTTTATGAGAAAAAAAAAAATCTACGCAGTCAACAAAGCATTTCATGGGATGGTATCACAGCAAACAAAAGCTTTCCATTTTCTGCCACACACCCACCTCCCTGGGTTCATACAGCAGATCCAACAGATTTTCCTCAATCCTGAGGGCCTGTAGTCGTGTCTGGCGCCCTGCACTCAGTTCCACTGTACCACCAAGGGCATGGCTCCTACACACAGCATGAAACACAGTATCAATGGCAGCTCAATCAGATACGGTATCACACCCACAACCATAAAATTTAATCGGTTCTTGAGTTTCTTGCATTTGGAAACTGAATTGAACTACTCACACTAAAGCTGATATGATAAAGTAAATTTTTTAAAAAGACAAACAAACAAACAAAAAACCCAGGGGCATATTTCTGAAAGTCCACCCACAACCCCCACGCACCTACCCACCCAGCCTGTCCACCGTCCTTTCCTTCCATCCAAATAAAGCAGATTCCTTTCTATCAAATACTAATATTTATACAGTGAAAAATCTGACTTGTTCACTCCCTTAATATTTCCCACGCATGGTAAAATACGAAGGTAAATACAAAACAACATGCAGAGTAGCGTTTAACACACAATACTATACAGACTTGTAATTTTTCAATTAATATGTCATCTTCAGATATCACAAATGACACAAAAAATGCATGGAAAGGTACTCTCAAGAACACAGTCAGTAGAAGAATGATTAATTACACGGCCAGCATATGAATGACTAAGTTAGAAATGAACACATCTCAGCAAAGAAAATCATCCTGATAAAACAGATGACGGTATCCATAGGCTTCACTGACATGGGCAACATGGTGCAGGTGGGTCCCAAACCTTGAGCTGATGGTTGCACTGGCCCTGAAAAGTGGCATCCCTACACACAGCATCTGAGGGAGGTGACCATACTTCTGGCTGTTAGCATTCTCCAGCTGAACACTCAGGAAAGTGAGATAGATGCACGTCAGGCGGAAGCCCTTAAAGACAAGTTGTTCCAAGCCTGACCTCTGTACAGAGGTCAGCTAGTTCCAGTGATTCTTTGTTCATGGCGGGAGTTATAACTTGTTTGCGGGCAGGCTGGTCATCAGTGACTTTTGTTCCCAGAATGAATTCTGTGTTGTAGTCCGTCAATCAAAAATGGTGTTGGTGGTGATCAGGTTACCCATGTCCTACAGGAGTCTCCAGTCTGCTGATTGGTTGTCCCAAGGAAACATGCCGTCTTCAGGCCCTGGTGGTCATCCAGGAGGCATTCAGTATATGCATCCTCACAATTGAATTCCAGACTATTTCGTGTGCTTCATGAGGCAAGAGGATTTCATGCATGACCGTTTTGCGTTACTTAGTCATATTTGTTTTGTCTTTGGAAGACTACCAGATAAAGACTAAGCATTGCTGAACACAGGGTTCCCACAGATATCAGAAAAAAAAGTTCAAGGGGTTTTCAAGGGAATTTCCAGGGTTAGCAGCTTCATTCAAGGGGTAGTAATTAACAACTTTCTTGCAAAGTTATGTTTATTAAACTCTATGAGCAGCCTGTTACTATCAATCATTAACTTAACATCATTTCTTACCTCGTATTCATGCTAGCACAACTGGTCAGGTCCAGTAGATGGAAGGAGGAGGCAGGTACAGTTGTCATTGTTTTCTCTGAATTACACTGTGACTTTACAGTTTAACACAACCAGCACAGAGCTGACCACCGCTTCCGTTACTAATGATAGTCTTGAGTCTGAATGCACAGGAGAATACAGTCACCTTTGCAGAAACTTTCCCTTTTGTCGATTTTTCTTCAGTACATAGAAAATATACACCTTCGGAGTTCTTCCAATACCTTACACACTTTGCACTCACATGGCAGAAAAAATAAAAGTACTTCTATAAGGAAGACAGTTATACGCAGGTCTATTAAGGAAATATCTAAAGTTGCACATCTGTCAGCAGTCAGAAAAGGGAGAACATTTACACAGTTTACATCTCCTTCAGCTCTTCCAGTTTTACACAGAGTTTTTTCTCAAGTTTTGACACTTCTTCAGTCTTTTCCTTGGCAGACCTTCTCACTGCGTTGGACTTGGCTATCAAGTTCCCCTGCTGTTTCACCTGCACACTGTTTTCAACCTTCACTGCCAAGTTGTCTGCTGTATGGATCAAATCTTCTTGTACAATGTGCACCTTGCTGAGTGTTCGTTTTCTCCACGAGCTAACCAACCTTTGAAAGCATCTTTTTCTGCCCACATATCATTGAAAACGCAGTCTCCTTTCCCCATCTTGCAGGCTCAGTAGCACTATTTGGCGCAAAACATCGACCGTCGACATAACCCCGATGGTAACCAAAGGGAAAGAACTCTGTTGGCTTCTACACTTACGTCTATAGTAAGTCAAACACTAGTCACTGACGAGTTACTTCCCTTCTGCTTCAGCTAGGCTGTTGTCGGTTGCTACGGGATCGGCGATCACGAAGCCACATGGAGTGACAGAGATTGATTTATTTCGTATAAAAAACATTTTCTTGAGTGACAGTCACTTCCTTGCTTTGAGAGGACAGATTGTGACCGATTTTGAAATTTCAAGGACTTTTCCAGGGGGGTTAGGCCTTCAGCTTATTTTTAAGTACTTTTCCAGGCCTTGAAATGGTCATGTCAAATCTCAAGCACTTTTCAAGAAAATAAGGGGGCGTACGAACCCTGTGAACAACAACAGTGCGATTTGAGCATCTTCTTCAGGCGCACCGTCCACCTGATTCTGTACTGAAGTGAGTTAGTCAATGCCTCAGGCATGCCACAACCAACCCTGTTGAAGTGTGCTTATAAAAGAGTCAGAAACCAGAGACCTAGCAGGGGAGGCAGTCAAGGCGTAGATGCGGTATCGCTTCCCTTCCTGCACGTTCTCCCAGTCCAGTCCTGGCCGCCACACTGTCAGCATGACATCTGAGGCACAGACCAATACCGTTCTCGTCAGCAGTCAAGTCTGTTTCTCCCATACACACAGAGACACACACAGAGACATACACACAGCTGTTAACTCACATACCGCTCTCGCTCTCCTATACTATCACACAGGGCATAACACACATTCTAGCAACACACTTAGCCTATAAAACACAGTCCAAATGCCATCTTATTTTGTCAATTTGAACAGAACTTTATCAAACCATCACCGATCTTCTTATGACATGTCTAAATTAGTACTGTAATATCTCACAATAAATCATTAATTTGCTGAGGACAAGCATCACTCCAAATATCATTTAATGAACAGTATGGACAGTTTATGTCAGAAATTAGTCTGACTCAATGAAAAAAAGTGTGGGCTTTAGCGGCGATGACAATGCTTGTTGAAAGACAGCACAAAACAAATGCTACATATATATTTAGTAGGTGTAACAACAAAAAATGAACATAAACAAAGATGACAACAATAACAAAAGTTTTCCATCGACTGACCAATTTTGGAATCTATGTCACGTCTGCAGGAGCCAACAATCCTTAGTTTCTGCAGAGGTGTCACCGATCTTTCATCCTGCAAGCATTTGATGTTTATCAAACATTGTGGATTAGTTACCTGTTTAAAAGGATGGTAGCCACCATTTGACATATTAAATGTATGTATGTGTGTGTGTGAGTGCGCACATGCGTGCGTGCGTGCGTGGCGTGTGTGTATGTGACTGTGTGTGTGCTAGCAAGTGCGCACGTGTCGCTGTATGTGTCTGTGCATACATGCATGCATTCGTACCTGTGTGCGTGCGTGCATATGTGTGTGTGTGGCAAGGCATACACAAAAGTTCACTTAGAATCATGTATGTATAAAGTTTGTATATATGTAAATACTGTAAAGTTCGGTCTATTGAGCGCACCTGTATATAAGCCGCACCCACTAAATTTTTTAAAAATCTGAACTTTTTTCACAAATAAGCCGCACTGGTTTATAAGCCGCAGATATATATAACACAGTCCGATGTGCCGCAGGCGGCAGCTGGCCGAGCGTTGAGTTTACATAGTGTCGAAAATCACCACACACAATGTGTTCACTGCATTCATTGGCGTTTAAATAGGTCAGAATACAAGAGCATGTTTCCAGCTTTTCTTCAGTCTTTTTTTTTTTTTTTTTTTAGTACGATGTGTTTTTAAATCAATTAGAATCGAAGTTTTTATGAGGCTTCTTACAAGTGTTGTCTTTCCAACATCATTGCTTTAAAAAAAATACCGAAAAAAACAACGCATTAACGATGCGCTAGAAAGGCCGTTCTCTCCTGCATTCATTGGTGTATCAAGCTAAGCGACTGGTTGAGTACTCGAAAGCGCAAGCCAATCAAAGCGAAGGTATCAAATGCAAACCTTCACTCCCTGTCCACGATTTCAACAATGGCGGATTGAAGCCAAGGTCTGACAATGATCGAGTTGAATGCGCTAATCCTTTTTGAATTGCAAGACGCACTGGGTAAGATAACGCATATAACATACCAGAACATTAATGAAACGATTCGATTGTTTTATTTCGCTTAATACTGTGCCAGTGCTTAGTTATTTTGTTCGTAATTCAGCTAGTGTTAGTCAAGATTAAACAGGTCGGAAACGGCCAACACATTGCGCCGTTGGAAGCGATCGTATTTTTGTAGAAGACAAACTGATGAAAAAAGATATCAGTAATGGGCTTTACTTATGTCGATTCCCGTATTTCTGAACGGGTTACTGATTCCTTTACACGATTACACAGAAAAATCGTAGTTAAAAGCATAATAAAAATTCATGAACAGTAAACACGATATGGTGAGTTACAGAGAGGCTAAGAATAGACGAGGGTGTGATGCTTCTGAAATCGGAAAAATCCGCAAATAAGCCGCATCGTTGTTTAAGCCGCAGGGTTTAAAGCTGGGGAAAAAAGTCGCGGCTTATAGTCCGAACTTTACGGTACACTTCCAGGCATTCTCTGTACGCAGAACTCAAACATTCATCAAGATGCATGCATGGACGCATGTTCCTGCTCACATGCACATTACCAACAAACAGGAATCTCTTCAAAGAGCAGCTCACATGCACGCATACAAACACGCATGCTTGCATGCGACACTTTCACACCACAGGTACACACCTGCGATGATTGTTTCAGTGCATCCTGTAAACGTTCATTCAAGCGCTGCTGACGTTCCTCTCGCTGTCTGCTATGAAAGGCCACCAGTTCTTCTACCTGACTGGAACTCAGCATGCTCTGTAATAAAGCAGAAATGAATTTGATACAACTGTCTTCTGCTGCTACCTGAAGGGTCACAGAGGACTTCCACCTGGCAAAAAAAAAAAAAAAAAAATCATTTCACAGGGTTCCCAGGTGGTGGGCATGAAGCCAAAAAAGGACCTTTAAAGGACTTTATAAGGACCTCAAATCAGTTTAAAAGGACCTTTGCCAACATGACTTTACAGTACACCCCAAACCTTTTGACATGCAGAACAGCAGACACTTACCTCTCATAAACAGAGGAACAGCTAATCCCATTTGAATGTTAATTCAGTCTTTGCAATTCACGTCACTGTAGGTTTCTTTGGCTGAATGTTATTGTCACAAAGTTTTATTTCACAAATATGTAGATTACTGAGTTTTCACTGTGAGTCACAAACTATTATAGACACATAATGATGAATCACTTTCATTCCTTTGTTTTTACTGTCAGACCCACTACACTACTATTACACATTCTACTGTCACGTCCACTACACTACTATTTACACATTTTTCTTCACACACATCACAGTTTCTTAAGTTCACGAAACCCCACAAAAAAGGCACCGAGCAGAATGCTTGTCCACAGTATCGCTTCTCACCCACTCCCAATAAACTTTATCAGATAACCATCTATCCTGAAAGGAACATTTCCCTGGCATTTTGAACGTTTAGCTTGCTAACAAAACTTTTTTAAAACTTTCCAAACTAGGCCTCCGTCAGAATTAGCTAGCGCAGGGAAAAAGGAGGAAGGAGGAGAAGAGACCAGAGAAGGCATCTATCTTGTACATGCTGCTCAAGAACGCAGCATATAGCTGTTCTCCAAGGCAGTTTGTTATGTTTGCATGTTCGCAAACCGTGATGTTATGTACCTACATTCATTTGGGTAATATGTTTTCATCTTTATTGCCTCACTCTTTTAATTAATTTCTATACAGGGAACCTTTTAACATAGATCGTTTGACCGAAAATATTGAGTCAGCTATATGCCGCAAACATTAGCACCGCGTCTGCTCTTTGGAGCAAAGCAGTAGGCGTGACTCATAGCCACTGCGCGCGGCTTCACGTCGTCTGCCACTGAGCAGAAAGCGCACTAATGTTATAGGCCTAGTAGTACTATCCTTGTACAGTACTGAGTTTCAGACGATATCGCGTCAGCATCTTTCAACTCTTTGCAACTTGCAAAAGTACGGTTTTGGTTGTCGGTGTTTCAGTTTCGTTCTCAAGTCTCTTTCTCTTGATAAAACAGGACTTAACAGTACCTTTCAAAACTTAAAAGGACCTCCTGATGAGTTAAAAGGACCAACTTGCTGAATCAAAGCACTTAAAAGGCCTTTTAACCAAAATCCAATTCATAAGGACTTAAAAGGACTTGAAAGGACCCTACGAACCCTGTTTCAATATAACAGACGGTACAACCTTCTCTAATGGTACGGCACGTTTTTAAGCTGTTTTCTTATGCAGAGATTTGAACTGACAATGTCCAAATCTAACCAACTGCTTTCCTCTTGTATTATTTCCAGCATGGCAGCTCAACACTTTGTCATGTGCTGTGAACAAATGCATTTATACGAAATGTACAATAATCAACATACAGAGGCATGAAATGACAGCAGAGCAGAAACAGTGAAAATTTTGTAGAAGTGTGGACAGAAGGAGGGTGACTTTGACCGTAAGCACAGTATCCTGTTCTCCTCTTTCAAACCAGACTATTCTGCGACATTTTCCTCTTTCAGGCTTTGCTCACAGTACAGGTGTTCTTTTCCAAAGGATCCTTTGACAGAGATTAAAGTTTCACAGACACAGACACAATCTAAACGCACAGACACACAATCCATAAACACAAATACACAAAACAAAATAAAAAACACAAGATGGATTCACACAGCCTCAACACATTAACATACATATCTATTCTCATTATTACTACTGAGAAAAGTTATACACCTAATCAACTGAATGCCACAGGCACTTACAATAAACACAACACACATCAAGTTACCAGCCAAATAAAGTAGAACAAGCAATACACAAAAACACACCTCACAGTCATCACCTTGCTCCACATCCACGTGTACCACCACCCAGATTCACCCTCTCACACTCCCTCCCCACCCACCACTCAAACAAAAACAATAGCTGTTAAATGAATAAACACAGGCATACAAGCACATGTAACACTCCTGAAAACACCACTGGCACATATTTGTTTAGATCAGTCAGATGGGAAAAGGAAAATGTTCAAGTTTGATTTGAAAAAGGCCAGAGAAACACAGCTTCTGAGTTGATGTGGGAGACTGTTCCACATGAAACGAGCCCGACAGGCAAAAGAACACTGACCACAAGTTTCAGTACAAACCGAGGGAATGTAGAAGAGACAAGTATCAGAAAAAGAATGGAATCCATGTGAGGCCTACACGTGCAACAGATCAGTCAGATATTGAAAACGGGATTCAAAGGATTTATAGCAGAGAGATGCAGCTTTGTAGGAGATCATTTGCTGAATGGGAAGCCAGTGAAGAGAACGCAAAACTGGGGAAATATAGTCAAATGCAGATGAGCCAAATATGAGGCAGGTAGCATGGTTTTGGACCTTCTGAAATTCACTGATGAGACAACATGGGGAAAATATCTATCCAAAGACATTTCCTTATTTACACAAGCATCATCACTCAAACACACACAGTCATCAATGCAAGTGCGTGCCCACACACACATACAAAACCATAAATGCAAATATAAAAACAAGCATCCAAGCAAATCAACAGTTCAACGTCTTCCAGTGGATGCCTGAATCTTCACATAGTTTAAATTCCAGTGTGCACTCACAGTTATACAGAATGCATTCACACACACACAGAGAAAAGGATGAAAAACGTCTGACACACATACAAAACGAAGGGATTTTAAACTACACAGCACACCAGACACTGACATAACTCTCTGCTACCTGCAACTCTTCAGGTTGAGGTACGGTATCCATAGCGTCGCTGATGTCGGCTCCACCTGTCAGGCACTGTACTTCCTCTCTCTTCAGTGACCTCTTGCGATGACCCTTTTCTGCAGAAAAATGTGGTCAGCTTCCAGTCTTGAGTTGCTGGCATCTACTCACATCTTTACCACTGTTTGTTTGTTTCAGCTTTAATCACTAGACTGTGTACCATGTTTTTGTTATCCCTTGTTTAAAATAACAAATGTTGCAGTTACAACATCCCCTCATCCAAAAGCACAGTTTCCTTCCCCCAAAGAATTAACAGTTGCACCAGCTAACCTGGCACTGTGCTCAGTTAGAAGATTCCTGGCTTAGAGGTCATGGGGCTCAATTCCCATCAGAAGCATTTACTTACAATATTTTTTTGGCTCTATCTAATTGGGAAGAATGGAACCACACAGTCGAGTTTCATCCATTTCATGGATGCGTTTCGGTGGGTGTTGCTGAAATTTTCTGACCAACACTGCCGTTGTCTGCTTCTCTCAGGCCTGGATGATGATGGAATATATCATGACAGTGAGCACAGAGTACAGCCCTGTCATCAACCTCATCATCATCTATCAATGTTAAACAAAAAGTGTCACATTCTGTTGCCCCCTACACTCTGCTCTCATGTGACATCAGCTTCGATTTCCTTTTCATCACTATACCCTTGGTGGGTTTTTGTCAGGTCACCAGCACCAGCGAGTCCACGGGGTCCGTTGTCAAAAGGACGCAGAGGCGCCCTTTAGAAGAGGACACCCACTAATGCTGGCTCCGCCGCTGAGCAATTATTTACACTGTTGTCAGTAGGGGCTTAATAGGTGGTGTCCTGCAGGTGCTGGCTCAGAACAGGCACCTCTAACCTCCACCGAAGTGACAGACTCTGCAGTAGTACATACAGTGTCTCCTCAGCTGGCGTGGCTCATGAGGACCTTGCCATTGATTGATTGCTCCCTGTGGATTGCTGCTGCTGGGGCTGTGGCAGCCACAGGCCAGGGTGTGGCTGTGGAGGGGAAGCTGGAACGAGCGATGTGGGGATAATGCCAATGAAGTGGCTCAGAAGATGAGACAGAAAAAAAGAAAAAGACACAGGTGTTTGTAGCACTGCAGTGCTTTACATCAAAACATCACATCATGTTTTTATCTAATTCTCAGACTGCACATGTGTGGAGCAAAACCACAGCACCACAACGACTGGTAACAAAGGGGAAGGAAGGTTGACATGCCTGCAAACTCACTTGCTGAGCACTCCTCTGCCTCCATCTGAGCCTGCAGCTGGGAGCAGAGTTTCTCCATCACTGCCTGTTGCTGTTCTTCATGCTTCCTTCTGGCTTTCTCCTCCATTTCCACTGTGCGGAACACATAGCCGCCTTGTGCTAGCTTCTCCATGAACTGAATGATCAAAACATAATAGGTGAAAACACACACACGCATCCATGCATTTACACACATGTACACTTACACACACCACACATGCACACAGACTCACACACACACTTTCACACACACACACACACTCAACCATGCATTAAAACACATGCACACCCACACTTTCTCTCTCTCTCTCACACACACACACACACACACACACACACACACACACACACACACACAGATGCACCTGCTGTCTCCCGTTTTTCTCTTTTTCATCACAGACAGAACACCATGATTTCACACATAATCATACTCAAAGAAATCCTAACAACGCTTGACACTTTCATATTTCAGTCCAGCAGGCAATTCTCTGTTTCATCCCAAACATCTCTCACAAAATGAAAAAAAAAACCCCAGGAAATGTGAGATCCAAGTAAATATGTAACCGAACTTCCAACATGTAAATCAAACCTTTCCTTTTTTTTTCTTTCAAACACTCAAAACTAATGCCAAGGGCTGTACAGCTACAAACCTCAAATCCGCATCTGAAATCGAATATTCTAGTGAGCTTGATCTCCGTCAACCAGCTAACCCATTTGAAATCACAGCAGCAAGATTTTGTGTGTGCAAGCATATGTGTGCACACTGTTTCTAGCACTGTAGTATCAAAGTGTCAAAAAAAAAGGAATGGCAGCTGACCATGAGTGGGTATTTCCTGACCACCACCACCTCCACACAGCCCACCAGGCCCCCCTGGGGGTGGAGAGTGGACAGGGGCACACAGAGAGGGGTGGGATCACGCTGGTACCCCAGCCTGGCTCCCCCGGTGCAGGTCTTGTGCTGTTGCCGTGCACTTTCAGGTACAGTCCACTGCTGAGCTGCGACCATGCAGAGGTGTCAAAGGTAGGCGTGTGAGACACTGTCAACGCACTCAACAATTTCAAGTCTAAATAACAACAAAATGGTGACCGTACGTAAGTTAAATTTGAAAATAAAGCTGGAGAAGATTTTCTCTTTGGTGTTAACACCAGGCCTGACTCCAGTCCTCTCTAGTACTCCCAATTAGACTGTAAACCAAGCTCCCACACATGAATGCATGCAAACAAAATCTTGCACATTAAATACCATTCCACCTTTTGGAGAAAAGGTCACCCTGTAACAGTAAGACGGATGACATGAAAAGAAGCAATACTTTCTGATGTTGTGTTTAGCCATCATCTCTGAAGTCAGAATATGGCTACCTAATGGCGGGATTAAAAACAGTCTTATACACAGAAATCTCGCCTGGTATAAACCTTGGAGTTCTACCAAAGGAACGAAGAAAGAAAACACATTTTGACAGATTACCCTCTCTGACCCCCACGCCCACCCTCCCGCCTCTCCTCCCCTCAATTTGACACACACACAAAAAAGCAGCAGAACATTCACCAAAAACAGAAGAATTTTCATGGCTGACGACCAACCTCCAAAGGGCTGCAAGACTCCGAGGATCCCGACAGCTCAGCGCCACTAGTGACCACCTTCTGCCCCACCCCCAGCTTCTTGCTGTCAATCAGAGTCTGGAGGGCGGAGTCTGGTTTGCAGGGCAGGTTGTACCAGCCATCTGTCACTTCCAGCACGTTCTGAGGAAAGGAACAGAACAAGGCTGCAAGGAGAACCTATGGCATAAATCATGTCAATCAGGTTCTGGATGGCGGAACCATATTTACCAAACAGGCAAATTTTGCCAAATCATTAATTCCATGTTTGGGGAGGGAGCGGGAGGAGGGGGTTTTGCAGATGGGAAGGGGAGAGGAGTGGGTGGGACAGGGCTGCAACACTGCAAAGAGACAGACAGAGACATAACTAATACATGTGTGTTACCTGCCTGTGTTGTGTGACGAGTGTATGATGTAAAAACGATCTTACATAAATGATCCAACAAAATCTCACCTGATCTGAATCTGCCACTGTCTTTATGCCCGACACACACAGCACCAGACGCTTGCAAGGAGTATCGTCCCTCTCCACAATTCGCTTCAAGGCACTCCTGTAATTGAATTTGTTCTTCTTAAAAATCAAACACATAGATTCACACAATTCTATTTTTGGCAACACCTTGTTCTAGATGTTCGACAGCCCTGATGTGGCCCTTTGCGGTCGGCTGGGCTATAAGCAACATTATCTTATCTTATCTTCTAGATGTTCGAACTGCTAGTATTAGAAGGTAAACAAACAAAGAACAAAACAAGCAGATAAGCTTACAATGATATATAAAGATGAATAATCATGTTGAGGTCAGGTGATGTTGTTCAACCACTTGCCTCGTTTCTTCTCCATCAATTTTTGTAGGTTCAGGTGAAGGCAAATAGGAGAGGGAAGGAGAGGGGAACGGTGAGAGGGGGAAGGAGCGAAGAGGAAGCAGGGGCATGGTTTCCCTTTTTCAAACCCTTACAGGATTCAGGGTGGCATTTCAGAAACAAAATGAGATAATATGATCCACAAAAGATGACTCTTTTTACCCCATTATCTATCTTAAATGTTTAGATAAGCAAATTCATAATGTATTCCAAATGGGAAACAACAAAAACATAGTTCATATTTCAAATTTGGAGTACATTTTGCCTGTCTGCAAAAAAAAGCCTTTTTGGGGTTAAAAACAAACAAACAAACAAACTTGAAGCATCTATCTTGTTTCCTTTGAAAACTGCGATCTCATTTTTTTACCCAGTCACATCTACTGTGCCCTTGGCACAGTATCGCTCCTACTCCTTCCAATCTGACTTCCTCAAACACAGCCACATCTGCCTTCATTCTGCCACAAACTCACCCACAGCAGTCCATGGGGAGCAATCAAGGTCAAGGTTATCATAAGCCGACCCACCTGTGGGTACACAGCACTGTCGCTGAGTCACTTTGATGGTGTTCAACGTCACTGGTGTTCAATGTCACCTGTTCTGCTCCTTCCCATGAACACTTTCCGCCATTTTGTTTGTCAGCATGCCAAAATGTGACCACCCACCACAAAAGGCAGCAGAATCTTTAATCACTCTGTACTAGGACAATGATGTACTGAACAGATGATGTTAAAAATCAATGGAATATTGGTCGACTGTGGTTCTGTAGTCTGTCCTAGGACAATGATGTACTGAACAGATGATGTCAACAATCGATGGATATTGGTCGACTGTGGTTCTGTAGTCTGTCCTAGGACAATGATGTACTGAACAGATGATGTTAACAATCGATGGGATATTGGTCGACTGTGGTTCTGTAGTCTGTCCTAGGACAATGATGTACTGAACAGATGATGTTAACAATCGATGGGATATTGGTCGACAGTGGTTCTGTAGTCTGTCCTAGGACAATGATGTACTGAACAGATGATGTTAACAATCGATGGGATATTGGTCGACAGTGGTTCTGTAGTCTGTCCTAGGACAATGATGTACTGAACAGATGATGTTAACAATCGATGGGATATTGGTCGACTTTGGTTCTGTAGTCTGTACTAGGACAATGATGTACTGAACAGATGATGTTAACAATCGATGGATATTGGTCGACTTTGGTTCTGTAGTCTGTCCTAGGACAATGATGTACTGAACAGATGATGTTAACAATCGATGGGATATTGGTCGACTTTGGTTCTGTAGTCTGTCCTAGGACAATGATGTACTGAACAGATGATGTTAACAATCGATGGGATATTGGTCGACAGTGGTTCTGTAGTCTTTCTCTTCTCTGCAGGAAGACACAATTTCTTTATGTTGCACTGTTTTTATTAAATACTTTTCATGGAAAGTTGATGCAGTTTCTCCAAAAATACTTTGTGGAGGGTGCGTCTCCTTTCAACACACTCTGGCTCTTTCCGTCCTGTTCGATTCATATCATTTAAACTTCGTTTTTCCAAATATTCCACGTGGATAAGGAGAAGGAAAATACATCAAGCATGAAAGAAATTGTAAAAAATGACAAAATGATGATAGCCAGCAACACGATGGAGTCACATATCATTTACTGCCACATCCCCCAAAGATGCAGTGAGGTAGCTTCAATGGTTACGTGTGCTTCAAATTTCACGCAATAATCAACCACAGAGTTCTTGTTAGGGAACACAGAAGAAGGAAGGACATTAACTGCCAAAGTAATTCCTGAGAAAACACACTTACAAACACGCACGCATGCATGCACACACACACACTCTCCTCCTTTGACCTCCTACACATCACAGTTCAGAAGGCCCCTACCTGTGACAGAGGTCCACTTCTCGATCGTAGCGGTACTTCAGCTGGTACATGACTGTGTCTGGAGTCAGAGCTCTGAAACACCACACACCCAGCATACAAGCAAAGACCCAAGACTTCCGTTCGATTAACAAGGTGGGGGCTTTCACACAAACAATTGCAGAAGAAATGTAAAAACAATCAAATTTTATAAAGAAAAAAAAAAATCAAAATGATGAAAGAGATACTTTGACTCAAAGAACACAAAATTTGTCAGTAATCACAATTAACATTTTTTGTTGTGTTAGGCTCAATGAAAGGCCCTTACTAAACTACATGAACCAAACCTACCCAATATAAAAACAAACAAACAAACATAGAAACTGATTTAAATGAACTGCTTCACACAGACAGAGCTCAATGCTAATAGGGACTTGAGGTATGTAGCCTGGGTCAGGGAGTTGAGTGATCTCTCATTCATTCCTCGTTTGTTGCCTCTCATAACTGACATGTACCCTTGCCAAACTGAGCGTAAGCCCACATCTGGAAAAGCTAGTATGCGGAAAATATACACAAAGTTTACTGCAGCGTCTTGTGTAGATAAAAACAAACGATATACACCCTATGCATTACTGTGCATACTAAATGGCAAGGAATTTTGCATGCGCGCGCACGCACGCACACACACACGCACAAACTCAGACACACACACACGCGCGCACACACGCACAAACACACACACACGTGCACCTGGAGGCAAAGTTGTCAGGCAGGGCCACTTCATAGGCAGCCAGTTTCCAAACAATCCAGCGATAGTGATTGAACACCCAGGCCTCCGTCACCAGCGCTGGGTCCACACCGTCCACCGTCAGAAAGGCCCTGCGACAGCATGACGCTTTGCCACTTTATACCGCACATGTCTTTGGATCATGATGGGACAGACATTTCTGGTATTCATCTATCTGCTTGAAATGAACTGATGCAGTAAACATTCCAGAAAAAAAAAAGGTCTTCCAAAATGAGTGTCTCTTAGAATAATGTCAAATATATGTGGCTTTCGTTGCCCTCTTGAATAAACCCTTGTGGTCTTGATCCGAACGTCCCAGCAGGTTCAATCCTCTTTGGACGCAGCCTGGGTAGGGCAGATTTTCTCTTCACAGTGTGTCAATATCTGTGTACATTCCAGCCCTCTCCAAGTCCTTCGGATAAGACTTTAAACTTGAGGTCCTGTAAGTATAGGCATTCATTTTCTTTCCAAAATTGCATTCGCATTAGATCCCATCCCATTTCTTTCAGGAGAATAGGCCGCCACTGGCCAGTGTACTCTGATTTTGTGTTGTCTCTAAACATTATCCCCTAAGACGGAGTGTGGCTACCTTAAAGGTGGGATTAAAACCAGATACCTCACCAATAATGAGAAAAAGAACAGACATATCTTCTGGGAATAACGACAGATACTTCTGGAAATCCATCACTTTTTTTTAAAGCCATTGTTAAAGATTCAATACATCTTGCTATTTTGTCTTATGTCATATACCCACACGCTCATGTGAAAGGTTGCAAGTTCAACATAAGTTCCAAAAATTCATCACCTAACCTGAACTGTGACTTTCTGATTTGCGTCATACATTTCCAGTTCATAGTATGAAGTCCATCACTTTGACTTGATTATGCTGAAGTCAGTTTTATTTGCCTCAGTTTCAGTTTTATTACAGGAGCATCACTGTATATATGCTACACCACATCTGTCATGTCGTAAAACCTTAGTGCTGAGTTTCTGATCCTCTAATCACAACTGCTACATTTGGAAGGTAGAAAGACAGTAGGGAGAGGGTGGGGGTGGGAGCATATCCACATTGTATCCCTGGCACAGAAATGCCACTTTTTTTCACTATAAAGTAGTGTCATGTCACAAATTACCATACTGGCACAAACTATATGAAGACTCCTCCCACGCCTGTGGCCCAACCTAGAAGATTATGATTTTTTCAGCTGCAAATCAATTTGTTTACACAGTTCCAGTTACAAAGAATGAATTTGAATCTGACCTTTCATCTTCTTTTTGAAAAAGCTCACAATTTCATGCAAAACCTTGGCTAACTTTGTTTCCTTGTAATCCACAAATTCATCCTCAGCGAATAAGCCATTTCCTCACACACAAGATGCTATAAAAGATTACAACCTCAGTTCCGAGTCATTCATTAAACATGGAATCCTTCACTCACCGGGTACTATCAGCACTTTTTTTTTGATGAAAAAGTCCAGTGCCTGTCTGCAGTCAGTTCTGGCAGCAAGTATGAAGATAAGAATGAACAGGGTGTGACAGAAATTTACCCTCAAGTGTCCGGCAGCTTCAGGCTTTGTGGGCAGAAGAAGCATCTTCTGACAGGCTATTTGGGGACAATATGAGTGCAGCAGAGTTAATAAATGCATCTCTGACAGTCTTGCTCATGTTTCCTGACCGACACTGTAGGTATCTGTATCTCTCAGCATGCCAGGATACATCATGAATCATCGACTGGAAACATGACAGAGAACAGCCCTGCCTTGTCCTGTAATACTGGACCTCAACAGAACTTCATACATTATCATGATTAATCCACCCTCAGTGATTAAAACCATTGGGGGAAAAAAAAGGCTCAAATTCTGTGGCTCTTCATGCCCTGCTCATATGGTGACCTCAGTTTTAATTTCCGCTTTATGCCCATCAACATCACAAAAAGTCTACTGTGAACGTCGCTGGATGGATGCGGTGGCACCTTCCCAAAACAGAGACACGCTCGTTCTGGCTCCATCATTAAAGCAATCATTGTCATCAGAAACAGACAAAGAAGGCGGTTCCTGCACCAGTGAACGCCATCTACGTGAACAGGCAGCAGTGCAGTGCCTCCTCTGGCGCGTCACTTCCCGGAGACCTGACACTGACAGTGACTGCTGTCACATCAGATCTGCAACTGTACTGTGTGCCTGTTTATGAGGGACCCAGAAGAAGTGGTGTGGAAACTATGCCACTGAAAATGGACAAAGGGTAAGACATCAAAAGAAAAATATAAAATGAAATAAACGAACAATAATAACGATTAAAAAATTTTTTAAAAACAACTTACGTGTAGAATTCCTCCTTTCCAGCATAGCCATGGACACTGGGCACCAAAAACGCACCATCCCCAACCAGCAGACCTGTGGAACCAGCTGGGTAGAAAGACGGCAGGTGAAAACGGAACTCTTCTGCGTTGCTGCTGCTGATGGCACAGATGGCTAAACTGACACCCAGCTGCTGCAACTGCACAATTAGTGACAATGCACTGTTTGTAGTCCAGCACAACGCTTTCCCTCAAATAAAAACTAACAGCGTTTCAGACTCCACTAAAAAGAAAAATCAGGGGGCTCCTTAGATCGCAGCCATCATGAGAATGCCTTATGCATGTTTCAGTTTCCTAAACCTACTGAATGCCATCAGAGCAAACGCTGTATCCACCAAACTCTGGTAATCAACAGTTTACCTGCAGAACATTTTCACCTTTAAATTAAAAGTATTTGGAGGAGTTGCAGGAGGGGAGGGAAGGGGGATAAGATAACGTAAAGTAGAGGGGGGGAGGGGGGGGGAGAGCAGTTCAGGAGAGGGGGAAGAGGGGACCGGAGGGCGAGGATGGAGGGTGGAGAAGAGGGGCAGCGGGGAAGGGTAGGAGGAATGTGAAGGAGTTTTCATACGTTGCACTGAAGCATGTATATTGTCAATGACTGTGTGCATTCTGTCTTGGATATGAGGATTGTGCATGCATGTATAACTTCAAGCATGTGTCCTTGCGTATGTGTGTTAGCACGCATGTATGCAAGCACATGCATGCCCATGTGTGTGTGTTTGCTTGTGTGTGCATACATGATTGAGTTGCAAATCACTGTCACGACTATGAACGCATACTATGTGTTCAGATCTGTTTAAGTGTATATATACATCATATGTGCTCACATAAAAACACACACACATATACCCACTCACTCACGCACAGGCACACACACACACACACACACACACACACTCACACATACCCACACACACAATCTACTGTCCCTTTCAGTCCCCCAGCAACACAGCCTATCCCTGCACACACACACACACACACACACACACACACACACACACAACACACACACACACACACACACACACACACACATACACACACACGCACACACACTCTCTTTACTGTCCCTTTCAGTCTCCTAGCCCATCCCTGAACACACTTTCCTACACAAATACAAATAACACCGACAACAAACTTCCCCAACCTGTTTTCTACTGTGCCACCTGGAAGCCCCACACATATCAGCAAGGCTCATCTTCCCCTGAATCAACTTCTGACTCAGCCATCGTCCCTGCACCGGCTTGATCTTCTGACGCTTCTTCTGCCTGATGGTTTTCTCTTGACGCATCCTGGCCTCTTCTATGGCCGAGGTCTGCCCCCTGCGGTCAGACGATACCATGGCTGGTCCACACCGACTGCTGTCTGTATCCTCTGATCTATCCTGAAGACTGACGTTTCGAAGAGTTGATTCTGAAGGGCTAGTTCCAGCACCGCTTCTCCGAGTCAAAGTTTTTGCTTCATCCACCTTCACATCAACGTCTCCTCCAGACGCATGTCCAGAATCATTCTGACCACTGGAAATCTTGGCCTTTTCAGATTGATTTCCATCTTCTGATGTCCCTGGTTCTTCATCTGAACAGTGTGACTGCGTCGAAGAAACTTTACTGGCAACGCCAGAAACACACTCGGACTTATTCCACCTGTGGAGAAGGTTTGAACTTAGGTTTCTGAGCAGCAGCAGTGTCACCTGTACTCTTTTGGACCAAGGGAGGAGAAAACTTGGGCTTCTTATAAGGGGGCTGAAATGTCGAGGTGGATTTTGTGGGGTAGGAACACTTGGGTGGGGACGGATTTGACTGGCTGGATATCACAGGCGGAATAAAAGGTTTGGGGACTCTTTTGGCCACCCTGAAAAAATAAAGGCAAGTTAGTCTGCAACGGTATAATCATTTCAAACAATCAACATATACTTCCAAGACAGCACACCTTAACACAACAAAGAACGATTTTCAAACAGCGAAAATGACATGCATGGCAGCTCTTCTCAAATGCAACAATGAATGATCCTTTAGACCTCTGATGGTATCTAAACCCACAACATCCTAGTCTTAAGTCCATGACACTTGCCACAGCACCAATAATGCCAACTGTAAATCACAAACAAAAAATTACTATCTGCTCACCTATCAGTAACATCACATGCAGTTAATGGCAGCAGTTTGAGTCTCTTGGCTGACCGATCATGAAGAATGGCTGCAATGAGAGAAACAAAGGAAAAAAGTAGCATTAAAAGTGTTTTCATGCCTAATCAGCACATGATATTATTCTAATTTTTTTTAAAGAAAAAGAAACAAAACATCATATTTCCACAACATATGGACTCTCCACAAAATCATAGTAAATCAGAAAGTGTGCAGCATTTACAGGGAAAGCAAGAAGTAACCAACAGCAAACAATCAAACATAAAATACTGCAAAATTGTTGTACAGATTTTCTTGTTAAAAGAATTCTAGACCTAAAACTTCAAAACAAATCAATCCAAGTAAATACGTAAGCAAAATAAAATGACCAAACAAAAAGCACTTAAGCCTACTACATGTAATACAACTGATGTGATTATGAAGACAAGTAACTCACAACAGACACAATAACAACAACAGAAGTAAGACATTTGTCTTGATAACAGTAACTCAGATTGGAGCGCCACACCAAATAAAATCCATCTACCTTCAGAATCTGCACAGACAGCCATCCTCTTCACTGACACTCTGTCTCCTGCATCAGAAATGAACATCAGCAACATCATAATCAGTGCAAACCCACAGTAACACTGATACAGACTGACAGTATCTAATCATTTCAGTCTAGTTTTAAGTTTCATTCTAACTGCTCAAGCCGACCCTACATGGTCTTATCTGAGGAAAAAAGTCCAATCCCCCCCAAAAGAGGATAATAAAAACAATACAATTGTTTACAAACTACCAGCATTAATTATGCAGGGGGTGGAGTGAAAAAAAGAATCACCAAGCAAGGAAAAGAAAACCGCCACAATATGTGCATCCTCTTGCATAAACGATGTGTACCCTAACCAACCTCCTAATTTCCCCATGCCTTCTCTTCATAGGCTCTCATTACAAATGAAAAAACAAACGAAAAAGGAACAAAAAAGAGGGGGTCAAGAAACTGGTCCTATGGAGAAACTTGTTAAGTTCACTTGTAGAAGTCACATACACAGTATTCCCGACATATTTCAGTTTAATCATTTCAATTCCTAACACATTCATTACCAAAAAAAATCATTTTGGCAATGTAATTTAGTCTCCAGACAGTTAACGTTTGCTTCTCATTTACAAACTTTAATGATAATTGAACTGTCACCTTCTATTCGAACAAACCACAGCTAAGAGACTGCTGTTCAACGTACCTTTTCCAGCCCTGCCACGACAATCTTCAGAGTGCTTCACGTCCTCTATCATTCCTCTGCTGTCATCACAGAGGACAGGCAGCAGATCCTCTTTGCTTCTTCTCTCTTTCCCCTTCCCTCTGTCTTGGCCCTCTGATGACACACTGGAGTCTACGCAATGTTGTTGGTGCACTGAAGATCCCGACAACTCTTCACGCACAGAAACAGCTGGAACACAGAAATCTGTAGTCTGTGATGGAGATGGCACACTCCTGACAGTCGGTAAAGAATCAGACATACCGTTTGGATCTTTCACTGATGGTGCGCATCTTAATTCTGATCCGGTTGTCTTAGGTGGTAAACTTTCAACACGATGGAAGTCTGCATCATCGTGGAAGAAACCGCGAGCATGTTTCAGGGCTCTGTCTGATATGCTGACGCTGTTTCCACTTGCTGTTTGGAAGGAAAAGCTTGGTGGTTGCACAGAGTCTAATTTCATCGTTTGAGTAGGTTCTAAGTCCCCATCCGCTCTCAGAACATTCTGCGCATGTTGAAGAGCTTTCTTGGAGACAGTGACGCTCTTTCCACCTGCTGTTTGAAATCCACGTGTTCTAGATGGAGGGACACGGCTCTCCCCCTGCTCAGCAGACACGTTCTGTACCGCACTGACTTTCCCATTTGTCTTTGGAGAATCACTCACTCTGCTGTTCTTCTGTTGACTGTTTTCAGACGTACCATCAGTTGAAGTTTTCTCCGAGTGGTTAGCGTTTTCGTCCTTTTCTGCGGCATCCAGCATTTTCCTGGAGTTCACCAGAGCATGTTCAGAAATACAGATTGGTTTTCCTCTGGCAGTCTCAAATCCTTGGAACCGTCTGGATGTGCTGAGGATGTCAAGTCCAGCCTCATCTGGGATTTTCTTGTCCTTTTTGTCATTACCCTCTTCAGCTGAGCTCAGCACTTGACGAGCATGCTGCAATGACTTGGCAGAGACGGACACTTTACCACCTCTCGCTGTCTGAAACCCTATGTGACTGGTATGAATACTGCTGTGTGTTCCACTTTGTCTTGATACATGTTCATGTTCAGAGTTTGAGAAAGATTGACCCAAGGTTTGTAGAGGTGATGTGACTGATTTAGTCACATTCCCACCTTTTGCTGTCTGGTGTCCAGCACTACTGTGCATTTTTTCCTCTGTTCGTTCCGTAATCTGATTGTGTCCATTTTCATGATCTGCTTGATTCTCTCCAGCATAAAGGACACTCCTGGCATGGGCCAGCGCCATCTTTGAAACAGTCACATGGGCACCCCCTGCTGTCTGAAAACCTGGAAAATGTTCTCTAATGGGAGTGACATGTGGATCTTTTGTGTCTCCTGTGTCTCTCAACTCTTCATCCCGCATGCATGCACAATCTGAATTGCAAGAATGTTCTTCAAGATGTGGTATGTTTCCATCTATTACAGATTGTGCTTTCTTTTTCAGTTCATTTGATTTTGTTCCAAAACAAAAGTTTCCGTCTAATTTATCACAGAAATTATCTGATCTTGCTCTACGACAAACATTTTCATCTAGCGTATTACCTAACTCGACTGGCTTTGTTGTAGGAACAGTATTTCCACATAAAATGTGAGGAGGTTGATCAGCTTCGTATGACCCATCTTTATTCATTTCTCGCACATATCTTGGCACTTCTCTAGAGTGAGCAACATTCTCTAAATCTTCAGCCTCAGGTGCAGCCGCAGCAGTGAAGTGTGCTGCCGGAGAACTCGGCAGAAACTGAAGAGGAGCCAGTGAAGCAGCGTTTTCTGTTGATTCCACCTCACTGGCAAACAGATGCTTCACCTTTTCCAATGAATTCACCGACACACAGACAGACTTGCCTGCAGCTGTTTGAAATCCAAACCCAAGACAAGATGATGTGCCTTTTACAGAACCAGCCGAGGTCAGTCTTCCAGACGACTGATCATAACTTTTCTGCTGACTCCCCAAGGAGGCATCACCAACACCACTAGGTTGCTGTATCGCTGTCTGACTCCTTTGGGAGGAAAACAACTGAGACAGGTCTGCTGTGATCTGAAATCCCTCTGAATCTGTGCAGAGGGTATGATCTCTTTCAGCGTGGGCACTCAACACATTGTCTGCGTCCTTGCTGGTATTGGATTTGCCATTTACCACACAGGTTTTGTCAGATGTTTCCAACATGCTGGGCATGGTTCTGGTTGTCTTGCTCTCTGGAATGTTGTGAGGTTTGGAACAGCTGGAGTAAGCAGCAAAGAGTGAATGTGCATGGGAGTCGCCACCTGCATCAATGTGCTGTGCAGCTCCTGCCGCGTCACTTCTCTCAGTGGCATCACATGGTTTACAAGTTTCCTTTCCATCTCCCCACTGGCTGGGATTCAGAGTGCACGAAATCTCTGACCAAGAAACATCACACAGTGAATCCACTTTTCCAGTGACCCTATCATCATCGTCTTTCTGAAACACTGAACTGCTGCCTAGCATGTTTGCCCCAACACTTTCCCTCCCTTTAAGAATTTTGAGTTGTTTCCCATTATTGTTCTGCGAAGGAGTTTCTCCAACTGCTGTGCCTCTAAGCTCAACCTTTTCCTTGGCTGTGGGAACACCCAACATCAGTCCGACGTCAGAACCAACAGGATCATTGTCAAAACAGTCTCCTGCAAAAATATCATCAATTCCTTCCATGTCTTGTCTGACACTGCTGAGAGCATCTTCTGTCTCTGGAAGTGCCTGGTAATGCTTCTCTTCCAACACAGCATCATAGCAGTGTACCGATTCACTAGCCTCACCACTAAGTTTGTTCTCCAGAGCGTCCTCATGATTGTCATCAGTCCATACGACTCCCCCACTGACCTCCACCTGACTGTGGTCCAGTTCACTCTCTAGACCACTCATCTCCACAAAATTTTTTTCAACAGAACTTGACTCAATGTCATCGTCATCACTGTCCGTCTGACCCATTTCATCCTTCTCAAAGGCTGAGTCTGTAGCAGGATCAGGAATGCTCGAATCAAAGTCAGATTCTTTCAGATCCAGAACTGCAGTTTGAATAGCAGCAAGATGATCTTCCGCTTTGCCTCCTCTTCTCGGCTCTCCAGACTCTCCATGGCTGAGAGACAGTTCTTTATCATCATAAGAAATATTCTCGTCCCACCTCAGAGATTCAAATGAGGCATTGCCCATCACCAAGGATTTTGGCGAATCTTGAATAGGCAGTCCCAGATTCATATCCTGGCACTCCCTTGTAACTACTTCTCTTTTTTCCAGACAAACTGACGATGACAAAACGGTCTGCATTACGGGAACATCAGTTGGTTTGGGGGAGGTGGACTCTGTCGCTTCATGCATGTCAAGGGAAAAATCTGTCAGAACAGCCTCAGACATTTCCTCATCATCCGTATTTGCATCATCATTTTTCCCACCATGTTCATGTCGGTACTTACTGCTTACATGCATCTGTGGTGCTGCATTTTTGTTCAGCTTTTGAACTGACCTTGAGGCATATCCTCCTACAGTCTGACCAGATGAACTGTTCTCATGTGACTCTACACAGTTTAGATCCACCAAAACCTTATCAGAATTAAAATCCGAAGAGGTACTCTGTGTGCATGTCTTTGAAACATGTGCCTGCTTTATAGAGGACTGGTCAGTAGCTTGACACTGTCCTTGCTGGCCAAGTCCACCTTTCAACATTTCTTCCATATTTTCAGCATTCCACACATCATCATCATCAGAAAATTCATCTGAATGTTTTCGAGTGGACCCCAAATCGCCTTCACAATTTATCCCATTCTTTTTATTGGTCACCTCTACAGGGCTGAAATGGTGCAAGATAGTGTTCTTCTGGTGCACAACAGGACACTCAGGTGCTTTTGCAGTGTACCGTTCTTCTGATGACACTGCTCTGATCACTGTGGGAGCTTTGAAGGGTTTGTAGCCCTGATGTACTTTACCAGGGGATGGTGAAGAGTGCGACAGTGTTTTCCCCGACACAACTGGTTTCTCTCCACTCAAGCTTCTTGGCATTACTTCATCCACACTGTTCTTTGTTCCGTGTTTTTCTGGGCCTTTGTTAAAGGGGAAACAGACTTTACAGACTTAACTGGCTTTGATTCAGCATCTGGAAGAAAATCAACTGATCCCAGTTCTCCCTCCACACTGTTCCAGAGGTCTAAAGCCATTTGTTGGGATTTTGAAGACAAATACATTGTTTTCCCACCTGCTGTTTGAAAACTTGTACTGGTATTAATCACAAGAGTCTCCATGGGGACATTTTTCTTTTGACCACTAACGTCAGTAAATTTGGAAACGGCTTCAGATAATGCACAAGTTTTGCTAGAAGTATCGGAAGTCGTTTTCATCTCAGCACAGGTAGAATGTAACTTACTATGAGCAAGATCTGCTCTTCCTGGATGCGTATCTTCACCATCAACATTTGTGTCAATTTGTGTCTCTTTCAACACTGCTTTCCACATGTCTACTGCTTTCCACATGTCTTCTGCTTTCTTCTGACCTGCTGACGACAGACTGAAATCTTTACCACTAGCAGTTTTAAACCCACCCATTCTGGACACAGCTGTTAAATCATCTGTACTGGGCGTTTCTCTTATACAGGATAATAATTTTCCTTGACTTTCATTGGAATTTCCATCTGCTCTGCAAAACTGGTCATTCTTGATGGTCCTGGTAACACCAGACAGCAGGATGTTGCCAGGCATCTCGGGTTCTACGGCTTTCTCCTCACAGTCATCCAAATCCACATTACCCAACACTGCAGCGTCGTCTTCAAAGAAAGCTTTAGCTGAAGCCAGGGCCTCTTTTGTAGGCTGTAACACCTTTCCTGCCGCAGATCTGAATCCAGAACATATACCACAGGTTTGTAAGGATGGGCTTACTGATGGGGCTTGGATAGGCTCTCTTTCATACAAAGTTTGTACTCTTTTAGTCGCTGGACTTTCCTGACATGTTGTTCCTGCGATACCAGCTTGTTCCTGCGATAAACTCACATCTGGACTGGCAATGTTAAGGCTCCATCCTGGCTGATCTGCAGCTCCCTTTTCAGGATGAGCAGATGCTGATGCCATGGTCACTTTTTCAGAATCTTGGTGAACAGCATCCCTTTCTTTGACAGGACTTGGCAGATCTGTTGCAGGCAGAGGATTTTCAACTGGCTGTACATCCAACTCATCATCCTTTTCCTTGAAAGCTTCTGGTAAACAACTTTTGGACTGAGAGAGCAGTTCCTGGGAAAAATCCACACCGAGCAACAACTCATTCTGTTGGTCTTCTTCAAAGCGGCTCTCCGCTATGTCCGTCTTGCTCTGGACATGTGTGTGACATGTCACTGGTGCCGAGTGTGGCCCGTGTGCTTCCAAGTCTATATCGTCGGCAACTGATGGGTCTGCATGAGGTAGAGAAAACGATGTTTCTAGATTCTGTTCAGATGGTCTAACTGGAGACAAAGTAACAAGAGTAGGAGACACTGTCTGAGGACTATCAGGCATGTCTGATGTATTCAGTTCATTCTCCTGCAGAGGCGTTAGCAATGACTTGCCATCAGTGTAAACTTCATCAGTGCATGATGAACGTTCAGTAGTTGTGCTAGCTGTACAAATATTTTTGCGAGTAGTCGGCTTCAGTAAAATTGAACGCTCCTCAGTAATTACAAGTTTTCCTGTCTCAAACTGATGCTTGTCTTCAGGGAGACTTTCTTCCGGAGGCTGATTGTCAATCTTTGCTTCAGTTTCAACATCAGAAACTTCTCCACCAAATTGTTCAATGTCTGACCAGTCTGGGTCCTCTTCCATCCTGTTTTCATTCCTTTCTGATAGCACTGATGTGTTAGGTTCACACTTTTCCGTGAAGTTCATTCTCACAGTTTCTGAAGTGCCACCGGCTACACAGTTCACATCACGACTCAATGACTGTGGTCTGATGAGAGGGTTGGTGGAGGGGGATGTAGGCCGACATGGGACTCCAGAGTTTTTCACTGTATTCTCTGTCTTGTTGAAAACAACGGGACCCTCAGCAGGCTTCTCTTCATGCTGATGATGCTCCACCACCTTGGCCTGAAAGCAAAATTTTCAGCACTGTATCCATGATTTTTGTTCTTCTAAATCCCAAAATTTCAGTGAAAAGATGCACGTGTATTCAATGAAAAGATGCATATCTCTCCAATAAGCACAAAGTGAGTGACAAACACAGCGAAAATTAAGCCAAGTCAACATAATCATCATCATCATCATCAACACCATTAACTTATGTAATCATAGATGTACCCTGAGGATCTTGGAGGAACCATTTGCCAATGGAATACTGATTTTTATCTCTACTCATCAGTATTGCAGCTTGCAGGTTTAGTTCCATGTCTGATAAGACAAACCTATTGACTGCAAATTTTTTTTCTTAAAGTCAGCTGCATGTGCAGTTCAAGAAGAAAATAAATGAACTCACCAATAATGATAGCTCAACATATTTTACAAACGACCGAAACATTGTTCTGTCACAACACCTCACACTGATGACTGCTTACACTGTTAACCCCTTGTCTGCCACTGAAGAACATGCTTGTCATTGAATGACTGTCACATCCTCATGATGGTATAGGGTGCAGAGATCAGGTCTTGTCCTCTTTCACATGACAGAGGATACAAGTTCACTCAGGTGAAGCAGCTGACCGCTTAACCTCTACGCAGGTATAGCTGCGGCTGATCTCTTTAAAGTGTGCATACAGTATAGTTAGTCTCCTCTAAATCTGTTCGCAGTGATCTACTGTCAGTAAAGATCAGCAGACAAAGGGTAATATGCTAGCAACAGAACATGTATGGTATGTCTTATGTGTGTACTCTGTGTATCTCTCTTTAGAAAATATTGATTATACCTGTAATAATGCACAAAATCCATTCAGTTTATTACGAAAGTCCACAAGCAATTGCATACTTTGCCAAACTTAAAGTTGTGTTGAGAAGAAAATGTATCCCACGAACATCAACAAGCAGAATTAAAATTTCCTATGTTGTTTTCCTTCAGAACCCCAACCAGGACGCTATGACAGACACTTGTGCAGTCCTAGATCTTCACTGATCCCTGTTCTTAGTTATTACAGCCATCTGTTGTACACAGGCCATCGCAGACAGAGCATCAGCGTCAACATCAAGAATCAACACCAGCAGCATGTGTCAAGATGACAGTCTTGCCGTTTTCTGCACACGTCATGCACTGCCAAACAGGCAAGTTTTCATAAGCCTTGGTCACACGTATTCTAAAACATAATTCTATATTTGGCAAGTGTCATCCAAAACTATAACAAGGAAAACTAGTCTAGTGTCTGTGACAGTCAACAGGTAGGTGTGCCTGCACAGGATTTCCTGGCTAAGGTACAATTCTAAATAAAACTGTGCATTTCTTTATCCTTTAAGTCTGTCATCTTCTCTTGCTTTGTCCCTCAGTAAAGAGAGTATTCGCTTGCACTCTCATCTGACTGGTGGAGTCAGACATCAGAGGGGCATCAAGATTGTCTGAATATGAGCAGTTCTAAATCCCAACATAAAAAAAAAATTAAGCCTGGCATCAAAACCCGCAGCTATGACTCAGATACCTGCAAACAAGACAAACAATCATACATTAGAAATGATCCTCAGTCTCTGATGCTATGCTCCAAAATCACGATTTTAACGTACATGTATCTGCTAGACCCCACACCCATATCTATTTATCTCCCAAATACTATTGGTGAACTTTTCTACAAAAAATGAGAGTATTATTTTGAAAAAGACTGCATACAATTCTTCAAAATTTTTGCTGTAGTTCTAGTAAAAGCGCTGGGGAGGGAGGAAGAAAGAGTGGAGGGGGGGGGGCAAGAGGCACCTCTTAAGGCGAGGGGCATTTGATTTTCCTTAGGCTGGCCATCGCATACAGGAAGAATCACATTCCTGATCTTGCAATAGCTGCAGTGAGAATAAATTTCTCCAACACATTTCTTTCAAACCTGATTCATTGGCATACTTCAGGAAAAATTTCGTCTGTCTTGGCAGTTTTTTCATTATTTTTTGGGCACGTAATCCCCTCTATTCTTCCTACCTATTGACATATTGTCGAAAAGGCAGACTCGGCCAGATGAGATTTTGCACACAAGTTAGCAAGAGTTGCTGTTCTTTGGTCAAACTCAAAGCACTCACATTGGTACACTGAAACAACACTGTGGTTAATCCTCAAATGCGATTATCACTCGAGAATTCCATGTCTAGATTTGTTTTTCTGTGGGTTTTTGCTTTGTTTTATTTTGGTTTGGTTTGGTTTGGTTGGTTTTCTGATTTGTCTTATTTGTTCTATACTGAACAACATTAAAAACGCACCGCTTGCCAAAAGACCCAGACAACGTTGGTAGTACAGAATTATTTAATGAAAGTAAGCATATTTGATTACGCATCCATTTTTCAATTAAACAAAATGTCTGTTCTTGACAAGAATGGCCGAATTCATCTGAAATTAGCTGGCGACTTCACTAGGGTCCCTGTCAAAAAGTACACCATGACGAGCATGTCCGTCCGCGAGCTCTAATACCGAGTGTGTCCGCCATTTGCCCCGATGCACGCTTGGCAGCGTCTCCTCATGGAGTAGACAAGGTTGTGCAAGAACGCCTGTGGCAGTCCATCCCACTCCTCGGTCAGTGCGCGCCTCAAATGATCGAGAGTCTTTGGACGTCTTCCACGGGCCACAAGACGCCCCAGCTCATCCCAGACGTGTTCAATGGGAGCCATGTCAGGGGACAGAGATGGCCAGGGCAACACGGCAATGTTGTTCGCCTGGAGAAACGCAGCGGTGGCTCTTGCGGTGTGGGGTCGTGCATTATCATGCTGGAAGAACTGCAGCTCCGGGTGCTGGCCAAACAGTGGGACGACGTGGTTCTGCAGCACCTGCTGGTACGTGTTGGCATTCACATGGTTGTCAAAAAAGTACAGAGGTGTCCGGTAGTCATGACTGAATGCCCCCCAAACCTTCAGACTGCCCCCTCCCCATCTATCGGCTTCAAACACGCAGCAGTTGGCGTAGCGTTCCCCGACACGCCTCCAGACTCTCATTCTCCTGTCAGCATGAGATAACGCGAAGCGACTTTCGTCAGAGAACAGCACAGCTCTCCACTGACGTCGTGTCCATGGCAGATGCTGGTTGGCCCACTGCAGGCGTTGCTGACGGTGTCTACGGGTGAGGACTGGGCCAACATGAGGGCGTCTACGGTCTTGCATTGAGCCCTGATTCTTGCAAACGACGTCGAACGGTTTGTCCAGACACTGGACCCCGTCGACCAACCACCTGGCGACATGTTTCTGCTGCTGTAAGGAATCGATTACGAAGATGAAGCTGTCGAATGTATCGATCTTGCGCTGGTGTGGTAACACGAGGTTGGCCCGTTCGGCGCCGATCAGTGGTGGAACCAGTTGCTGCCAAACGTTGTGATAGCCTTACAATTGTAGAGTGACTGCAGTTCAGTTGTCTGGCTGTCTCTCTCGATGACATGCCGACCATCAACATTCCAATGGCTCGCTCGCGTTCTTGCATAGACAGTCGCGGCATTGTTTTCGGACCACTTCGCCTGGTCGAATGACAATTGATACCGTTTTCCAGTCGGCATGACTTCAAACTCACCATTTGAGAAAAGAAACAGATGAGCTACGTTCAGTCTCGGCCCCAGTGGCAAAAAAAGTGTTTTGGGCGAGTTGCACGTGGACGTCACACGAACGTTGGCAAGCGCGGAGAAACCGAGGCAGTGTGAATCTGTGTCCCTTAAAAATTGTGTTAATATACCAAATCCAAATACACATTTTTTCCAAATGGGAAATCGGCAAATCAAAACGGTGCGTTTTTAATGTTGTTCAGTATATTTTCACTAAATCTGCATACAAAATACAGTGACATTGTATGGGTTGACAAGTCTGCTAACCAGTCTAGTCCTTCATGATGTCCGTCCTTCAGTCTGTCTCTGAACTCCAAAATGTCCACCTTCCACTATGCTCTCTGTGCATGACACACTGCGGGCCAGCATCAAGCCAAGTAACAGCGTTTAACAGCTCTGAGGAGAAGTTTCTGCATGCCAGAATACGTTGTCCTACTGATTTCCTATCTCACTACTACAATCACTTGTTTTGGCTCTCTGAAAGAGGCAAAGGACCATGAAAAATGAAAACCTTCGTACTGATAACCAGCAGGAATACTAGCAATAATACAAGACTGCATGTAAACATACACATGTAGTGACATGCACTCACACACACACACACACACACTTAATACACTATACAAAACCACAAAAAAGACAGACCAACCTGAGGTTGTTGACCAACGCTGACCCCAGCAGGACTGAAATCAAACACCCTCTGCGGACATGTCTTCAGGATTTGAGAGGACGTGGGGTACAGGAAACGAGGCACCATCTTCCTCCCTCCAACCCCAGGCTTCCGCTTGGACTGGGCACTGCCAAATTCAAGCACTTTCATTTGAACTCAAGTCAAAAACATTTTGACATTTTGGCTTCACTTTACTGTTGTTCTTTGTTTTGGTGTGGGTTCTTTGTTTGTTTGTTTGTTTTGTATTTGTCCCATGCATTCTCGTGCTGACTGCTTTTAGGGGGGAATTATTTTGTGCATTTGTTGTGTGCTGTTTGTAACTTCTGAACAAGGCATTTAGGCCCAAAAGTTAACATGTCTGTTTTTGTGAAGTACATGAAACTTGCCTTACTTTACACCTTGTATTGTGAGTTCATTTGATTTCATATCTGTATTTTTCAGGAATGCTGCAGTCTGTTTCATACTCCATGACAGCAGGTCGTAAAAATGCCCTGGGGGAGGCGTGAGCTGAGAGCTATTCCTACAGACCTCTGTAGGCCTTGGTCACGTGTGAAAGGGTAGAGACTCTGTAACTGCTCCTTGCATGCCTTCCCTCTCCTGAATCCTGTAGAATGGCCTCAGGCACAGAATGATAATTCATATTGGTGTGATCTCCCACACCAGACTGTAAGTTAACAATGCTTCATAACCTCGAAAAAGTAACTGAGGTTCTCAGCTGCTAAAGTTCCATTTTTAGAATACTGAGTTGATTTGCCACCTGATAAAGTCAATTGTCTTAGGACCTGCTGTCATAAGTGAAGCATTTATTCTTAATCGCTTCGCTTGGAGGAAGGCCCTCTCAGATTATACTTATCCCTGTTGACCAGCTTTTGACCTTTGATTAATCAATATACATCTCCATGTCAGTCTAAGCTAATGTGACAACAAAATCTGTCGCACACTTTATGCATGCTAAGAGTATACTGGTACTAACACGCACTTAAAAAAATGAAGATAAGGAAGGAATAAAGGATAAACAAAGGGTATGCAACACTGGACTACTGCTGCCATGAAGAAACAACAGATAAGATAATGTTGCTTATAGCCCAGCCGACCGCAGAGGGCCACATCAGGGCTGTGAAGAAACAACAACAAAGCTCTAAATGAAAAGAATTAACCATTAAACCACAACCCATTAGTACTTCCGACCGTTTTTAACATCTTAAGAATAATTCTTAGTGAGTCCGCCAAAACAAGGACAAATTACAAGACAAAACAGTTTTGTTTACATCAATAATCTTGTGTTAACTGATAATCATTAAATCAAAAGTAAAGAATCTTGCCTGTAAAACGAAATCAAAATTAACTGAATTATCTTTTCAGTTAGATACAGATCTTACCTTTGAATTTGAGGTGTCACCTGATTCTGTTCCTTGCATTCCTTGGACAACCCCTCACCATTTTTCATGGTCACATTTGCCGTCATTTGATTTTTAACAGCACAGTTGATCTTTTTGTCCAACTCCTGGCATTCAGTTCCATGTAACCCACCAGAACTTACATCCTTGATTATTTTTTCACCAGATGGTGTCCCTGGTTGTAACATTTTGGGTACAGTCACAACGAAATGTTCTTTTGTTGGTGGCACACACTCACCCTTTGATACCAAACTGCCTTTATGGCCAAGTCCATGAGTGTTGTCATCGTCAAATGTATCTCTGGAACGAATGACTGGAACCTGTGAAACTGGTGTCGCGGCTGGTATTTCAGTCTGATTTTCTAATGCTGACAGTCCCGCTGATGCTTCACATTTTTCTGTGTTAAAGCTTTGACTTTCCTTTGTTTCTGAAGGTTCATGGACTGAAGACGTTGACAAAGTCGGCATGTTGGATAATTTCCGAGGATCATTTTCCTTCACATTTTCTGCGGAGTTGTCAAACACATTTTCTTTCACAGCGTCACATTCTTTACCTAAGACAGACTGCTGGTCTTGCACATGATTTCCCTTTGTTTCATCATCATCTTTCAAAGGAGCTTTTATCTTCCTTCTCTTAGTCTTTGTGTATCAGTTTCTATATCTACACTGTCCTCAAGAAATCGTACTCTCTTTGCAGAAAGACAATTGCGACTCTGCTTCTGTGTTGCTTTTAGAATGGAGGGTGGTGTTGCTGCGGTTATAGGAGAGAGGTTATCTGGGACGCACATTTCTCTGACACCAGTCTCTCTCTTGGGGTCTGGTCATAAGCACTGCTTGCCACTGCTTCCGGTGTAACACATTTCTCTCCATTCACACCGACATCTGAAGTTTTCACTGTACACTGGCTGTCAACATCGGACTTCATCTGCTCATGATGACTTTCATCTTCATCTATCCTTTCTCCGCTCCAGGTACTTATTAAGTTGGATTCCTTCTCCTCTGGGTGAGCTGGCTGACGTGTATGAGCACCTTCCACCTCTCCTGCTCCTAGCACCTGCTCATTGATGGTGCAACATGAAACATTAGTGCCAGGTTTTACTTCATCTCCTTCACACTTTTCCAGGGCCGAGCTGACAGCAGCGACTGTCTTTCTTTTGGCAGGCGCACGCTTCACAGAGGTTTCTGGACTGCTGAAGAAGTCAGCCAAAGCCTTACCCACTGAAGACATTACTGGGTCGGTAAACTCATTGCTCAGATCTCTGGGTTTAGTTGTGAGTCTGTTCAGCCTTCTGCGGCTCAATGGCTTGCGGCTTGGAGGGTTTCCCCATGTCCTCCCCAGTTCACAGGTTCACCTTTGGGTGTAGATGTGTTAAACTGGGAACTCTTCATCACTGATCTAGAATTACCACCACAACTGTTTTTTAAGACAGACGACTCTGAACTCCGAACTTCACGATGCTGAACAGTGTTCTGTCGTCTTACAAACATTTCATCGGTCTGTAGGAACGAATTCCGAGACTCGCATGTTTCCAGGAACTGAATGTCTGGCACCTTTTGCTGAGAAGAAAGTTCTGCCGGAGACTGATCCCTGCTGTTTTTCAGACCTGAAGCTTTCCAGGCTGTGGCACTGTCAGTGCAGTGGATCTCCACCACAGGTCTTCCAGCACAATCACAACAAGCTGTGTCAGCCGACTGGCCTGTATATGCATCACCTTTCAATGTTCGGCAGTTCCTGCACGTTCCAAGGCTGTACTCCCGTCGCTGTAAAGGTGATTCAGAGTGGGAGATGTCCGAGGTAAATAAGGAGGCCGAGACTTCTTCTTGCTCCACAGTCACATTGACGCTCGTCTCACCTAACTCGCTGTCCTCTGCAGAGTTGTTGGGGGTGAACAGAGCTCGTGCTATCACCTGTAACGTAGAAATGCTTAATATGTTGTGAACTTTGTACTAACATAACTTCAGTATTTAATGGGTGAGACGAAGTAAGACTCATGTCTACAGCATCTGTGTGCTTGTGCGAGGAAGTGATGTCACCATTAACACTCTAAACTGATCATGAAAAATAATCATAATTAAAAAGCATGCAGACATCATATATCATGACATTTGCTACCTATTTTGATTAATTTTGTTCACAACGAACTTAGAGGCGTTGATGGTAATATCACTACCTCACAAAGGAACAGAGGTTTCGAAAGCATCAACTTCATTTCATATCATCCACCAATACTGAAGTTACAAGACTTCAAAGGTTACAAGTTTGACAAGCACAGGTGTCCCCAATTATACCATGAAACTGCCCAGAGACAAAAACAAAACTGTACCGAGAAAACAGGTCTCTTAAAGTAAGGAAGAGAGTCTTTACTGAGAGGTGAATCTAGTCCAGAGCAAAAGATGTACCAGAACAAGTCCTTAAGGGAGAGAATCTTTATCTGGATGTCAAACTACTGCAGACAAATTGTCTAAACACTAAAGAAGGGAGGTAATCTAAAACAAAGAAAGAACTATTCCAGAAGATAAGATAATGTTGCTTATAGCCCAGCCGACCGCAAAGGGCCACATCAGGGCTGAAGAAAGTCTTAAATGAGAGTGAGTCAGATGGGAGGCAAGTCCAATACAGATACAGACAAACACAACACTTCAAGAAGAATAAGTCTTCTTAGTACAACTGGAGGGGGCGGGCGGTACTCCTAAGGTCTCACCTTCTCTTTCTCTCCTTCCTCTGGGATAGGATTCTCTGGAAAACATAAAAACATAAGATCAAACCTTAACACAATTTTACAACAAAACTGAAGCCCACTGTAATTAAGTCAGCTGACAACAAGTCTGTTGTACACAAGTGATTTTTTTTTTTTACCTCTGCCAATGCTTTTCTTTGAGTCTCCAAGTCTGGTTTGAATAAATATGGAGCTGATCTAATTGTTCACTTTGACTCTAATGTCAGAAACTTATCTTAAAACATCCTGCGCAATGTTTCTTTCAGCTTGGAAGTGAAGGCATGTGTATGCGAGTGTCTGAGTGTGTGTGTGTGTGTGTGTGTGTGTGTGTGTGTGTGTGTGTGTGTGTGCATGCGCGCGCGCATGTGTGTGCGCACGCATGTGTGTCTGTGTGCACCAGCACGTGCACACATGCATGCATGTTTGTGTGTCCATGTGTGTGTCTGAAGCAAGCTAACTTCCTGGAAAAGAAAAGTGTAAGAAAAAAAAAAGACAAACGCAGGAGAGAGGAATCACATTACAAATAAGTGCTTCCAAATACCATCAATACCAAAAGTTATCATGTACCTTTCCTTTCTTGATTCGTACGATTTCTTGATTCATACAAACTTTTCATTCAGGTCTCTTTTAAAATTTCAAATGTAAAAGAAAAACAAACAAACAAACAGACAAAATACATTTTTATGAGAATTTACAGTAAAAAGCAGGAAACCTCAAGAAACTTGAGCAGATATAAAGTTAGCTGTGTGTTGCACGCCTGTCCGAGAACAAACGCTTTCCTAGCATAGGTGAATTTTCAGACAGCATTTGAACAGAATCCTCTCTCTTCTGAGTGCCTTCCCTCCGCCATATCACAGGTAGTTGGCAGGTTAGAACAGTATTCTATTTGGGTTATCTTCCCCTGCCACAATTGCAATTGTTCAATCAAAATTGCTTTCCCTGATCAGGAGTAGATAACCCATGTGAGGTTTATTTCCCTTCTGAAATGGCAATTGGTTTACAAACGTTGATTCAATTATAAATTCGATCAGAGTATTCATTAGGTCAAACAAGCAGAAAATTGTAAAGACTGAGTTGCATGCACAAAGTAGAAGCGCATGTGAATACCTAAAATCTGCTGAATGGGGAAAAAACATGTTATGTCACATGTGAGCACGTGTGAAATGACGTATGGTAAGAAGGCTTCTCCCATACAGTGACCATCAATAATAGTACACATTTGTCAGCTGGGTTGAATACCCAAATTTATGGGTAGATATGTATTCTAGTCTTAATGGATTATTGTTTTACTGCTAACGTCTGACTGCTGCCAAAGTTTTATTCTGTCCTGATCTTGCATTGAGGTTCTGTGAACAGCACCATTCACGCAGAGTGTGCTGCATAAAGCAAGGTGAAAGGTCAGGTTATGCAAATGTCCCAACAGTGTGTCTTGCATGTGGCTGGCTATATCTGCAGAGTGTAGTGCGTCTGAAAACTGTCTCAATGCAGTAAATGTCTCCTACGTCTGCGGGCTACCTTGTGCAAGCTCTCCACATATATAAATGTGGAGAGAAATACAACTAGGTAATCATGGAAAGGGGAGCTTAGTAATGAAAAGCCAATGTAAGAATTTTCATCGCAAAACTTACACACACCTCTGAAAAATCAATCAGAAACATTTTCAAAACACGAATACATACCACTTTGGAAAGAAAAAACATACTCACTTGAATATACATGAAATACCCTCAACATTAACCCCAAGTCTCATCCACCCCTTCTCCATTTCTCCTCCCGTCTCCTTCCAGTCTTCTGCCCATTTTCTCATTCATTTTTCAAATAAGTTCCGTTAAGTGGTATACACAACCAGCAAAATATTTTGTACCTTTACCCTAAATTTTCCTGCATAAAAGTCACAATAAAGTCTGAAAGTTTTTCAGATGCTTGTCATTCTGCATTAAGACGATTTAAAGGATCTTAAAAGGATCTCCTAATATTTCATATGGACCTACAAACTGATCTGTTTACACTTTAATTATGTATAATTGCAGTGGTACAAATTCAAACAAAACTTGCACCAAAGGTCTTACAAAATTATTTTCATAGTCTCTGCATCTGAGTCTTCAGTTCCAGTATCTATGTCACATAATCTTAAAACTCTTCTTCTGTTTTACTCTGTTCAGTGGCTGCACCCAGCGCATTATCCTGTTTGTTGTTTGGCTTCTGATGATCAATTGTGTTAATGTGCTGGCACCAAATGGGACTCTCCCATCAATCCCAGATTCAGTGTCTGTAAAAAGCACAATGTCCACTGCCATTTTCTGAATTCATGCTTTAGATTGAATATGGATCTTCTCGAAGCCACTCAACCTGTCCTGGAAAAAGCACTTTCCTGGCATTTTCCACAGAGATGTAAGATATAACTTCCGTATCAACTCTCTTCAGAGTGGCTTCCCTCCACCATATCACTTGCATTATGGTGAATTGCATCCCACCTTCCTTTGCCTTCAGCTTCAAATATCAAAAATGATTTTTCAAGTTATGATTTGGAATTTTTGAAAAAGAAAGTTATGAAAGTCCTTGAAAAGATTCTGAGCTGTGAAAAGAACATTGTGCTGGAATGAAAGGACCAATTATTGAAATAAAAGGAGTTAAAAGGCCTTTTATGGTCAATTCAGGTAATGAGGCCTTAACAGGACCTAGAAAAGGCTCTTACAAGGCCTGACCTGCTTGCTTGCAACCTAGCAGTTCTGTTGACGCCGGTGCAGTGAGCAAGTTGTAAGACCTAATTGCAGTAGACGGTTGTACTTTTCCCGGCCACTCACTCTTCAAATCGCTGCTGGGTGGAGTTGCCATGGAGCTGGACCATGAGAGATCAGTAGTGCTGTCTGCACTCAAGGCCAGCAGACGCTGTTGATCATCACCTTGGTCACCGTCCAGCCCCAGGACAGTAGCCACACTACTGTCCTTCTCCTCTTCTGCTCCGTCATCACTTGTGCCACTTTTGTTGAGGATGGTGGACTCTACCAGTGGGCTGGGGAAGAAAAAAAATACACATTTATGAGCTAACACAATGACAATACTCAAACAGGCATGTACAGAGTCCCATTTTCATTAATTATGAAAAAAATAACTTACTCACCCACTATCATTTCTGAGGCCATGTAAGACCATGTGGCAAAAGCTTGGCTGTGTTTGGAGTTGTTCTGTCCTCACCTGTCAGCAAAACAGCAACAACTGGGGCTGCAGGCTGTGCGCAGCACTTTGCTCTGTGGTGGCATTTTTGGCCACTAGGCTCTGCACTTATGACATACAGGCTGGTACGCCCACGGGGATGTTTCTGGAGAGGTTCTGTTGTGTTGCATCCAGTGGCCATTACAAGAGAGAACAGTTATGTCCTTTGACATTCTAATGAAACGCCATGTGTGTACCTGCACCCTAGGTCCACCAAGCACAGGTTTCCAAAGATGGTGCAGGATTGCTCTCTGCTGGTTGGCTTGGCAGGTGAGGACAGTATTTGTTTGAGTCTCACAGGTGATACTTTCTTTTTTTGTTTCTTAAACTGCCCATTTTTCTTTCATTTCCCTGGGTACATCAAATGTCTTTCTAATTTGGGTGCAGTTGGAGAAGAAACACAAAATTTGTTTCTTAATTGACCTGAGATGTGTCTTCCCACAACAGATGTCATGTTCCGTTCTGATGTGTTTATCATCACCACATCTCAAAAAATTATGTTCCCGCTCCCTAATATCTTATTGGATAAAACATATCATATATATTTGTTCTTCATTTAATAATTTCCATTTTGGAAAATATATGCTGTTCTCAAGCTTTCACACAAATAACAGAGTACATGCAGTTGCTGTACAAAAAATACTCAAGAACAGCAGCACTTGCTGATGTTGGACATTTCCATTTTGATCTCAAGCAAAAGTACCACAAATACACACATGTATCTGCATGTCTCAATAATGTACAAATACATCCAGTTACTTTTGGATGCTGAGACTTTCTACTTCAGCTCTGGGCAATGATCAAGGCCACAATCCATGGTGGTTCTGAACAGACTATAATTTTCATCCCAGCTATCATTAATTAGAATCATCTTTTTTTTTTCTGTTGTTTGTTTTTGTTGTCAGATAATTTCACTCCAGTTCTTCATTTGAAAACTACATTTCATTCTGAAGAGAAAGACACATAAGATACACCACACATTTTCTGTCTCTGATGATATGCAACTAGGAGATGGGCAGAAAGAAAAAAACGAGAGAGGGAGTGAGGGACTGGTCTGAGAGAGAGAGATAAAGAGAGTGGACAGACACAAGAACAGGATGTGGGGGAGTAAGGAAAGAGACACAGTGGAAAGAGAGGGAGGCATTGGGGCAATGACACCAAAAAAATGACAGAGGGAGTGGAGACAGACACAGAGGATGTGAAGGAGTGAGCAGAAAGACAGGAAGAAAAGAGACAGAAAGCGGGTGAAGGAGTGGGGAGAAAGAGAGACAGACCGAACAGAGGCAGAAAAGGATTGTGGGAGAGTGGGGCAAAAGAAAGAGTTAAAAAGGCAAAGAAATGCTGAGTGAGAGTGGGGTAAAAAAGAAGAGAGGCAGATACAGATAAAAGGGGGAGTGCGGTTAAACTTGAAAAGTATGGAAAAAGGCTGAGAGGCTGCAGGAGTGTGGTGCAAAAAATAAAAAAATAAAAAAGGAGACAAAAAAGAGACAGACAGCGGGAAGGGGAGGGGAAAGATGAAGTGGAAAAAGACAGAGATGAGGTGGGGATGGGAAGAGACACTGGAAAGAGTACACACACACACACACACACACACACACACACACACACACACACACACACACACACACATTCACACACACACTGAAATTCAGAAAGAGAGAGAAACAGAAAGAGAATGAGAGAAAGGTGGGAGGAACAGGTGGAAGGATGGGGGGAGAGAGAGAGAGAGAGAGAGAGAGAGAGAAGAGAGAGAGAGAGAGAGAGAGAGAGAGAGAGAGAGAGAGAGAGAGAGAGAGAGAGAGAGAGAGAGTGCTGAGGGGGAAATGCAGAGACAAAGAAAGGAGGTGGAGGTGGGGAGAAAGACATACTATGAGAGTGGAATAAGACAGAAAGACAGTATGATGGAGCAGTGGGTCGAGGTGGGGTGGGAGAGGGGGAGGGGTTTGTGGGGGGAAGGAAGGCAACCATGCTTAGAAGGAGAGACACAAAGAGTGGAAAGATATAGAGAGAGAATAAGAGGAACAAATCAAATTTCATGTTCTTTTCTTTATCCCAACAAATGATGTAAGTCACTTCTTGACCTCCAACTGAAGATTGCACAAGTTATTTCCAAAACAAGTACAACAAATTCAGTAAAGGCTAATGAGTTGGTCTCGTCAGCAATCAGTAAAACTAAAATATGCAAAATGCAATGGTCCACTTTCCCACTCCCAATATTAAGTCGACCAAAAATCAAAACAGCACCCAGAACCAGTGGCCGGTATTCATGTATTTCATCATCCTAACCAGTAAAATACTAAAAATTGCTACTAAATGCACACTCTAAAAACTAACTGCCAAATACAAGGCCATATACTATGAAATTTTAAGATCTGAGAATAAATATCATTTTGCTTGCAACCGTCTTCATTTGCTAATCAGACAGCACCGCTATCTGAACATCTTGCCATCTGTAGATGTAGGTTACTGTCAGCATCAGCTGATGAAAACGCTTGCAAAACCATTTCCAACAAAGACTAGCATCCGAAGATAAGATAAGATAAGATAATGTTGCTTATAGCCCAGCCGACCGCAGAGGGCCACATCAGGGCTGTCACCACGTTAAAATCAACTCACCAGTCATTTAAAAAAAAAAAAAAAAAAAAAAAAAAAAAAAAAAAAAAAAAAAAAAAACCTTTCACACATCTCGTTAAATGACATCGTCTACAAACGAACCAGAAACTTTGTTAAAAATCCTTCTTCCGTAAAATCTCAAATCAGATGAAAAATGTTAATTTCTCTCAAAAACCCAAGGATCACGTCAGGCGGGACATCCCTGAACAGGATCTTCATGGACTCCGCTGTAAAATGTTTGTGTCTCACATCGTGCAAGTCCCAACACTCTAAAAGAACATGTTTCATTGTGAGTGGTGCATGACATGGAATGCACCACGGAGCTTCCTCACTCTTTAAAAGGTAAGAATGGGTAAAATACGAATGGCCGGTGTGCAGCCGGCACAGAACCGTTTCCTCTTTACGACCACTCGACGTAGATGGGAGGAAGTCTTTAAGGTTTGGACGGATCTGAAATAGTTTGTTATTCGTCTGTGTGTTCCAATCCTCCTGCCAGAGGTCTCTCACATAATCTTTAAATTGACTAGCATCCGAAGGAAAGTTCTCAAGTCAGAGGGTTCAATTCCAGACAGAAGTCAGCAATTAACCTGTGAAACGATGGCACCTTAGAGGTGGTAACTTTATCAAAAAGAAAAAAACAAAACAAAAACACCTGACCTCATTGTGTACCCTCTACCCAGTGTTCTCACTTTGTATGCAACCCAGCTGACAACAAATCAAGTGCAGGAGAAAAAAAAATCCAAGTGAACAGTTCTGAGTGGATTATTTTCAATAAAATGTAAGAAACCTCACCTCTCAGGCAAAAGCGTAGGCCACAGCACTGGAGAATCATACTGGAACATCATCTTCATGTGGACAGGAGTTGAGGTGGTGGCTGGAAAAGCAATGTTTAACCTTAGAAGTCAAATTTAACATCATCAATAACTTAATGCTTTTGTATTTTCTTTCTGAACCTACAAAACATTACACAGTTTTTGTTCATAGTCTATCGACACATCCACACACCACACACACACACACACACACACACACACACACACTTACACACACATTCTTCTCTAATCTGTTCTGAACATAATCACACTCACCTGAAATACTGACACCACCAGCAGGACAGGGAGACCACCCCGTTTGTGCGTTGGCAGCTGTGCAATCATTCTGCTTCAGATCATGCTCCCTAGTAAGGTTGTCGAACCAAGCTTCCAAGCTGGGACCCAAGTCTGGTTAAAAAAACAATCACTTTTAATTCATTCATGATAGAGGAAAACAATGATGAAAAATGAAAACAACACGTGAAAAACACATACTGCTAAACTAGTTTTGGTCATTCTCAGTTTTGGTCATTCTCAGTTTTGGTCATTTTCCCCCCAGCTTAATCAGAGTTTAAGCAATTGAGCACAATACCTTAAACTAAATGACATCACTCTTTATACCGTGATAATGAAGAACTATTACCATTGAGGATGCAATCCTATATTTAGAGCTCTTTTTTCATGTTTTAAAACTTAGCTAATACATCAAAAACTATACAAGACATCTATGCATGTGAAATTGTATGTTTATAATCTAGTCTCATACACGTACACTTTTTCTTTCTTTCTTTTTCCTTTTCTGATAGTGTTAAATAGAAACATGTTTGACCAATACAATGCATCATACAGTGACCATTCAACTCAGAGTTTTACTTTTATCCATAACTAAATGAAAACACAATAGGTTTAGATGTACACAGATGCAAAACTAAGGATGGTATTGTTTCATCTGAATAATCTCAAGCAAACAGCCACACCACATAACCAGCAGCAGCAGTTAACTTTGACATAAAACTAGTTAACTTGACACAAACCTTTTTCCAGGTCTTGCAAAGACAGGGATTCAGTCCAGTTGTGCCGGCGGACAGGTCTATCACAGTGTGAGGTGACTGTCAGACCACGACAGCCACACTGCATTTTCTGAGCCTTGTCTACCAGTTTCATGTTTCACTGAGGCACAACAAGACATTTAAAATATGGATTATCAAACTTAAGTTTGACAGGTCACAGTAGAACTGATCATTAGTGAATGACATTGACTGATAATTAATGTCCAGTAGTGGGCTGTTATGCAGTATGTATTCACCCATGTTAATCTACATCATGTAACATGCTTGTGTAGATCTATGCATTTACAAGTGTTAATGCTGTGTGTGTGTGTGTTCTTCAATTTAACGTCTATCCATGTTAAGTGATATTAGACAATGTTAGAGGGAAAGGGGGGAGAGGTAGAGGTATTAAGTAATATATTCAAAGGCTTTGAAGAAAAACAGCAACAGCAACAATAAAAGACAACTATGAGCTAACAAAGAACTACTGATCAAAACACTCAACATCGGCTCCAGTTTACAGAACAGAATAAATAGGACTTTGATGTAATGAAACTGCAATTTTACACATCACTGATAAATCTGATACAACTTGATCCAGAGAACATTTAGGTAGGGATGGTAGGTAAGGTTTTAAGTGCTCACATTGAAAAAGGATGTGATTATTTGTAATTTTTCCGCCACAAAGGCATGTTATGTTCTTACAAAACTTTGTCTTAAAAGCATTCAATTTGATCTTAAAATCAAAGAAATTATAATCTGTGAATAAGGTAAGCTACATTGATGAGATGAATTAAGTGTGTCAGTGTTTATTAGCTGGCGTGAGTCAGTATCTAGAAAACATCCAGAACTTTTTAGTTTTTTTCTAAAATGTTTCCAGCACGCATTTTCTAATAGACTGTATCCCTCATAGACAGACAATGGAATACTGACATATTCTGACTCGCTTGTATTTCTTGCTCCCCGCTTTGCTGCTCTGTCGACCCTCTCATTAAACTGAATACCACAGTGAGAAGGAACCCAACAGAAAGAGATACTCGTACCCCTTATAACCAAAAAATGTATTAATTCATGAATGTCTGTAATTAAATCTTTTCTTATTGTTGTTGATTTGCTGAGGGCAAATAAAACCGATTTTGAATCGACACAAAAGAGGGCCTGAAGTGTTGGGTAAGAAAGATCAAGAAGATAATACAGGGCCATTAAAATGGCAGTTAGCTCGGCTGTAAAAATGGATCTGTTTTTTCCAAGGTAGAAAGATTTTTCCACCTTTATAGAAGGAATAGCAAATGCTGCACCTGCTTCTTTGGTATCTAAAAGAGATCCGTCTGTATATCTTAAGATGAAGTGGGTACGAGTTTTCTATATACTCTTTTACTGTTATGCCAATTAAGTTTTCATTGTCACCTTTTTTCAAAGACGAATGGTTGGTATCAAATGATGCTCTTTGAAGTTCCCGTGGTGGGATGGGAGATGAAGGAAGTTGAGATTTAATTATTTCGGTATGGTTAATTCCTGACTCTTCGAATAAATTGGAAGTGAAAGTCCTAATTGTCGTAAGCGAGGAGATTGATTTTGCTCTTTTAGGGAAGTTAATGTCAGATCTCAAACTAACTTCATTTTCAACATTGCTGTCACATGTTGAAGATCGTAAGACATACTTTGCGACAGCGAGCCGTCGATACTCATCTAATGGTAATACCCCAATTTCGCGATATGTTCCTAGGAACGATGCATGATATGGTACACCTATAGCTAGTTTGAAAGCTTTGCAATCCAAGCTCTGCATTTTCTTCAGCAAACTTGTCGGGCACTGAAGAAAACTTCTTGTCCGTAAGTGAGTCTTGACCGTATCAGCGATAATGCCAGGTGTTTGAGTACATTAGCATCTTGGCCCCAGTTTTGTTTTTGTATAACTTTTAGAAAATTAAAACTTTTTCTGGCCTTTGTTAATAGATATTGAATATGATGGTTCCACGATAACTTTGAAGTAATATATACTCCAAGAAATTTTACCATCGGTCTGTACTCTAGGATTTCTTTATCTATTCGAAAAATGGGTAACTCTGGTCGATCGGGCCCACTATTGAAAAGTACAAGATTAGTTTTTTCCGGTGATAACAAAAGTCCATTCTCCATCATGTAATTATTTAAGTTATCAAGTTCCCGTTGATACAATTTTCTAAAATAGTTCAGCTGTCTTTTGGGGTTTTTCCTTTTTATGGTAACTTTCATCCACATGCATATGTCATCTGCATATTGTACTATTACAATATTATTTGACACAGATTGTGGTAAATCATAGAGCAGAATATTGAATAAATGAGGGCAATAACTGATCCCTGTGGGATTCCCATTTGGGGAAATCTTAAGGTGGAATAGGAGTTGCCTACTTTTGTTTGCATACTTCTGTCAGATAAGAAATTCTTAACATAGTCATAGATATGTCCAGATAGACCAATACTTTTTAATTTATACAGTAATCATAAGCTTTCTTTATATCTTGTGTGTGTGTGTGTGTGTGTGTGTGTGTGTGTGTGTGTGTGTGTGTGTGTGTGTGTGTGGCGCGCGCGCCGTGCGCGTGTGTGTGTGTTGTATGACTCATGCACACTGTCATGATTGTGCATCACTGTCATAATAATAATATAATATAAAATTCAGCAGGGTGAGAAATAGGCCGTGAGGCCATTAGCTGATCTTTTGATCAAACACTAAAACTGCTTAACTAAAAAGCTATCCTAAATGACCTTTTGATCGTTCATCCTGATACTATTACATTGTGACTCGTGACTTCCGGCAGTAATTTCTTATGTGGTCTAAGTGGGTGGCTAAGATTGCAGGAGTACACTTGTTTCTTGAAGGTGCTGTCTAGATGATTCTTGAAGCTATTCAGAGTTTCTGCATTCACGATCTTGATGTCGAGAGAGTTCCACGTGTCAGCTACCCTGTTGACGAAAAAGTTTTGTCTGATGTTGAGTTTATTGTAGTTTTTCATTAGTTTTAAATTGTGACCTCTAGTTGGTCCTTGGGTGTTCAGTATGAAGGTGGAGGCACAATTGTAGAGTCCATGTGTATATTTATATACCTCTATTAAATCTCTGATTCTCCTGTAACTCATACTGGGTAACTTCATAGCCTTCAGTCTGTCCTCATACTCAAGATGACCAAAACCAGGGACACACTTTGTGGCTCTATGGAGCACTCCTTCAATTAACTTTTTGTCTTTTTCTAGATGCAGGCTCCAAACACAGTGTGCATATTCCAGATGTCGTCTAACTAGAGCAGTGAAAAGAAGTCACATTGACTCAGGGTCCAGGAAAACGTAGGATCTGTGGATCAATCCTAGGATTCTGTTGGCCTTATTTACTTGCATTTCAACATGTTTAGAAATCTCTTTCTGCATCTGCTTCAGCCAGAGGAACTCTTTCCTGGTTGCCATGAGTTTTCATTGTACACTGATGATGATCATTCCCATTGCCCATGTGAAGAACACTGCATTTAGTTGCATTGAATTTTAATTTCCACATGTCGGCCCATTCAAATAACTTATCAATATCTTCTTGAAGTTTATTGTGATCACAAGCAGGTGTAAAGATTTTCGTATCATCAGCATACATACTGCACAGGTTTTTCACCACATCTGGCAAGTCGTTCACATACAAAACGAAGAGGACAGGCCCTAAGACACTGGCTTGTGGTACTCCACTTGTTATATCTGCCCATGACATATATGTTGTGTTTGTGCGTGTGTGTACATCTGTGTGGTGTGTGTGTGTGTGTGTGCGTGTTCGTATGCATGTGCACAGGCGTATGTGTTTGTGTTGAGCATGGATGTGTGGGTATGTATGTGTGTACATGAGTGTGTGTGTGTGTGTGTGTGTGTGTGTGTGTGTGTGTCGCACGCGCACACACACGTCTGATGCATTTAATTATGTTCGTTATGTATGTGTGCACCTATGAATGAAAATGCTTCTCCTAAAAGAAAGGGGGGGGGGGTTGGGAGGCTGAGCAAAATTTAAATTACATAAGATAACTTTATGCTTTCCATGATTTGCCGTCAGGGCGACAGCTGGATTACGAAGGGCCTAGCTCAAGTCAAGTGGTATTCACACTCCTGCCCATGCCCAATAACAATTGCTTCAAGGCTTCAATTATGTTTATCGTCATAATTATGCTAAAATGATAATGAGAATCACCTAAATTTCCGGCGGTCGTCAAGCCAATGACATCTGGGATTAGTGAAAATATCGTCGGGCTGTTAAAACATTCTTCCAGAAGTCAAAAAATGGCGCTACTGGTTCATTGAAAATATGGAATAACCTAAAGCAAAAGTAAAATAAAACAGTTAGAAATGATCAAGTATTCTCATTAAATAAACATGAAGTATGGATACGAGGCATTTATGTGTGGATTTTCATGTAAGAAGCGTTTCAAGCGCTGACAAAAGGCGGGGTTACGGTAATTTTTTCTTTGCTTATCGCTACTATTGACTTGTCTCCCTTGCATGAATCAAGAAGAAGAAGAAGAAGAAGAAGAATCCAAAGAAGCGAAAGTAGGAATGAATGATCTGAAAGAAAATGAATGTGAATAATGATGATGATGACGACAACGGTGATGACAACAACAACAACAGCAACACCACTTCTACTGCTACTACTACTACTACTAAAGTGAGGGTTCTTTTTGTTTGTTTGCTTTGTTTTTGTTTTTATGTCGCAACATCTTCAATAGTAAATGGAGCTCTTTGCGCTTTACGTAAAGTAATACTAGCCTCTGAACCCGACTTCGCCGAGATTCTCCAACATACTCCTCTCTTTCTTCCTCCTGAAGTCTCCCATGTGACGTCCGTAGATCCACCCCACGTCCTGCTCTGAATTTCATCGACGAATCATTAGTGTTTATGTCACACACTGTCCAAGCTATTAGTGAGCCTGTGTACCGTGATATAGTGAATGGCTCTGAGGACATCCAAGCTATCTATGAGCCTGTGTGCTGTAATACAGTACATGGCTTTGAGGATGCCCAAGCTATCAGTGCGCCTGTGTGTTGCAAGATAGTGCATGGCTTTGATGGTGTCCAAGCTATCAGTGAGCCTGTGGACGGTATGTCCTGACAAATTCCTCAAGAAAGGACCTGCCAAAACCAGATCAAACCACAAACACAAATTTGCACATCTCGGCACTTCCTCTGACCCATACAAGTACAGCTTTTTCCCATCAACCATCCCAGTCTGGAACTCACTGCCTGCAACAGCAGCAGAGGCTCCCTCCTTGGTATCATTCAGAGGGAGCTGAACAAAATCCCAGCCTAGATCCCAATCCCAACTAGCTGAACGGTAAATGATGGGCAGGGTTGTGCCAGTCCAAGTCACGACCTGGGGGTCGCCCAGTTTACCGGGTAAGCCTCCGCAGATACTAATTAGGCTAATTGAGTTCCCCCCCCCCCCCCCCCCCCCTATTTTTTTTTTTTTTTTTTGCCTGCCGCAACACACTGCCCCGGAGCTGAACTCAGGGGTATACGGTTGGGGTACTAAGGCGACTTTACAGCTCTTTAGCTATCTTTCTGTTGTCCCTATTAGATCTTTGTTTATTTTACCTTACGCCTCTGTGCACACAGGTCAATAATAGTCAACTATGACGGCTGACCTACAAATTTGAATTTGAAGCCTGTGTGTAGCAAGATAGTGCATGGCTTTGAGGGTGTCCAAGCTATCTGTGAGCCTGTGTGTTGCAAGATAGTGCATGGCTTTGAGGGTGTCCAAGGTATCTGTGAGCCTGTGTGTTGTAATATCAAGCATTGCTTTGAGGGTGTCCAAGCTATCTGTGAGCCTGTGTGTTGTAACATCGAGCACTACTTTGTAGGTGTCCAAGCTATCTGTGAGCCTGTGTGTTGTAACATCGAGCACTGCTTTGTAGGTGTCTAAGGTATCTGTGAGCCTGTGTGTTGTAACATCGAGCACTGCTTTGTAGGTGTCTAAGGTATCTGTGAGCCTGTGTGTTGTAACATCGAGCACTGCTTTGTAGGTGTCTAAGGTATCTGTGAGCCTGTGTGTTGTAACATCGAGCACTGCTTTGTGGGTGTCCAAGGTATCTGTGAGCCTGTGTGTTGTAACATCGAGCACTGCTTTGAGGGTTTCCAAGCTACTTGTGAGCCCGTGTGTTGCAAGACAGTACATGGCTTTGAGGGTGTCCAAGCTATCTGTGAACCTGTGTGTTGAAATATAGAACATGGCTTTGCGGGTGTCCAAGATGTCAGTGAGGCTATGTGTTGTAAAATAATGCATGGCTTTGAGGGTGTCCAAGGTATCTGTGAGCCTGTGTGATGTAATATCATGCATTGCTTTGATGGTGTCCAAGGTCTCCGTGAGCCTGTGTGTTGTAGAATAGTACATGGCTTTCAGGATGTCCAAGCTATCCGAGAGCCAATATATTGTAATATAGTATATGGCTTTCAGGGTGTCCAAGATGTCTGTGTGCCTTTGTATTGTAATATAGTACATGGCTTTGAGGGTCCAAATTATCTGGGAGTCTGTGCTGTAGCACAGTGGTTTTGAAGTTGTCTGCGAGCCTGTGTACTTACATACTGGTGTCTTTGATGCTGTCTAAGCTTTGTGTGAGCTTATGTACTGTAGTAAAGTGGCCAAGCCACCTCTGCACCTGTGTGCTGAAAGATAGTGCCTTTGATGGTGCCCAGACTATAAAAGTGACTGTGTGCTGCAACCTTTGAGGGTTTCAGCTATCTGTGAGCCTGTGCCTTTTAGGGTGTGCACACTAGTGTAATGTATTAAGTAGTCTGCAATCTAAGGGAAGTAATGATTTGTTTACATTATTACTATTATGGGGAGAGTAACCTCCCTTGAAGGTTTCTAGGAGTTGGATCATCAACGGCTCCAGTAAAAAACATCAAACTGTTCAACGCAGTGTTTATTACATTTATCAGTGTGATCGATCAGGATGCATACATACAGTAGTAACTAAAACAGTTACTACATTATATTGGTGATGACGGACGAAGAAACGAACCAAAAGAATGATCATGTGACCTTGTCTAATTTAGTGAAGTGAAAATATAATTTTCACATCTAATTGCATTCACATTTCCTGATAGGAGACGTTGCAGTGCACATGACTGTTATTTCTGTTGCATTTCTTTAGGTGCACATACCCAGTGTTCTCTCTGCACTTACAAGATTAACATTTGTTATTTGTTATTATGTTGTTTTAACAACTTTTTTTTAAAATTTAAAATGTATTCACAACCGTTATTCACATATGTAGAATTATTCTCTACATTATTAATTTGAGAGGGAGAGAAGGAAAAAAAATGTAATTGATATTAAAAAAAAAAAGAGTTGAATGTATGAACAGTTAAACATAATTAATCAACAAGAAAAAGTTGAACAATTCACTTTATCTTTATATCTCACTTTGTTAACTTGAATTCCTTTTCAGTAAAACCGAAAAAACTCTTAAAACATTCTTTCACAATTTTACTTTCAAGAGTAAGTCAGATACTTGTGAAAAGTTAAATTGAAACTTTGAGATATTTGTCCAGTTAATTCTAATTTCACTTTTCATCCAAGGAAGATGATGATGTAATGTAATGCAGTCTGCAATCTAAGGGAAGTAATGATTTGGTTACATTATTACTATTATGGGGAGAGTAGCCTCCCTTAAAGGTTTCCAGGAGATGGATCATCAACAGCTCCAATAAAAAAAAAACATCAAACTGTTCAACACAGTGTTTATCACATTTATCAGTGTGATCAGTCAGGATGCATACATACAGTAGTAACTACAACAGTTACTACATTATTGCTAGCAATGTGCCCGTGGTGCACAGTACTCTAGGTGTTTCAGCTACCTGTGAACCTGTGTGCTGAAAGACAGTCTTTGAGGGTGTCCAGACTATCAATGGGCCTGTGTGCCACGTTACTGTGCCCTAGTGGATATTGAAGCTATCTGTGAGCCAGTGTGCTGTCCTACAGTACCTGTGACTGCAGTTCAAAATGTTATGGGATAAGAAAAAATTACAGCGTGTAAATTCTCTCTCTCTGTATCTTTACTCTGTTGTTTTTATCTTTTCAGGCGACATGATATGAGATGGTTCCAGCTGTTGTTCTATACACTGTGGGATTTTAACTGTGCCAGATGACAACAAAACTGAGGAATATCACATCTACATGATTAAGAAGTATGCCAGTCCAACCAGCAGCTTGATGAAATCTGGCTTCCAAGCCAAAATTCTCACCATAGAGTTGGAGAAAAGGGATTTGTTTGCTCATCAGCCAATGATCTCATGAAACAGCTCTTGGTTTTTGGCACAAAGAGGATCAGGTCCCTAAAGGCTGAGACAGCTGAAAAAGAGTTCCAGCTGCGTTTGGTCTAGGAGGAACAAAAGTGAACTCTAGCTTGTGCGTAAGACATCCGTCAAAAAGGCAACACCATGGGACACCAGCCAACCAGGTGGTGTGGGTTTGGGTGCTGGGTGTAGTATGAATATTTCTAACAGCAGGTCATCTAGGAGTCATGACCTTGATCCGGCCCTCCCCTCACAGATTTAGGAGCGTAGGTCCAAAACACTTGTCCAATTTCAAAGTGCATAAGTTAATGAAGTGTGTGTGTGTGTGTGTGTGTGTGTGTGTGTGTGTGTGTGTGTGTAAGATAAGATAAGATAATGTTGCTTATAGCCCAGCCGACCGCAGAGGGCCACATCAGGGCTGTCACCACGTTAAAATCAACTCACCAGTCATGTATAAAAAATTAAAAAATTAAAAAAATAATAAAAAAAAAACCAACTTTCACACATCTCGTTAAATGACATCGTCTACAAACGCACCAGAAACTTTGTTAAAAATCTTTCTGCCGTAAAATCTTAAATCAGATGAAAAATGTTAATCTCTCTCAAAAACTCAAGGATCACGTCAGGCGGGACATCCCTGAACAGGATCTTCATGGACTCCGCTGTAAAATGTTTGTGTCTCACATCATGCAAGTCCCAACACTCTAAAAGAACATGTTTCATTGTGAGTGGCGCATGACATGGAATGCACCACGGAGCTTCTTCACTCTTTAAAAGGTACGAATGGGTAAAATATGAATGGCCGGTGTGCATCCGGCATAGAACCGTTTCCTCTTTACGACCACCGACGTAGATGGGAGGAAGTCCTTAAGGTTTGGACGGATCTGAAAGAGTTTGTTATTCGTCTGTGTGTTCCAATCCTCCTGCCAGAGGTCTCTCACATAATCGTTAATTTTGGGTTTCACATCTGAGCAGGGGATATAAGTGTTGGACAGTTTCTCTCTTGTGGCGTTCTTGGCTAAACGATCAACCATTTCGTTCCCGCCGATGCCAACATGACCAGGAACCCAAGCAAGAGTAATGTTGTAACCGTCCGCCTTCAACTTGCTAAAAGGTTAAAAAAAAAAGTAAAAGTTCTGGATGCTGAAGGTTGCGGCCAGCTATGGCCTCCAAAGCTGACAGCGAATCCGACAGAACCAGAAAGTCCCTCTTCGAAGAATGCGAGATTATCTTCAAAGCCAAAACCAGAGCGGTAAGTTCAGCAGAATAGACAGAAGCATCGGAATGAATATGTTCCAACAGTATCTGAGAAGGAGCCCCAGGGCAGTAGGCTGCACAGGACACTCCATCTTCAGACTTGGAACCGTCAGTGAAACTTTTTGACAGGATGGGAATTTCGAACAGAGGTCAGCATACAATGCCTTGTACGCCAGAGAGCTGGTAGACTCTTTGCGAAAAGCTGCAAGATCGAAACGAATCTCTGGTGTGAAAAAGGTCCACGGAGGTTGATCCGGAAACTTGGAAAAATCGGACACAACTCCTAGGTCTAGACCTGCATTCCGCACGTGAGGCCGCATACGAAGACCAAACGGCGGAATACATTTCGGGTTATTTTCAAACTTACTTTGGAACGGAGGGTCAAAGACACAGTCATAGGCCCAGGATTCTGCGGTTTCTGAGAACAGTCGGATATAATAATTCAAAGACAGTTTCAGCCTGCGGTTGGACAGTGAAGGTTTTCACCCGCCTCTGCGTACAAGCTGTACACAGGGGTGGTGCAGAACGCTCCAAGACAGAGACGAAGCCCTTGATGGTGGATAGGGTCCAAGGTTTGAGGTAAGACGATCTTGCGGAGCCATAGACAGCACAACCGTATTTCCAGTTTGGAACGGCCCAGGGCTCTGTAGAGGTGCAACAAAGTTTTCTTATCAGCGCCCCAGTCGGTGTGCGCTACGACCCGCAAAATATTCAGTGCTTTCTGGCAAGCAGCTTTGAGGTTTTTAATATGGCTGAGAAAGTTAAGTTTCTGGTCAAAAATAACTCCCAGAAATTTGGCCTCTTTAACAGCTGGAATGGGAGATTTCCCTACTTGAAGTTCAGGATCTGGAAAAACTGACGGAAATTATGGAAGTGAATACACTGCGTCTTTGTTGGAAAAAAAGGGTGAAACCGTTTTCATCTGCCCACCGATGGATTTTATCTACGCAAAGCTGGAGCCTGCGCTGGACACTCGGGTACAGGCTTCCAGTTGCGTAGACAGCAAAATCATCCACAAACAATGAGCAGTCTGAACCCTGCTGAACTGATTGAACAATGGTGTTGATTTTAATACTAAAGAGGGCAGGAGACAGTATGCTCCCCTGTGGAACACCCAACTCCTGCTCATGGACATCAGTGAGAGTGGTGCCAACCCGGACCTGAAACTGTCGTTCTGCCAAAAAATTTTGAATGAAAAGCGGAAGATGACCTCGAAAACCCAGATCATGGAGATCATGAAGTATCCCCGACTTCCAGGTGGTATCGTAGGCCTTCTCTAAGTCAAAGAAAATTGCCACTGCATGCTGTCTGTTCAAAAAGGTGTTCCGAAGTGTAGATTCCAGACGAATCAAATGGTCAACGGTAGTCCGATGTTTGCGGAAACCACATGTTCTTTCGCCAAAAGGCCATCGGTTTCAAGTTTCCACATGAGCCTGGCATTGACCATTTTCTCCATCAATTTGCAGACACAGCTGGTCAAAGCTATGGGACGGTAGTTTGATGGATTAGAAAGATCTTTTCCAGGTTTGGGGATGGGTAATAATGAGGGCTTTCCGCCAAGAGGGTGGAAAGAAACCTGTAGTCCACACATGGTTGTATACCTGTAGCAGGATGGTCAGACCTTCTTGCGGAAGATGTTTCAACAGTTGATAATGAATTTCATCCATACCTGGAGAGGAATCGCTGCAAGAAAGTAGGCAGATTTCAGCTCGTTTAATGTGAAAGGAAGATTGTAGTCTTCCATGTTGTCGGACGAAAAGTTGCAGGGTGATTTTTCTTTTAGGGCTTTGTTTTTGACAAAAGTGGCTGATTTGTTAGAAGAGGAGGAATTCTTTTCAATAGGTTGAAGCAAGCAGATTAGCAACTGCTTTTTTGTCTGTTATTAAAGAGTCAGAAACTTGAGATGGTTCACAGTGGGACAGGTGTTCTTCCCTTTGATTTTCTTAATGTGTTCCACACTTTTTTCTTGGAAGTTTTCGATGTCAGCCTGGAGCAGAAACTTCTCCAGGACCGACGTTTACTGATTTTAAAAGTGTGTCTCGATTTGGCACGGAGTTTCTGATGGGCTCGAGCGTTTTGGGACCCGAAGGTCGTTGGTACACCTGACGCTGAGCCCGTTTTCGAACTTTGGAATTTGTTGGCAGTCTGAATCAAACCAGGGTGTTTTTGGCATTTGAAGTTTATCGGAAGACACTGGAATACAAGCTTTAGCACACTTGATCACAGTGTTAGTCAGTGATTCTGCTGGGTCCGGACTCTGAAGAAAATCGAGTCCTGGAATTCCTGAGAAATATTGGCTGCAAATAGATCCCAGTTTGCTTTCTTATAATTTAAATGTTGAGAGACAGAGACGTGTTCAGTTATTACGGGTTGTAGAAGGACAGGGAAAATGGTCACTTCCGTGCAGATCGTCATGGACAGACCACTCATAGTCCAGGACCAGCGAGGGGTCACAAACCGACAAATCTAAACACGAAAGTGAACCTGTGGAAGAATGGAGGTAAGTTGCAGATCCGTCGTTCAGACAAACAAATCCAAATCCGAAAGGACATCCTCAATTAGCAGACCTCTGGATGACGTACTGACACTACCCCAAGAGGATTGTGACCGTTAAAGTCACCCAACAGCAAAAAAGGTCGGAGAGCTCTTCTATCAGACCGACCAGGTCCTGACGACAAACCGGGACAGAAGGTGGGAGATAAAGGGAACAGATCGTCACAGTCTTGTGGAGAGTGACTCTCGCAGCTACAGCCTGAAGGGAGGTAGACAGAGCGACAGGACTATACAACAAAGTTTTGTGTAGGAGAAGGGCAACACCGCCCGACAGTCCCAACATGGATGGTTGTGCAGGTTTTGAAAGAATATTAAAGCCAGAAAGAGTAAAGGTCTTCTGGCTTTGAATTTGAGTTTCCGAAGAGCCACGATGGAAGGTTTTATAGATTGACACAGAAGCTGCAGCTCCTCGAAGTTGGAATTTAGTCCACGGATATTCCAATGGAATATTGTACTATCCATGGTGCAGAGGGCGAAAAGGAGAGAGATCAGGTCATCTCCTCCTCAACGTCTGCTGCCAATGGAGTGAATTTGTTATTTAGTTTCACTGGAGTATGTTGGTCTACAGACCTGCTGGCAGACCTGCCAACAGGTGAAGAAGGTCTGGATTTGGGAGACGGTGGAGGTTTCTTCCTCATCTCCACCATCTCCACACTGGGGTTGAACTCCCTTGCCCGCACAGGCACTGGACAGAGGAGTTCGAGGCGGGATTGCTGGTTTTTTAATCTGCCCAGCAGCAGATGTTGTAGACTGCTGGGCAGTCTGAGGGGTGGCGGATTTTTTGCCTCCACCAGGGGCAGTCACTTTGGGTTGGAAGGTGGTGGACCTGCTTCCACCAGAGTTGGACAGTTCTTCCTTGCAGTGTCTTCGAAAACGTAAAGTCATCAGTCTGACAGCAGACTGATCGAGTGGGAACTGTGGGAACTTTCTTTACGGCCGAAGCATAGGAAGAGGCTGTCGGCGTCTGACTGCCCACAACCTGCTTGCGGGCCTCAAAAAAGGAAATTTTCTTTTCAGTTTTTATTCTTTGAATTGCGATTCCTGAATTCAAAGAGGACAGTTTCTTGAAGAGGAGGGATGGTCGCCACCGCAGTTAGCACAATGTGCCGGATCTTGACACGGCCCATCATGGGTTGCCTTGCAGCAAACACCGCACACCTCCTGCCCAGAACAGCGGTCTCTGACATGGCCAAACCTCTGGCATCTGAAGCACCTCAACGGGGACGGCACATACAGCTGAACACGAACATTCAGGTAACCAACTTTGATGACCGGAGGCAGCACAGGGTTGCAGGTCAGAAGAGGGTGTTGGTGGCCACTCTTTCTGCACCCTTCTTTACAGTCACCTGCGCACCTCCGTCACACCCTGGGATTGCCAGCTCCGTTTTGATCTCTGCCTCTGAGACACCTGATAATCCGGCAGCGAATCACGCCTTTCGATGAATTTAACTGTTTGTGGGAGTTACCATGATCTCCCTATCCACTAGTTTTGTTGCCCTCAGCAGCTGTTCAGATTGTTTTTGTGATTTACATTGAATTAGAAAGAGCCATTCTCAACCTCTTGATGGACCGAGGGTCACCTGCTATACCTTGAAAGCCTTTTGGATAGCAAAGGGTCAGAGCTGAAAGGGGTCTTTCCTGCTCCGTCCCTTCCATTACGAGCCAGGACGCCCAGAATCCTGTCTTCTGTCGTACTTCAGTATCTAGTAAGATAAGATAATGTTGCTTATAGCCCAGGCCGACCGCAAAGGGCCACATCAGGGCTCTTCAGTATCTGAATCACTGTCAGAATTGAAATCCCCTGAAATAGGGGATGCTGCCTTCCTCTTCTTTTTGGGGGGGATTGTTTTTGAAAGAGCCATATTGAGTTTATTGTGTTTCATCCCTCCCTTACCCACCCACCTTGGAGTCCAACTAAGGGGCCAGGGCCAAGAATCACTGTCTTGACCCCTTCCAGGCTTCAGGAGAGACTTACAACAAAACAGAACACTACTACCCCTATCCCCCTGATCATGCTCAACTCCGCGGAACAGAGAGCTGAGCACTGCAGGGGTTCACATGGCCAGCAGGGGAACTGCCTGTCTTGACCCAGCCCAAGAAGGGGAGCCGATTAGTACACCCGGGCCAAAGTGTCTCCCTGTCTAGGAGAGGTCCGAGCCAAAGTGATGTGTTGAGAGCGCTGGCCCTCTCAATCACCAGGATCTCATTCCCCTCCGACACAGGTCGCACCGCACGGCAAACGCGGCGGATCTTAAGGAGACCACAGAGAGAAAAGGAGTGTGGAAAAGAAGACTTGAAGGGGAGACGAAGATAGAAAAGGGCCAAATAAGGAAGGCAGAAAACAAGAAAAGGAGAAAGGCGGGTTACTCTTAGTCAGGATCCTCACCCTTAGCCTATCTGACATGGGAAGCCCTACCAGGGGCATCAACTCCTTACCACGTTACGCTTAGGCCAGACAGCATCTTGGCTTTTCGGACCTAGAAGCAGTTGGAAAAAAACCAGCCTATCTCCAAGTATTGATGCCCCCGCCAGCAAAGCCTAAGGGATCACTGGACTGCGCAAGCCCTCCGACCACGACAAGGTCGCAACCCCCGGAGGGGTGTGTGTGTGTGTGTGTGTGTGTGTGTGTGTGTGTGTGTGTGTGTGTGTGTGTGCGTGCGCGCATGCGTGTGGTATCTTTTGAGAAAACTGCCATTATGAATGAAACATTCACTTCGACAGGAAGAAATGCTTTTGTTTTTACTTACAGATCACAGATCAAGTCAGTTTTCTCTCCCACTTTCTCTCTCTGATAAGAACATAATAAATAAGTGGACTCTTTGTGTTGTGTGTGTGTGTGTGTGTGTGTGTGTGTGTGTGTGTGTGTGTGTGTGTGTGTGTGTGTGGGAGAGAGAGAGAGAGAGAGAGAGAGAGAGAGAGAGAGAGAGAGAGAGAGAGAGAGAAAGAGAGAGAGAGAGAGAGAGAGAGAGAGGTGTACAGAGATATGATTAGCTGATGACCAGCAACAGATCAGAAAGTGAAGAAACTGTAACTTTGCACATGCAGCATTCAGATCAGATAAACAAACCAATCAGAAATAAAAGATGTGGATACATTTTATCAATTAAACACGTCCAAAATCTCATCTTATGCATAACTTTTAGTAAGCACACATGTAATCATATAGATGATCTCACAGAACAGACACACACAACACTTTTGTGAGCAGGCTCACAGATTGCTTGGATAACTTCTTTTTAAACAATTGCAACAAATGCATCACATAGAACAATTTGAGATCTTTTTGTTTTGTTTTGTTTTGGGGGGTGGGGGTTGGACTCTTATGCAAATGTAAGAATTTCTTTGGCAAGAACAAAATAATCAAAAATTTCTTCTCTATTCACCCGAATGCAAACGAGATTCCATTTTACAGAAAACAAACGAATCAATTGCTGTTGGATGGATATTATGACGGCTGCTTGTCATTCAGAATGGGACACACTGGCTTTACAACTAAGCAATTCTTTCATTAACAGTCGGTAACTTGAAAGGTACCAGTATCCCACCAACTACAATTAGAACAGCCATGACTAAACACTACTAAAATGACTCGGCAGCGCTGCAGTTTTTAACCTGGTGGGTTGTTGTATGACAACCCCATAGTGAGGATAGGTCTATGTTGACCTCTGGTACTGAGACTGCAACAGAATGATCCTGTTTGTAGCTAGGTATGATGAAACCAGAATAAGAGATATGGGGGAATGCCACAGTGAGGGCATGGAAAATAAGACAGCATATAAAAAACAAACTAACAATGGAATCCACCTCCTGCTGGCGCTGTCCCTTCCCTGAAACTCCATACACACACATTGAGAAAAGCAGTCATTTTCTGATTCTTGCTCTTATTTGCTTTTCTCGTTAATAAATACAACCACAAAGAAATATGTACAGTTTAATTAACATGTGCGCAAACAAATGGAGGTGGGTGTGAGGTTGGGTAGAACAGAAGGTAAGTCGACTGTACAACGAGGCATTATCTGCCCTTGCAATAATACTGTGCACATCTTTGATTATCACTTCAACTTTGAGTGTGTGTGTGTGTGTGTGTGTGTGTGTGTGTGTGTGTGTGTGTGTGTGTGTGTGTGTGTGTTCATTTTAATCCACATTTATGTTGTTTTTGTTGTTGTTGTTGTACCCTGGCTAAAAGACTCCAGGGATCATCCGAACAACCAAAGTACTTGAACACTATGATACAAATGCTTCAGCTGGGAATGAGAACATTATGTGTGTGACCGTTTTTGATAACCCCGCCACGTGGGCAGCCACACTCTGACTTCAGGGGATTTTGGAGACTGATAATGTTATGCTAGGAGCTTGTCACAACTGAAGACAATCCCTGCATAACTATGCAGAGCATAACAACATTTCGATGTAGCCTTGGTGTTCTAGCCCATATCAATTGGCCTGGCACAGCCTTAAGCCAAGGCGGATCCACATTTATCACTGATATCTTATTCAAATATACCTGTGCCTTCCGCTTGACCTTGCTGCCCACTCTCACCCGTCTTTCATTTCTTAGCTCTGTGTTCCTCTCTCTCATTTTGTTCGTCATCCCCCGAAGTAAAAAATATTTAAAAAATATTATTCATCATGCAAATATGTTTTTGATGGAGGGCTGGATGATATTTTCAACAATCTTTTTCTTTCAGTCCTTTTACTCTCTCACTCTCTTTCTCTCCCTTCTGAGCCCTCACTCTGCATTCCTCCAATACCATCTCTCCCTCCCTCCTATGCAGTCTCTCTGCCTCCATCGCATACCATCTCTCTGTCTCCCTCCCATATTATCTTTCTGCCTGCCTCCCATTCTATCTATCTACCTCCAAGACGATCTCTCCACCTCCCTTCCATGCCGTCTCTGCCTCCATCCTATACTCTCTGCCTCCCTCCCTACCATCTCTCTGTCTCCCTCCCGTACTATCTCTCCACCTCCCTTCCATGCCATCTCTGCCTCCATCCTATAATATCTCTCTGCCTCCCTCCCTACCATCTCTCTGTCTCCCTCCCATACTATCTCTCCACCTCCCTTCCATGCCATCTCTGCCTCCATCCTATACTCTCTGCCTCCCTCCCTACCATCTCTCTGTCTCCCTCCGGTACTAACTCTACTCCTCCCTTCCATGCCATCTCTGCCTCCATCCTATACTATCTCTCTCCCTCCCTACCATCTCTCTGTCTCCCTCCGGTACTAACTCTACTCCTCCCTTCCATGCCATCTCTGCCTCCATCCTATACTATCTCTCTGCCTCCCTACCATCTCTCTGTCTCCCTCCCTACCATCTCTCTGTCTCCCTCCCTACCATCTCTCCGTCTCCCTCCGGTACTAACTCTACTCCTCCCTTCCATGCCATCTGTCTGCCTTACTTGCATGGTTTCTCTCTTCCTCCCTCCCATACCATCTCTCTACTCCCCCCCCCCCCCAAAAAAAAAAAAAGAAAAGAAAACAACAACAAACAAACAAACAAAACACACAAAAAAACCCAAAACAAACCAACTCTCTCTCTCTGCCTCCCTTCCAGGACATCTCCCTCTCATGCAACCTCTCTGCCTCCCTTCCAGGACATCTCCCTCTCATGCAACCTCTCTGCCTCCCTTCCAGGACATCTCCCTCTCATGCAACCTCTCTGCCTCCCTTCCAGGACATCTCCCTCTCATGCAACCTCTCTGTCTCCCTTCCAGGACATCTCCCTCTCATGCAACCTCTCTGCCTCCCTTCCAGGACATCTCCCTCTCATGCAACCTCTCTGCCTCCCTTCCAGGACATCTCCTCTCATGCAACCTCTCTGTCTCCCTTCCGTTCTATCTCTCTGCCTCCCTTCTGTCTGTTCTCTTTCATACCGTCTCCCACGTCATCTCTGTGCCTCCCTCCAGTGTCGGTTCTCTGCTTCCATCCCGTGTCATCTCTCAGTGCCCTCCAGTGTCATCTCCTTGCCTTCCTCTCAGGCCATATCTATGCTGCCTAACATTTCACGTCATCTCTGCCTCCCCTCTATAACCATCTCCCGCCCTCCTTTCCATTTCATCTCTCTGCCTCCCTCCCATACTGCCTCCCTGCCTCCTTCCAACGCCATCTCTCTGCTTCCCACTCATGATATTTCTCTGCCTGCCATCCATGCTCTCTCCCTTCCGTGCAGTCTCTCTGTCTCCCTCCCATGTCATCTCTCTATCTCCCTTCTATACCATCTTTCTGCCTCCCACCTTGTTACCTCTACCTCCCTTCTATACCATCTCTCTGCCTCACTCCTGTCACTGTCATTTCTTTGCTGCCCTCAGGGTCATCTCGCCGCATCCTCAACACCATATTTCTCTGCCTCTCTTCCACACAAAATTCCCTTTCATGCCATCTCTGCTTCCCTTCCATGCCATCTTTGTCTCTCTCAGCTTCCCTTCCATGCCATCTCTCTAACCCCCCTCCACCTTCCCTGCCATTCCTCGACCGCCATTCTATACCATCTGTCTACCTTCTTTCCATGCCATCTCTAACCCCCTTCCAAGCCATCTCTCTAACCCCCTTCCATGCCATCTCTCTAACCCCCTTCCATGCCATCTCTCTAACCCCCTTCCATGCCATCTCTCTAACCCCCCTCCCCCTTCCCTGCCATTCCTCGACCGCCATTCCATACCATCTTTCAACCTTCTTTCCATGCCATCTCTCTAACCCCCTTCCATGCCATCTCTCTAACCCCCTTCCATGCCATCTCTCTAACCCCCTTCCATGCCATCTCTCTAACCCCCTTCCATGCCATCTCTCTAACCCCCCTCCCCCTTCCCTGCCATTCCTCGACCGCCATTCCATACCATCTTTCAACCTTCTTTCCATGCCATCTCTCTAACCCCCTTCCATGCCATCTCTCTAACCTCCTTCCATGCTATCTCTCTACCCCCCCTCCCCCTTCAATCCATTCCACGGCCTCCATTTCATACCATCTTTCAACATTCTTTCCATGCCATCTTTCTACCCCCCGCCCCTTCCCCCCACCTTTCCATCCATTTCTCAGCCTCCATTCCATACCATCTTTCTATCTCCTTTCCATGCAATCTCTCTGTCCCATTCCCCCTTCCATTCTACCTCTCTGCCTGCCTTCCATACTATACTGTCTCTTTAATTCCTTTCCACGCCTTTCTCTGTCTCCCTTTCATACCATCTCTACCTCTCTTCCATGTCATCTCTCGGCCTCCCTCCCATGTTAGTTCTCAGCTTCCGTTCCATTCCATCTCTTGGCCCCCTTCCATCCTACGTCTCTGCCTCCCTTCCATACCATCTCTCAGCATCCCTTCCATATCAACTCTCAGCACCCCTCCCAAATTTTCAAGTACGGCTTTGATATGTTTTGAATGTGAAGTTATACATCAATACCAGCCGCCGTGGCGAAGTGGTTAGCGTCGCGGACTCCCGGCTGGGAGGTCGTGGGTTCGAATCCCATCAGAGTCATGTGGGTTTTTCTGCCCCGACCGGCTCCTACCCAGAGTTGAGTTTGCTGCGGGCTCAGTTGGGAAGACTGGGACCACACAGTCGAGTTTCATCCACTTAATGGATGCGTTTCTGAGAGTGTTGCTCAAATTTCTTGACCAACACTGCAGGTGCCTGTATCTCTCGGTCCTGGTTGACGCCGGGATATATTATGAAAGGAAGCGTAGAGTACAGCCCTGTCATGTAGTCTCAGACCGAAATGGAAATCCGTAGCATCATCTTAATCATCCTCATTCTCATCGATCAGCATAAAAAAAAAAGGTCTCAAATTCTGTGGCCCTTCATGCCCTGCTCTCATGGTGACCTCAGTTTCGATGTCCTCTCCACGTCTGTGGCCTTGGTTTGGTTCCGTCGGGGTCACCGGTATCGGCGAGTCCATGGGGGCTGTCGTTGGACGGACGTGGTGGCGCCCTCCGGAGGGAGAGCTCACTCGAACCGGCTCCGCGACTAAGCAATTATTGTCGTCAGTAGGGGGCTTAGTAGGTGGTGTCCTGCATATGTTAGATCAGAACAGGCGCCACTGAACACCACCGAAGTGACTCGGCAGCAGTGCAGTGTCTTCTCCGGTGGGATGCCTCTTGACGACTCGACATTGCCTGCCCCTTGTGGATTGCCGGTGCCGGGGCTGCGGCGGGGCCAGCCGGGCTGTGGCTGTGGACGGGGTGTCGGAATGAGCGTGTGTGGGTGCACTGCCTCTGAGGTGGCGCAGAAGTTGGGACAGCAAAAAAAAAAAAAAAAAAAAAGTTATACATCAATTATATGTATTCAGAACAAATTTTGTGTAGTAAGGCACCTGCTTCCGTGTATAAATCTTTATTATTTTTCCACACTGGATTGTAAAATCATCATAAAATAGATTTTTTAAAATTAAGTAGTTCATTCAACAAAATCTCAAATCAGGGGCATAGCACCATATTATTTAAAATTCTAGAATAAAACAAAGGCTATGGCAAAATCCATCAAGTAAAACATTTATCGGAGTGAAACAAACAAAAGAAAACGAAAGGGGGGGGGGGGGGGGGAGACTGCTTGTGCATGCTACATCCAAGTCACTGTTATGTATATCTGTGCTTACCTTTGGTGCCATGTGATTTCAGTCTAGGAGTTGCGTCCTATCATCTCATGGCCAACAGACTATAAAGGGCCCTTGAGTTCAGCTGAGCTATAATGAAAAAAACTGAAAACGAATGGGTTCTACCACAGATGTATGCATGACAGAGTTGCTGTTAATCAATGTTCACTACAGCATTCAAGCGAGCAATGGGAAGTGCTACGACCTGCCCATTTACGCTCCAAGTATGCAGATGCACACCGGGTATTTTTCATATTTCTATAGCCCATAGACAGTGTCCACATTCTACAAGTTTCAATACTCGCTAGATGACTGGGGGGAAAAAAAAAGAAAACAGCTGTCATGTAATATACACTCTAGGAGAGAAAAATGTTTATACAGGTTTCCAGAACAGTGACAGGAGAATGGTCCACATCATAGGCAGAAAAACAGTAGAGGACTATTAACCCGAAGAGTGCCTTTAAGCCGTCAGCTGACGCCAAAGTAAAAATGCTTTCCAGTGCCTATGGGCTGTCCACTGACGTCATGCATTTTTCTTGAATTTTCATTCGTTACTTTTTCTATTAACGAGTGTGCGTAGTAAGCCTTATATGTCTGTAGTATTAAAATGATATGCAAATAACCACACGTGATGGGAAAGACCATTTATTCTCATCACTGACTGGATGACCAGCCAGCACTTTGTCTCGCTTGCAAAGATGGCGGCGCAACCTTCGACAAGCGTAGCGACCAAATCAACGTATTTACACAGCTGAGCAGGCTCTGCTAATCATTTTTGACAAAGACAATAATCTTTTATTCAACGACTTACTCGAGCATGAAGGTGAGATGATGATAGTGACGGAATTGCCAACCATATTCGTCAGTTATTGAGTGTGACCTCAGTGTGTGTTCAGCTGACAGCTTGCCAGCGTCGAACGAACTAGCCTAGTGTGTACTCTGCACTGTGTGCCAGTGGCCAGTGATGTGATAGTCAGCGCGAGAGGGGAGCGCGGCCTGCTCGCGGCGTGACACGGGGCAGAGGGAAAGGTAGGGGAAGAGGAGGAGTGAAAGAGAGGGTTGAAGTCAAGCAAGGGGGCGTGGTGGGGAGAGGGGGAGTGGTCGTGGACTGACCTGTCTGCATAGAGTGTGAGCGTCTTGATAGACTTCTAAACTGTTTTACTTTCATTTACAGGTGTAGTGTGACAATACAAACTTTATTTTCAACTTTTTTTGCTTTGTGTTCTTTTTTGGATGTGAAGCTGTAGTGGTAAATACATATGTTTTTGATCGTGCAAAAAAATCTATCCAAATCTAAATGCCTAAATATTTTTTTATTATCAAAATTAAAACAAAAGAAGCCCAGATTCAAAATCTTCATTCAATTTCCTTCAAAAATCATACATATTTCATTTTTATATCTTTTGTAGTTTTTGAGCCAGAATTTTTTGTTAATTATTACCCCCAAATCATTAGATTTCCCTGGCACTGGGAAAGCCTTTGTTTTTAACATTTTCAGACAGTGAACGGTTTAAGAATGATAAAAATAGATCCCCCAACAAAGGGCAGAGACAAACAGAATGACATGAAAGAGGGTGTTACAAGAGCAGATCTTCCAGAAGATGGGTGCTCATTTATGCATGAATTTTGATTACATGCATCTGTTTTTGTGGTTTCAAAACTCCTACGTAGGTGGGAAGGGGAAGGGGGGCAATAAATGGAGTGGAATGAAGGCACAGCACTGCAAACACAACAAACCGGAGAAACACGTCAAACCTTGATTAAAGAAAAAAGTAATTACAGCAGCAGATAAAAGTATCATCAGTGGATTTCTTTACTTTTTTTTCCAGAAAAAAAGCCCAACAACAAACACAACGTGATTTTTAAGGAAAATCATTTTCATGACTACTTTCCCTTTTAAGGGCTGTACAGAGAGAGAGAGAGAGAGAGAGAGAGAGGGGGGGGGAGTGAGAAAGAGAGAGAGAGATCTGCAGTGTGATATAAGGTAGATGCAATATAGCAGTGAAGACACAGACTACAAGTCATGTTTATTCACAGCCCAACAGATGGACACCAAATCAGAGCTAACACACAGAAGAAACTCGATTCCTACAATTCATACACATAGACCAACAACAACAAAAAAGCCAAGTTTCTGACAGAAACTGCAATACCTTAGAAAGAAAAAACCGCGAATGCCTTCCCTCTCCAGAAAGTTGACCAAGACAGAGGCACCTGTCAGTTAAGCCCCACACAGGCTCCTTTCCAATAAAGTATCTCAAAAACAAGGCAGACCTAGCACAGACTGTTTAATTCCAGCATAATTATAACCCTCAGAAGTCCCAGCAAGGCTCTTTCAGCACTGTCATCACACAGAAAAGAAAATACTGTGAGGACAAGAAAAAACAACAGTGATGTATATACTCATCAACAGGAATTCATAACACAACAGCCAAACTATTGACCTCATAAAAGGCTGCACTGACACCACCAACAATTCCACTTGAGTCATCACCCCGAGATTACCAAAAATCAATTTTAAAAATAAATACATAAAAATAAGAATAAAATGACACCAACAGGCATGAAGAATGGACAGCTGCTATGAGAGAAATGTTCCTAATAAACAGCTCTTTAAAGAAAGAAAATCTTAAGCGCAACTGAGAACAGTAAAGAGAAAAATCACAAACAAGAACGGTAACTCTTGTTCCTCAGATGAAACAATTACACCCCCCATTACTCCAAATGACCTTTGCTTAAGGCAAACAATCTGCTGGGAGAATAAGCATTAAAAGTCAAGGCAAACCATAACAGTGCCATGGAAAAAAACCCATTAAAACACAATACAGGCTAAAGGATAGTCTCACTACCTTGTTACCACATCACACAGAATAACTGGCATCTTGCAAATTGGAGAAAAAAGTATAAAGACTTTCCAGGCAGGCATGACAGATATAATGCCAGAAACAGAATGAATGAGAGTTTAAAAAGACAAAGAAAAAAAAAAGCAACAGAACTGGCAAAGTAACAGAAATGGAAAAAAAACATAATGACTGACACAGAACTTCCAGATTAAGATACAATTTACACTGTAAGATTCCCCGCATCCCGACATCAGAGTTTATTTCATTTGCTCTTATTAGCCTCCAGCTGACCAGACAGGGCATTTTCAAGGCTGCCACTGATCAGGCTACAGGTGATCTGAAAAAAGCCCCTATCTAATACTTAAAAACATGATAACTATTATTTTATTGATTTCCTTAATGATGGGTCTATCATCAAATGTTACAGCGTTTGTCGGGGCAACTGATGGACTTGAATTCCAACAATTCAAGATTGGATTTTTATGGCTTGAATTTCCTTTCTGTCCGCCTTATAGTAAATGGGTAATTGATTCAGGCCGGGTTAAGGCAGTGGAATGAAAGGGAGATATTCTGCATGCATAATGCCATGCCCTAGATACAGTGAAGCTTTAACATTTCATTTCCCCTATAACCGTTAGTCTATGGGACTAAAGTTTTTAATGTAAAAAGTTAATGATGAAACTATCCAGTAACAGTGCCAGATGTACACACACACATGTATATGTGAATGTCCATGATACTGGGAAACAGGTGAAATGTTGGCTGGTACCTGACTTGGGTAATCAATTAAAAGAACCAACAGAAAAATGTGAATGCAGTTGATGGTTTGATGTGTTAAGCATTTGTCTTGTGAAATAAAAAAAAAAAATTGCAAATGAAACGGGTTTTGTGCATTTTATATTATTTTTTCTTATGTTGAAGTGTCGACTCAAAATGGCCCCCAAAATGGGACATCGTCACACTGGCACACTTCTATGCAATTTTCTTCAGTGCTGAAAAGCCCAGGCACCTTAATTCAGCACAAGTTCATGACTGAGATGTCCTATTGAATAAAGTGAAAGGAATGAACAAATGTGTCTTTTGGAATTTTGAAGCAACCAAAAAAAAGTTCTGTCGTAAGTTACCTTTGTTTCCGTATTCAACTACCAGGTATGGGGTAAGGGGTAAGGGATTATCTACTAAGCATACACACTTTTGAGAGAAAAAACAAAACATCGTTTATTAGTAGGAATACACAAATTTGTCCGAATGGTCATAAGATGTTTGAAAACACCAAAATTTTAAGCAGTAAACCAAAGGATTTTTTCAACTCCAAATGGCTTCATTTCCATGTGTAACTTACGGAATGGCAGATAACTGAAAACATGCGAGTGAACTCAAACATTTGAAATCACATTCTAGGCATGACAGAGTGTCTGAAAATTCCATGCATGTGACCCTCACCCCTATCATGTGAACCAATCATATTTTATTTGAAAGTGGTTTTCGTTTCCCGTTCCTTTGAACGTAATGCAACAACACCGTGCTCCGATTCACTGCACACAATGAAGATTCATTATTCACTCTGGGCTCTATTGTCCTTAAAACGGTAAACAGCTGTACCATTTTATATTTCATTGTTATATCTCATTGATGGGATGTCACGGGAATATGGAAAAGCCTGTTGTAGTTTGATCAGCTACATTCTTTTTTCCAAGTGTCCATGTCCCAGAACCATTTCCCAGTATCAAGGATGTTCACATATAAGAAAATAACATATGTATGCATATAGACACTGCAGAATGGTCAAGTAGTGTCCTCTCTATACAAAATGTACTGTTCAACTATTCTTTTGCCAGATTACAACAAAAAAAAAGCAGAGTGGTTTCAAATTCTCCATAATGAGCAAAAATGTGTAAAGATTGTTAGGAACAGAGACAGTTAAAGAGCCCACAAAGGCAGAAAGACAGTGGACTACAGTAAAGCAAATGAAAAAGCAAAGTCAAAGAGAGTGAGAGAACAGAAAAAATTACCAGCACAGAGTTTCCAGACGGTGGGAATGCTGCTGAAGCCATTCTGCCAGATAAGTTGCAGATTCTGACAGTTAATTAGCATGTGAGAAGTTGTTACAAGAGAAAAAAAAAAGAGGTGGGGGGGGGGGGGGGGGGGGGAAGGGATGGAGATAGCAAAAATTGTCAGAACAAGGACAGGTGAAGACACCAGAGGACAGGACAACATAGACGATACAAAATCAGGTGACGAAAGTAAAAGGTAATGAAAGAAAAGGTGAAAGAAAAATGGACATTTTAAGCCTCACACTTCCAGAACATTCAAATACAATTCACATGAAAAGAGTCCCCCCCCCCCCCCCTCCCATATACGACACATGAGGCCAAAATCAGCAAATAATTCTCATGAAGTCACGAAGTTCCATAAAAAAAGCCTGCAGGTAGCATCACCGGTAAGCATAGTGAATAATTTAATGATTTGTTTAAAGTCAACAACCGCAAAAAAAGTGCTCATCTCACTTAAAAGCAAACCTAAACAATGTTGAAGCAGTTGACAGGTGCAGTTAAGTAACCATCTCATGTAAAAAAAAAAAAAAAAGTATGATAAAATGACCCCCAAAAAGCCATAACAAAAACATGTCTGTGCAGGCACTCTTTTCTTGTCATTTTTAATCTGATCTTAAACATGAAAAAAGAAAAGAGAAAATTTTACACAAATCATTCAATAGAGCAAAATATGAATACATTCAAAACATGAGCTTCAGTAAGTTTTGCTGGATCTAGGAATGTCGGTGCATTTTGTTTTAGCAACACACTCACATTCTTAATAAATACATAAAGAGATTAAACTGTGTTGCAATGTTAGTCTCTTCTAACACAAAAAGTCAATGAATGCAGAAACAACTTCCACATTTGTACAATAACATAACAAGTTGAGCATTAAAATGTGGAATATAAAATGTTAATAGTATGTACAGTGAAAATTATTAGTTTTTTTTTCTTGCATATCATATAATTTTTTTAAAGTTCAGCATTTCATTTTTTTTTCTTTTCACATTATCATAAACACACCACAAGCCAAAATTCATTTTCATTAGCATGTACATGTATATGTATAGGGTCCCAGCAGGCCTTGCGGTGGACTCTTATCCCATCAGGGCACAAAGGCTTTCAATGAAGAACAGGAGGAAGCAGGGCTCCAGCATGTTGAACTCCCAGATTCCCCACAACGTCTGTGGCTGATTGTCTGACACAAAGATATGCTTCCACTCCCACATGATGACACACTGTCACAAATGACCTGCTTGCCTACTCATCTGCCATCCAATAGGAGGCACAGTGTATGTGTAGGAGTATGGTCATACAGACATTAACTGCACAACTTGATTTCCATCTCATTTCAAACAAACTCAGGTTCCGGTCTCCTATGGTTTATTGTTATGCAAAAGCAAATTTCATTTTGGGAACCCAGAAAATGGCAAAGTGCTTAAGAGATTAACAAACAAACAAACAAAAAAAAGGGGGGGGGGGAGACATTGACCCCCCAAAAAAAAGAAAAAAAAGAAAATGCAATGGTGGCATTAACATCCATTGACGAAATCAATAAATATTTACTGTCAAAATTATACTGTTAAAACAAGCATCACACACACACACACACACACACACACACACACACACACACACACACACACACACACACACACACATGTGTACATACACACAGATAGATGGTACATAGAGACAGAGAAAAACTGATAGACAGGAAGAATACATAGACATGCATACATACACACATACACAAGGAAAGAATGAACAAAACTGTAAATTTAAAAAAAAAGGTCAACTAACTCCTGTGCATCCAGTGTACTATAAACCATGAATTATAAAAGTGTTGGTGGTGAAAGTAGGGTTGAGGGATGAAAGCCATGAGATTATGGATTCAGTAAAACCACTTCAAATAATGTACCCCAGAGCATACATGTACATGTACCATTTTGTCACATCTGTACAAAATCTCTTTCACTTGTAATGTTATGAACATCTATAATATTATTGCAAACTGTATAACATTTAAAAAATTGAGAATTACAGAAAGGATTCTTTCAGATATGTTTTCATTGCAGATCATTTTCATGTCAGTTGAATGTAACCGTTTCTTTTAAACCAGATCTATAAGCTTGCTACTGACAATGCTCCCACTGAAGAAAAACCAAAAAAATCCATGCAATTCTATAATCTGATGGGAATGTTTCCCCTTTCCTTGAAAAAATATGTGTTGCAATTTGCTTTCAAAATGGTGCAGTCTGACACAAATCTGAGCACCAAGTGGTGTGTTGTCAACTTTTCCGTCCATCGACAACCTGGGTCATTTCTTTGTACTTCTTCTGTCAATTTCTTTCACTTCTGCAGTGTCTTGCAGAGGCATGAATGACATCAGAACACCGCACAGTTCTGCTTTCAAATAGATAGACAAAATGGTGATTGCCTGCTCTGGAGACCAAGTTCACATGAAATATTATGATGTCAACACTGACTGTTGGCATTCCAGAACTGCGACCAGTGCTCTAAACATTCCGCTGCCACTTCTGTTGTTGCTGTTCTCTCCCCTGAATTTTTCGTTCACTGATTTTCATTTTTCTTTCTTTTTTTTTTTTTTTGAGGATTCCTCTTCTGAAATGGGAGCCCTGCACAGGAAGCCAAAACTTCAGTAACTGGTGAGATCCAAATTTCCATATGGGTATGGTAACTGAGCATCGACACCAGATCCCCAGCTAAAAATCACAGCATTTGAAAATAAGAACCTAAGATGGATCCTCAGCTGAGTCAGCATGTCATAAAACAAAAGTTACCACTTCTGTATGTCATAGGACAACAGTGATCACCTTTGCACCTCAAAGGACAAAAGAAACCACCTCCCACAAAACAATGGATAATATACAAAACAACAGATTAGTATCTTAGGACACCGATCTATACAAATCAACAGAATGAGGAGAGAACAGACTTTCAAGTGGCATATAAAGGGTATCTGTATGTTTACATACTAATAAACATGTGGTGCTCCAAACTGTCTCAGAATTGGATGAAAAAACAAAAATGAAAATAGTGGAACTATTACATGATATGAAGGAAAGGGTGTGAATAATTATCAATTAAAACACTTCTTCAGTTTCAGTTGAAAAGAAAAAAATGAAATGTATTGAACCTTAATGGTTTTGCTCAGAATGGGGCAGAAAAGTCATTTTACCCCAAATGGATCCCCCATTACCTGTCTCAAGCCAGCAGTGCCACTTTGTCTGGCCTGACGTATCGATCATCTTGTGGGAGGTGGTCACGAATGACCAGAACAGGCAGCTGGTCAATGCGTACGCTGCAAGGCAAAACCCTGTCCTCCAAGTTATCATACATCCTGAGCTTGCTTAGAATATAAATGCTACGACTCCTCACGACTATTCTGCAGGATACAGTAGAGGCTTGGCATGCCAGAAGCATGCCATGCAAGTCCTGCGCATACAATATCAAGGATTGGACTGATTATAACAACTCTACCCTGTTGCACATGATTAGGGACAGCTGGGGAGACAAAGTGTCTCTCACAGCACCCTTTGACTGGAAGTTAACAGATTCATAATGATGATAATGTGTTTGTGTGTGTGTGTGTGTGAAGGGGAAGGGGGGGGGGGGGGGGGGCAGAGGGGGCAATAAGGAGAAGTTGAAGAGGGGGGGGGGGGGGGAGTTTGCTGAAATATAAGATTTATACAAAATATGATGTCAAAATTAACATAGCTTCATATCTTTAACTACAGTCAATCCAGTTATGATGACACATTATAAAATCAAACAAACAAAAACAGAGAAAGCAATATCCTTAGCTGCCTAAAATGTTATCAAACTGTTTTAAAACTTTATCTACACATACAAAGACACACGGAATATACTCACTAGCAAAAGACCAGGGGCTTAATACTAATATGTCCCAAAATTACTTTACGATGCACCAAAACCCCTGTACATTACAGGAATTATCTTTTGAAGTGTTAAAACCGTTTATGTTTCAATACAGCTGGACAGATAGTTTTATGAATAGCTGCCATCATACAAAAGGAGAGGGAAACAACAACACAAACAAAACTTTCTGAATTATTTTTGGAACATCTTCAATATGAAAGATATTTCTATACTGCTGCCTAAATTGAATCTGCCTGTGGAAAAACAAAACCAAAAAGAGTAAAAAAAATTATTTGCTGCTATACACCTTAGAGTTAATAGTGAAACAACAGTAGCGATTGTACAAATACAAAACTCACAGAATAAGCTAATGTAACAAAACCTTCTTGGTAATTAATCAATCTGAATGGCACAGTTGATTAAACAACAAACGTTGCATTCAGAATGCACTAGTTCAAATTTCACAGACATCAAATATTGAAAAATGGTGTTTTCCTGTTGGTTCTAACATGCCAATGAATCCTTGCTGTGCCAACACCTGCTGAAGTAATACCAACCACATCACGTATACATGTACAACCCAAATGGAATTCAGTCACAGCCATCCTTGTCCTGACAACCCCTTACATATGTGTCGAGACAGTGGGTATTAAAGCTTTGATGAAAAGGCAGTACTTAATACTGCAGCGTGGGACACAATGGTCCAATGCATAAAGAGCTAACACTGACTTGTCATCTGAAGAAACACAGCACTCAAAACAAAAAAACTGATGTGGACACCAGTCCAACCATGGAGGCTGGCATGCGCCATCAACAAAGGGTAAGCAAATGAGCTGTTTCGGTCTCATCCCAACAGCGTCACTGAAACTGATCCAAACTGACTATAACAGTATCCTCCCATTGCTGCAGTTCACTTCCAGTCTTCAGGCTTTCAGCTGGTCCAAACTGGGTCATGTGGACCCTAAAATGGAGCGACACTGGGAAAGCAGAGGGGGCATGACAACGCGCCCTGGTTCTGAGGAACAACCTTCAAAATTTGAACTACTTCACAATAAAGTAAGCCAACAACATAGGCTGTCGGCACAGCTCTGCAGCACAACCTCTTTCCCCCACAACAACTCAATTCCACCTCCATCACTCAGACTCCACACAGATGTCAGTCTGGGAACGCTTGTCCTGAAAAGCTTCAGCAGACTCACTGAGGATAACTGTCGACGATTTCATCCTATCACACAATGACAGCTGTGACTAGGCAAGAGCTGATACCACCAAACTGCTACCCCTCCTGTTAGCCCAAATTCATTTTAATGATTCTAAAATTAATGCTGTGCACAAATACTTGTATGTATAGACATAGCAAAATAGCATGATCACAGAGGCTGATTTTATCATCCACAAAGGGAGGCAAGTGCTTGCCTGACGTCATAATACCAACAAGCAAACATAATGACACATGCAAAGGTATAACAATTAACTACAAATATCTTTCATAAACATGGAGTAACAAATGCTGCAATAGTATGTATAGTGGTCCTTGCATATAAACAAACAAAACAAAGATCAAAACACCTCACCACTTGAGCTACTGCTGCACTCCAATATTATGTTTCAAGTCAATTTGTGCCACCCTGAAGAGAGGCAACTATGTTTTCAGTCGCCTCACAAACCAGCAAGAATCAACTCGACAACATTCCAAGTAATTACTTCACTTGGTGTTATGTAAGAGTTATTTACAGACTCCTTATTAACCAAAAAATAAAGGATGCAAATTAACAATAATTATGTGCATGTAATTACAATGATAATCACTCAACTTTTAAACTCATGCAATAGGCCTACACAATGAGTCAATTATCATGAATATTACAATATAAACATTTAACATTTCCTATCTATTCCATGTCAGAGAGAAATATTACTTCTTATACATGCACATTTTTTTTTACCTCCTTTATTTCAGTTATTCAGCTTGCATAACAGGTGAATTCCTACCATCTCCCATCTTCCCCTCCCTGTTCCCTCCTTTCTCTGTCTCCATCTCTTTTCAGTTCTCTTTTTTTTTTAATTCACCCACTCCAACTCCCATTAAAAAGAAAAGAAAAAAAAAAGGAAGGAAAATATATCATTTACATGACAGTTTATTGACAATGGAACTTCATTGTACCATGGAAAATTTGCCTTTATCACTTACCTGGAAGTAATAATCATTAAAAGAAATAGACTTCAACAACATAACTCACTCCAGTTTGAATCCCACTGAATAATTCTTTCAATAAACATGATTTCCAACTTTAAATGTTCTTTATTTGAAATTGGCTGAGCATCACAGATATGCTTTTTCACAGTCCTTGATTTCACAGACATCCTCTTTATTGCCAGTTCATGATCACAGGGAAGCATTCATCTATTTTTAATGGTCTTCCTTAATTTAAGTATTCCCTTGGTAAGATATAGAAAGACAGGGCAAATATGATGATGGAGACGAAGATAAGATCCGCTAAAGTAGGATACCATATCACAATGGAAATAAACGTTTATCAAAACAGTATCACAGAAAAGTTCCCCCCCCCCCCCCTCCCTCACCCCAAATGGTCTCTTCCAGCTACCAACAAACATACTGCCAAGCAAAGCTTTGAGTTCTCCCGTCCCACCACCTCCACACCTAAGGAGAGTGTACCCCAGTCTTCAATGTTGGTGGCTTCAAACAGCTATCTTTGTGAAGACAATTTCCTTGTAAGCGATACAACAACTCGCTCTGGCTTCTACGGCAAAGGCTGTGCCATCATCGTATGGCGCCAAGGTGTTGAGAGCAAGTGCTCCTACCCCACCCCCACCATCCCCTTCTATTCCCCAAATCATATTTCAAGACAGCAGTTTGTGCAGTTTCTTTTCTTAAAGTGTATTCAAACTGCAAAAAAAACCCAACAACAAACTAATAAACCAACCCAGGTGAAGGTTAAATGGGGATAGGGGACTGTAGTGTTTGCACCTTCCCTCTCTTCTCTCCCCCACCAACCCCACACTGTTTATGTTGTTTATCTGACCATTGACAGATCAAGCACTCTTCTGTCTCTTCCTAATCCCAACCCCTCCACCCATTGTCCATTTGCCCCTGTTATTACATTTGTATATTGCGTTTGCTTTCCACTGTTTACATTTTGGTTAAGATCCATTACAGAGATCCAGATGCATGTTTTCACTTACTAATACACCTTTTGTATCAGTAAGTGAAAGACACCAAACAAGAGATTCAAGAAAGTCTCAACAGCCTGATCCATGTAACTATGGCACCATGAGAATGACCAGCGAGACACTTCGGGACCCAGCGATGAGTATGTTGGTCATGTCCCAGTCGCTGTACCGCTTAATGTCATCCTTCCGCCACATCGGGCGGGCCAGACTTTCAGGTTCAGCAGGTCCCTGCGACGAGTCTGTTGCTTCTCCTCCTCCTTGGCAGACATGTGCTCCATCTCCTCCAGCTGAAGAAGAGTCTGTTGGTGGTGACCCTGTCTCGGTCGATTCTGTTGAAGATTCCGCTGTTCTGCATTTGGGGGTCAGACTGTGGCCGCTTGACCCCCGGCGTAGGGATATCACGACGCTTGTGAACATGCTTGTGAATCTGATGTAGGGTCACCAGGCAGGTAGATGACAACATCTGCCTCCAGTCCTTGGAAGTTGTAGAGCCATGTTGCCATGACAGCAGAATCTGAGACACCCACGTTTCCAAGTTCATGACTGGCTAGTTTTTCTTTGAGGACAACTGTGATATTTTGCTGCCTGAGAGTCTTGACAAAAGGGGTGTTTTCCACTTCTTTCATGTACTTGTTGTAGTCATCAATTGTTATTGTAATATACTTGTTATCCTCATCATCCTCATGATACATGTTGCGAGGAATATTTATGAGGATTACCATCGTCAATTCTGACCTTGAGGACGGCATTTGTGTGGATGAACCTTTGAATGGAAAAAAAAGTCATAGTGAAATGAATTTAGGCAGCAACACATACATTTCATTTCTGTATTCACATAAAAGAACTATTACTACCATTCCATCAAACATTGGTATAACTGCTCATTATACTGATGAAAATTATTATTCATTACATTTATGAAGGCTGTTACTAGTTACATTTGTCAACATAGGTGGGAGCAAAAACTCAAAGCTATACTGAAAAGGCTGGTGGTCCAGGGGGCCGCTTTAGGCCCCCGGTGGGGTGCAGGGGCAACGCCCTGCTGGGGGGTTGAGCTTTGCCCACAGGACACTGAAGAAATTTGCCTTGCAAGACACGTTTGTGGCCTCTCCTTTGAAAACAAAGTTAATAATTAACTTCTATACAAAAGACTCCAAATATGACAAAATATGATCTACGGTTTAAAATATCAAACTGAAAATGTTATGCCAAGTACTTAGAATACATCTTAAATTCAGTAAAACCAGCAAAGCAAAATAGGATGCAATTTATAAATATTACTCACCAGTGATGTTAATAGAAGATAGTGGCCAAATTTCAATCACTAGAAGATAGTGGCCAAATTTCAATCACTTAGTTTACAAGTTCAAGAATGAGGATCCTGTTTTTGTTTTCTTTTTAGTCTTACATGCCTTAAAATTCAGCTTAGAGTCAATGTCTGCACTAGACTGGATTGGAACAAACACTGCACAAAATCAAAAGCTGCAGTGGGCCAAGTCTAACAATGGAAATCAGTGGCTGGTGGCACTGTGGCATCTCCAAAATGGAAGTCAATGGTTAGAGTGAATGAACCTGGGAGCAATAAATCATTAACCCCAATGAACAAATCTTGAGAAGAAAATCAGTGGCTGCAATGAGTGAGCTTGAAAAAATATCTTGAGGAAAAAAATCAGTGGCTGCAATGAGTGAACTTGAAAAAAGCCTATCAGCTAAAGCAGCAAGGCGAGTATAGAACTGGAAATTAGTGGCTGCAGTGAGGCGAATCATGGTAAACAGAAGTCAGTGACAGCAGTGGGGTCAGCTTTTCAATGACTACAGTAGGGTTGTCATGTGACGTAGCCTCACATCAAGGCATGTGACGCTCCATCACATGTAGTTAGTGATATGAATCATCTCCCCCTGCCACAACTAAAAAGGAAGAATATTCATGTGGCTTGACTAGTGTAGCGGGCGTCCCCAATAATTGTGAGAATGACTCACTAAAGAAAGGAAACGTGGTCATTGGGTGAAAGTGACCACTGAGAGATAGTTTACTAAGGGCTGGTAAGGTGCTGGTCATGTGTTTTGAACACTGAGTATGCACTCACTAGGAGGAGGGAAGAAAGAATCAGTTTTAGCCCAGCAGATGGCTAGAGACTTGAACCTGTCAGGACGCTGGTCCTCACTGCTGACCAGTCATTACCAGCCCTTCACCTTCGCCCTTCACCTTTCACCCCGTGAGGGGGTTAAAGATGGCCATGGTGTGGGGGAACACACGGTAGTTCAGCCGGCAATTAACGACTCCAGGGAGAGGCGTTGGAACTCATCATCTCTCCAGTGACAGGAGAAGTCGAGGGAGAGGAGTCGGAAAACATATCTCCAGTGACGGGAGAAATCGAGGGGGCGATTTCACTGTCTCAGAGAGACAGGGAATCATGATGGTATGGAGCGAGTCCAAATTCTGATGCAGGTATAGCATCAAGGAGTGAAAGAATTATTTATTCTCCTGGTCTGGATCTTAGGCCAATGTTATTTGAAGGCCATGACTTTATAGAAACTTGGATCACTTGGTTTATCTCTCAGTGTAAAGAGAGATACATATATAAAATCTGTTTACAAATTGTTTGATGTGATTTAGTAAAGTGTTTTCCCTGAAGGAGAGGGGGAGAAGAAAAAACATTCGGTAGTGCGCCTTTTGGTTGATTGGAAAGATTGCGTGTGCGTATGGAGTAAATGCTGTCATGAATGCGTGTGTGCAAAAGTGACAGTGTGACAAGGGTGCTACTTGGAAACAGAAATCAGTGGGAGATAAGATAAGATAATGTTGCTTATAGCCCAGCCGACCGCAGAGGGCCACATCAGGGCTGTCACCACGTTAAAATCAACTCACCAGTCATTTGAAAAAGAAAAAAAAAAAAAAAAAAAAAAAAAAAACTTTCACACATCGCATTAAATGACATCGTCTAGAAACGCACCAGAAATTGCATTAAAATCTTTCTTCCGTAAAATCTTAAATCAGATGAAAAATGTTAATCTCTTTCAAAAACTCAAGGATCACTTTCTGGCGGGACATCCCTGAACAGGATCTTCATGGACTCCGCTGTAAAATGTTTGTGTCTCACATCGTGCAAGTCCCAACACTCTAAAAGAACATGTTTCATTGTGAGTGGCGCATGACATGGAATGCACCACGGAGCTTCTTCACTCTTTAAAGGTAAGCATGGGTAAAATACGAATGGCCGGTGTGCAGCCGGCACAGAACCGTTTCCTCTTTACGACCTCCCGACGTGGATGGGAGGAAGTCCTTAAGGTTTGGACGGATCTGAAAGAGTTTGTTACTCGTCTGTGTGTTCCAATCCTCCTGCCAGAGGTCTCTCACATAATCGTTAATTTTGGGTTTCACATCTGAACGGGGGATATAAATGTTGGACAGTTTCTCTCTTGTGGCGTTCTTGGCTAAACGATCAACCATTTCGTTCCCGCCGATGCCAACATGACCAGGAACCCAAGCAAGAGTAATGTTGTAACCGTCCGCTTTCAACTTGCTAAAAAGTTCAAAGAAATGCAAAAGTTCTGGATGCTGAAGGTTGTGGCCAGCTATGGCTTCCAAAGCTGACAGCGAATCCGACAGAACCAGAAAGTCCCTCTTTGAAGAATGTGAGATTATCTTCAAAGCCAGTACCAGAGCAGTAAGTTCAGCAGAATAGACAGAAGCATCGGAATGGATATGTTCTAACAGTATCTGAGAAGGAGCCCCAGGGCAGTAGGCTGCACAGGTACTCCATCCTCAGATTTGGGAACCGTCAGTGAAAACTTTTTGATAGGATGGGAATTTGGAACAGAGCTCAGCATACAAAGCCTTGTACGCCAGAGAGCTGGTAGACTCCTTACGGAAAGCTGCAAGATCGAAACGAATCTCTGGTGTGAAAAAGGTCCATGGAGGTTGATCCGGAAACTTGGAAAAATCGGAAACTACTCCCAGGTCTATACCTGCATTCCGCACGTGAGGCTGCATACGAAGCCCAAACGGCGGAATACATTTCGGGTTATTTTCAAACTTACTTTGGAACGGAGGGTCAAAAACACAGTCATAGGCAGGATTCTGCGGTTCTGAGAACAGTCGGATGTAATAATTCAAAGACAGTTTCAGCCTGCGGTTGGACAGTGAAGGTTCACCCGCCTCTTGCGTACAGGCTGTACACAGGGGTGGTGCGGAACGCTCCAAGACAGAGACGAGCCCTTGATGGTGGATAGGGTCCAAGAGTTTGAGGTAAGATGATCTTGCGGAGCCGTACACAGCACAACCGTAGTCCAGTTTGGAACGGACCAGGGCTCTGTAGAGGTGCAACAAAGTTTTCTTATCAGCGCCCAGTCGGTGTGTGCTACGACCCGCAGAATATTCAGTGCCTTTTGGCAAGCAGTTTTGAGGTTTTTAATATGGCTGAGAAAGTTAAGTTTTTGGTCAAAAATGACTCCCAGAAATTTGGCCTCTTTAACAGCTGGAATGGGAGATTTCCCTACTTGAAGTTCGGATCTGGAAAAAACTGACGGAAATTATGGAAGTGAATACACTGGGTTTTGTAGCAGAAAAGGTGAAACCGTTTTCATCCGCCCACTGATGGATTTTATCCACGCAAAGCTGGAGCCTGCGCTGGACACTCGGGTACAGGCTTCCAGTTGCGTAGACAGCAAAATCATCCACAAACAATGAGCAGTCTGAACCCTGCTGAACTGATTGAACAATGTTGTTGATCTTAATACTAAAGAGGGCAGGAGATAGTATGCTCCCCTGTGGAACACCCAACTCCTGCTCGTGGACATCAGAGAGAGTGGTGCCAACCCGGACCTGAAACTGTCGTTCTGCCAAAAAATTTGAATAAAAAGCGGAAGATGACCTCGAAAACCCAGATCGTGGAGATCATGAAGTATCCCGACTTCCAGGTGGTATCGTAGGCCTTCTCCAAGTCAAAGAAAATTGCCACTGCATGCTGTTTGTTCAGAAAGGCGTTCCGAAGTGTAGATTCCAGACGAATCAAATGGTCAACGGTAGTCCGATGTTTGCGGAAACCACACTGTTCTTTCGCCAAAAGGCCATCGGTTTCGAGTTTCCACATGAGCCTAGCATTGACCATTTTTTCCATCAATTTACAAACACAGCTGGTCAAAGCTATGGGACGGTAATTTGAAGGATTAGAAAGATCTTTTCCAGGTTTGGGGATGGGAATAATGAGGGCTTTTCGCCAAGAGGGTGGAAAAAAACCTGTAGTCCACACATGGTTGTAGACCTGTAGCAGTATGTTCAGACCTTCTAGCGGAAGATGTTTCAACAGCTGATAATGGATTTCATCTATTCCTGGAGAGGAATCGCTGCAAGAAAGCAAGGCAGATTTCAGCTCGTTTAACGTGAAAGGAAGATTGTAGTCTTCCATGTTGTCGGACGAAAAGTTGCAGGGTGATTTTCTTTTAGGCTTTGTATTTGACAAAAGTGGCAGATTTATTAGAAGAGGAGGAATTCTTTTCAATGGTTGAAGCACGCAGATTAGCAACTGCTTTCTTCTCTGTTATTAAAGAATCCGAAAACTTGAGATGGTTCACAGTGGGACAGGTGTTCTTCCCTTTGATTTTCTTAATGATGTTCCACACTTTTTTCTTGGAAGTTTTTGATGTCAGCCTGGAGCAGAAGCTTCCCCAGGACCGACGTTTACTGATTTTAAAAGTGTGTCTAGATTTAGCACGGAGTTTTTGATGGGCTCGAGCGTTGGGACCGAAGGTCGTTGGTACACCTGACGCTGAGCCGTTTTCGAACTTTGGAAATTTGTTGGCAGTCTGAATCAAACCAGGGTGTTTTTGGCATTTGAAGTTTATCGGAAGACACTGGAATACAAGCTTTAGCACACTTGATCACAGTGTTAGTCAGTGATTCAGCTGGGTCCGGACTCTGAAGAAAGTCAGTGTCCTGGAATTCTTTAGAAATAGTGGTTGCAAATAGATCCCAGTTTGCTTTCTTGTAATTTAGATGTTGAGAGACAGAGACGTGTTCAGTTATGACGGGTTGTAGTAAGACAGGGAAATGGTCACTTCCGTGCAGATCGTCATGGACAGACCACTCATAGTCCAGGACCAGCGAGGGGTCACAAACCGACAAATCTAAACACGAAAGTGAACCTGTGGAAGAGTGGAGGTAAGTTGCAGATCCGTCGTTCAGACAACACAAATCCAAATCCGAAAGGACATCCTCAATCAGCAGACCTCTGGATGACGTACCGGCACTACCCCAAAGAGGGTTGTGACCGTTAAAGTCACCCAACAGCAAAAAAGGTGAGGAAGTTCTCTTATCAGACTGACAAGGTCCTGACGACAAACCGGGACAGAAGGAGGTAGATAAAGGGAACAGATTGTCACAGTCTTGTGGAGAGTGACTCTCGCAGCTACAGCCTGAAGGGAGGTAGACAGAGCGACAGGACTATACAACAGAGTTTTGTGTAGGAGAAGGGCAACACCGCCCGACAGTCCCAACGTGGATGGTTTGTGCAGGTTTTGAAAGAACATTAAAGCCAGAAAGAGTAAAGGTCTTCTGGCTTTGAATTTGAGTTTCCTGAAGAGCCACGACAGAAGGTTTTATAGATCGACACAGAAGCTGTAACTCCTCAAAGTTGGAATTTAGTCCACGGATATTCCAATGGGATATTGTACTATCCATGGTGCAGAGGGCGAAAGGAGAGAAATCAGGTCATCTCCTCCTCAACGTCTGCTTCTAATGGAGTGAATTTATTTTGAAGTTTCACTGAACTGTGTTCTTCAGACCTGCTAGCAGACTTGCCAACAGGCGAAGAAGGTCTGGATTTGGGAGACGGTGGAGGTTTCTTCCTCATCTCCACCATCTCCACACTGGGTGGAACTCCCTTGCCCGCATGGGCACTGGACAGAGGAGTTCGAGGGGGGATTGCTGGTTTTTTAATCTGCCCAGCAGCAGATGTTGTAGACTGCTGGGCAGTCTGAGGGGTGGCGGATTTTTTGCCTCCACCAGGGGCATTCACTGTGGTTTGGGGTGGTGGACCTGCTTCCACCAGAGCCGACAGTTCTTCCTTGCAGTGTTTTTGAAAAGATAAATTCATCAGTCTGGCAGCAGACTGACCGAGTGGATACTTTCTTTACGGCCGAAGCATACGAAGATGCTGTGGGCGTCTGACTGCCCACAACCTGTTTACGGGCCTCAAAAAAGGAGATTTTCTTTTCAGTTTTAATTCGTTGGATAGTGGATCCTGAATCCAAAGAGGGGAGTTTCGTGAAGAGGAGGGATGGTCGCCACCGCAGTTGGCACAATGTGCCGGATCTTTGCACGGCCCATCATGGGTTGCCTTGCAGCAAAACACCGCACACCTCCTGCCCAGAACAGCGGTCTCTGACATGTCCAAACCTCTGGCACCGGAAGCATCTCAAAGGGGACGGGACATACAGCTGAACACGGACGTTCAGGTAGCCAACTTTGATGACCGGAGGCAGCACAGGGTTGCAGAAGGTCAGAAAGAGGGTGTTGGTGGCCACTCTCTCTGCACCTTTCTTGACTGTCACCCTGCGCACCTCCGTCACACCCTGGGACGCAAGTTCCGTTTTTATTTCTGCCTCTGAGACACCGCTAGATCTCTGCAGCGAATCACACCTTTGGATGAATTTAACTGTTTATGGGGAGTCACCCTGATCTCCCTATCCACTAATTTTGTTGCCCTCAACAGCTGTTCGGATTGTTTTCTTGATCGACATTGAACCAGAAACGAACCATTCTCAACCTTTTGACGGACTGAGGGTCACCTGCTAAGCATGAAAGCCCTTTTGGATAGCAAAAGGGCTCAGAGCGGAAGGGGTCTTTCCTGCTCTGTCCCTTCTACCACGAGCCAGGAAGCCCAGAAACCTGTTCTCTGTCGTAGCTCCGTGTCAGAATCGCTATCAGAATAACGGTCCCTGAAATAGGGGATGCTGCTTTCCTCTTCCTTTTGGGGGGGATGTTTTTTGATAAAGCCATGTTTAGTTTAGTATGTTTCATCTCTCCCTTACCCACCCACCTTGGAGTCCAACTAAGGGGCCAGGGCCAAGAAACCAATGTCTTGACCCCTTCCAGGCTTCGGGAGAGATATACGACAAACAGAAACTACCAACCCTATCCCCCCTGATCATGCTCAACTCCCGGGGACAGAGAGCTGAGCACTGCAGGGGTTAACTTGGCCAGTAGGGGAACTGTCTGTCTTGACCCAGCCCCAAGAAGGGGAGCGATTAGTACACCCGGGCCAAAGTGTACTTCCTGTCTAGGAGAGGTCCGAGCCAAAGTGATGTGTTGAGAGCGCTGGCCCTCTCAATCACCAGGATCTCATTCCCCTCCGACACAGGTCGCACCGCACGGCAAACACGGCGGATCTTAAGGAGACCACAGAGAGAAAAGGAGTGTGGAAAAGAAGACTTGAAGAGACGAAGATAGAAAAGGGCCAAAGAAAGGCAGAAAACAAGAAAAGGAGAAAGGCGGGTTACTCTTAGTCAGGATCCTCACCCTTAGCCTATCTGACATGGGAAGCCCTACCAGGGGCATCAACTTCTTACCACGTTTCGCTTAGGCCATACAGCATCTTCACCTCTCAGGCCTACAAGCAGTGTGAAAAAACCAGCCTATCTCCCAAGTACTGATGCCCCCGTCAGCATAGCCTAAAGGATCACTGGACCACGCAAACCCTCCGACCACGACAAGGTCGCAACCCCCGGAGGGAATCAGTGGGATCAGTTAAAAAAAACCAAAAAAGCCTACATTGGGGCGAGGCTTGGAAACAGAAGTCAGTGACTGCAGCAAGGTCAGTCTTTGAAATGAAAATCATGTTAGCAGGGGGGAAAGTCTTGAAAACTAGAAGCTGCAGTGAGTTAAGTACTGAAAATGGAAATCAATAACAGCAGAGAGACAAGTCTTGGAAATGAAAATAAACTGATTGTATCCAATTGTAGTCTGTTTGTTCCTTAGTTGTTGTTTTTTTTTAATTCTTTGCAAAGAAGCTTCTTATGCCTGTGGGAGTTTGTGAAATGTATGTTTGTATGTCTGTAAGCAGTTTGTAAAATAAATCTTCCCTAAAGGCTACTGCAACTTCATGTGTCATGGTGTATGTTGCAGTTTTCCTACACATGGAAAGGTGTTCCAGGCTTTGAGTATCTTTGGCTAGTTTTTGACTGAAGGAGATTAAATCAGACGCCAATGACAGAGGCGAGCAGTGTTCCACTAAAGACGCAAAGTCTGAATCTTGGCATCCAGCAGGGAATCAACTTTAGACACCAGAGCATCAGCAGGAAGAGCTGATGTTTGTTTCAGTGCATTCAATCTCTCCACGTTTCACCTCCTGGGAGTGCACTTCGACTGACTTTTTTCCATTTGACTTGTATACTAGCTTCCAACTACACAGTATACACCAAGCAGCGCCCACTTCATTTGTTTTCCGCAGCCATTTTCAGAACAGACGATTCAATTCGTCCATCTCATCCATCCATTCATTTCTCCACTTGTTCTTCTTCACATCATTGTTGATCTTCCGTGCCTCTGCTTCATCATTAATCGGCTCCATTTTTGACAAATACAAAGCAGGATGATATAGCCTTCATGCATTGAAAACAAGATAACGGATTTCAAATATGAGTGGCGTGAAATGGAACAGGCACATGGGGGGGAAAAAAAAAGGAAAAATTTGCTATACGGAATTCCATATCAATATGGAAGGTTTCCCACTCCTGTGTCAAAGAACCTTACATATACATACATTCACACCGCATGAAGCATAGACCCTTGCCTAAAAATTCAATTTGATCTCACACACACACAAAATGCATACACACACACACACAAAGCATACACAGACCAACATAATTATGTATACAAAAAAAAACCTATGTAAATAATACACACACACAATACTCCCTAGACATGTGTGGACATGTAAGTTTTGCTTCAGTAAGTCCAGTAATGATTGGATTTGTTGGTTTTGAATCTGTCTTCTTAAACTGGTGTGTGGTCTGTGTTCACCAGTCCTGTTCACCTACCTGATTGGAGAGGGGAAGACACAGGCCGTTTCCTTCGAGTCTCCTCAGTGAGCTCCCTTTGAGTCTTCTCCCTCTGAGTCTTCTCCCTTTGAGTCTTCTCAGTGAGCTCCTTTTTCACCACTTCAGACAGCTGTGTGGCACACTGGGCGCAGTCTATCACACGAACGTTGCTGTGTTTGTGAAACTTGTGTCGGATACACAAAGGGACAGGCCCATTGCTCAACACCTCCAGCCACTCTGTGTCTCGTCTGTACTTCTTTTTCCGCTCCTGTTGGGGAAAGAGGATGAAGAAGAGCTCATGTCTCTTACGACACGTTTGGCTAGCACAAAGAGACCCTCACTGTGCAAAAGATGTTTTCAACCATATGGCTGAGGAATGTTTGACTTTCATGAGATCAGATCTGTCCATGTAAAATGCCATTAAAAAAAAAAAAGACAACAAAATAATCAACTGAATGAGACAGTGAGTTAAAGCTCAAAATATAATAAGATGTAGCAAAAAGTAAGTAAAATCATATCAGGTTGACAAGGGATACATAAGCTAGAGATTCCCAAGGAGATTCCTTCCAGTCACTAAGTTTCAGCCACATTATAAGGCATTTTACATGGACAGATCTGGTCGCTGGCCATATCTTCAAGTAACCTACTGAAACTTTTTTTTTGGGGGGGGGGGGGGGGGGGGGGGTTTGGTGTTAAAATATTTGAATCCTGTGTGAGGCTCAACTAATATTACATATATTTTTTCATATTCAGGATGCATGTTTCTTTTCCTTTTTCCTTGTTGGTGTCTTTTTCTCCTGCTGGTTCATCATGCTTCTTTCTGTACACATATTACGATTATCTTTTTTTCTTCTTCTTTGCTGTCCCAACCTCTGCGCCACCCCAGAGGCAGTGCACCCACGCCGCTCATTCCGACACCCCGTCCACAGCCACAGCCCCATCGACCCCACCGCAGCCCCGGAACCAGCAATCCACAGGGAGCAGTCAATGTCAAGTCGTCAAGAGGAAACCCACCGGAGGAGACACTGCACTGCTGCCGAGTCACTTCGGTGGTGTTCAGTGGCGCCTGTTTTGATCTAACATACGCAGGACACTACCTACTAAGCCCCTACTGACAATAACTGCTTAGTCGCAGAGCCGGCGTGAGTGAGCTCTCCCTCCAGAGGGCGCCACCACGTCCGTCCAACGACAGCCCCCATGGACCTGCCAATACCAGTGACCCCGACAGAACCAAACCAAGGCCATAGATGTGGAGAGGACATCAAAACTGAGGTCACCATGACAGCTGGGCATGAAGGGCCACAGAATTTGAAACATTTTTTTTTAATGCTGATCAATGAAAATGAGGATGATTAAGATGATGCTATGGATTTCCATTTCAGTCTGAGACTACATGACAGGGCTGTACTCTATGCTTCCTTTCATAATATATCCGGCGTCGACCAGGCCCAAGAGATACAGGCACCTGCAGTGTTGGTCAGGAAATTTGAGCAACGCTGTCAGAAACGCATCCGTTAAGTGGATGAAACTCAGCTGTGTGGTCCCAGTCTTCCCAACTGAGTCCGCAGCAAACTCAACTCTGTGTAGGAGCCGGTCGGGGCAGAAAAAAACCCACATGACTCTGATGGGATTCGAACCCACGACCTCCCAGCCAGGAGTCCGCGATGCTACCCACTTCGCCATGGCGGCTGGTTATTATGATTCTCTTATTATTTATGTTTTATTTCCTTCATTCTCTATAGTCTCTTCATCCCATGTTATTTCACCATTTTTTTTCTTCTTCTTCTTTTTTTTTTCCCTTTTTGCTGACAATTTACTTTTTATGAATCTGATTTTCTGTGGAGATCAGTTTACATAGTCATGCTATTTTATCTCAGAATATACTGAAGTCTCTGCCACATAAACTGTTTGAATCTTGTGACTGAGGAAACTAGGTCGACCCGTATCTGAAAATGGATGACGTGTTGCCATAATCATACTTTAGAATAGCTGAGATCATCTGTTCTAAACACAGCAAACTAAGTATTCCAAACAGATGACATCCTTCCTCTAGCCATTGTGCTGCCATTTAAGCACTGATGGTTGCTTTGCAAATGGCGACAAAAACAAACATCAAGCTGTCTTAGAAATGAAACATTTAAAGAACTGAACTGTGATAATCAATAGAATAGCTCAATTGGTGGAGCGCCAGACTCGTGATCCCGTGATCTTGGCAATGTGGGTTTGAATCTCTGCTGGGTCTTTTCTTTAAGGGGGAGTTTTCCTTCCCAAATTAACATCGATACTGACTCCATTTCCACAAAAAATCCTTTGAGACTATAAACAAAAATTCTGTGAGCGAATGCATGCATATCATCTTGCACACATGTAAAAACTCATCTCTAACTTTTAAAAGAAAAGGCTAGTTTTGTTGTTGGTATGGATAACATGTATACACATGAATCAGTAAAAAACTAAGTGACTGATATCTGATTAAATAACATCGGGAAATGATTGAATGTTGCTCCAGCAGGTAGTTTTTCCGTCAGCTTTAACCAGATAGGCAGCCCCTTGTGTAAACAAGAGCATGGATTGTACAGTGCACAGAGCTTAGCCTCTAACCATGAATAGGTGTTGTGTAAGTACTCTCAAATAATTAAAAGAAAAAAACATATGCTCAAAGAACCTGAAGAATCCCTGGACTGCGACCAAGCACTGATATCAAGCTGAAAATGAACATGAAAATAAGACTCTTGTGATGCACATGGCTTGAAATACCATACCCTCATTTGATGGGCTCGGCACAGCTATTTTTTTGTTTTTGTTTTTTTCTTTTTTTCTGTCCCAACCTCTGCGCCACCTCAGAGGCATTGCACTCACGCCACTCATTCCGACACCCTGTCCACAGCCACAGCCTGGTCGGCCCCGCCGCAGCCCTGACAATCCATAGGGAGCAGTCAATGTCAAGTCGTCAAGAGGCAACCCACCGGAGGAGACACTGCACTGCTGCCGAGTCACTTCAGTGGTGTTCAGTGGCGCATGTTCTGATCTAACATATGCAGGACACCACCTACTAAGCCCCCTACTGATGACAATAATTGCTTAGTCGCGGAGCCAACGTGAGTGAGCTCTCCCTCCGGAGGGCGCCACCACGTCCGTCCAACGACAGCCCCCATGGACTCGCCGATACCGGTGACTCCGACGGAACTAAACCAAGACCACAGACGTGGAGAGGACATCGAAATTGAGGTCACCATGAGAGCAGGGCGTGAAGGGCCACAGAATTTGAGACTTTTTTTTTTTTTAATGCTGATCGATGAGAATAAGGATGATTAAGATGATGCTACGGATTTCCATTTCGGTCTGAGACTACATGACAGGGCTGTACTCTACGCTTCCTTTCATAATATATCCGGCGTCAACCAGGCCCGAGAGATACAGGCACCTGCAGTGTTGGTCAGGAAATTTGAGCAACACTCTCAGAAACACATCCATTAAGTGGATGAAACTCGACTGTGTGGTCCCAGTCTTCGCAACTGAGTCCGCAGCAAACTCAACTCTGGGTAGGAGCCGGTCGGGGCAGAAAAACCCACATGACTCTGATGGGATTCGAACCCACGACCTCCCAGCCGGGAGTCCGCGACGCTAACCACTTCGCCACGGCGGCTGGTGGCACAGCTGTTTTGACTGCTTCCTCAGATAGGTTTTACCTCTTCCAGGTGTCAGAGGAGTGAAACAAAAGAAGGAGAGGGGGAGAGGAGAAGGGAGGCTTTTCCTGTTCACTTACACCTGAATGATACCACAACAGTACTCTTAAGCTGTGGAGACTTACCTGATCCCAATCCACATGGTACAGCAGTTGCTGCACTGCTGGAGGACAGCGAAGCACAAAATCCAGTGAGTGTTCTATGAAACCTTTCGGATTGACACTGAACAACCCTGCACACCACACTTCGCAGTCGGCCAGCTCTCCCTTTTTGTTATCAACCAGCTCTTCCCTGAAAGCATCCAAAATTTCCTCCCAAAAGGATTCGATGTACACTTCATCCACAATGAACAGGACATGCGGCAACATACTCTTCCAGTCTTCAGGAGTAGCTTTCTGAAGGAGACCCTTCACCCTGTCAACAAACTTGTCATTATGCAGATTCAGGTCCAGTTGGTGCACTCTTTTTTTATCAGGTACATTTTGACAAATGGTGGTGAAGGTTTTCTGCCCTATGGCTCTCCCATCAGCTCCAGGGTACATATTGAGCAAAATGACCTGATGCTGTGAAGATTCGGCTATGTAGCTGCAGGCTTTCAGCATGAGACACAGTGTTTTGCCAGAACCCGGAGGGCCACTGATGTAGACTCGCCTCTGTCCTTTTGTTCTTTCCTCCACAATGGCTCTCTATGACAAGAAGTCAACAAATTAATTTTTTTTGTTTCTTGACATTACACAGGTTCTTGGTTTACAGGTTTGCTCTTATACAGAGAAATGAACAGAAATAGGTCTGTGCATCTCTAAAAACATGCAAATACGACCACACGAGCAGGCACACATGTGCAAACACACACAGGCGCATGCACACACATACACACATGCATGCATACTCATATACACACACATGAACATCACATGCAGCTGGAGATAACATCTGTTAAACTTTTTATTCTGCCGTAAGTACTTACCTACATAGCCATGAACATGTGCATGCATGTGTTTGTGTGTCAATGCAAGTACACATGGGAGTGAGTGAGTGAGTGCGTGTGTGTTCGTGTGTGTGCGCGTGCGTGCGTGCACGTGTGTGTGTAGTTGAAATCATAATAGCATATTTGCATGCGTTTCCACAATCTTTTACTCTTTTTTTGCCTCATCTTCTGTGCTACTCTCGTGGCTCTACCCCATGCTGCTCATTCCAGCTTGTCCCGTCACAGCCTCTGTACTGACAATCCACAGCAGAAGTCAACATCAAGTCATCATGAGGCTATTCACCATCGGAGACACTGCTTTGCAGCCAAGTCCTTTTAGTGGCATTCAGTGGTGTCTGTTCTGACCCAACATACACAGGACGCTATCAACTAAAACCCTCAACCGATGATAGTAATTGCTTAGTCATGAAGCCAGCAGGAGTGAGAATCCCCTTCAGAGGATGCCACCAAGTCTGTCTGACAACAGTCCCATAATGCCGGCATTTTTGACATGAACTCATCAAGGGTATGAACATGGACAGTAAAACTGATACTGAGGTCGCCACGACAGTAGGCATCTCCATATACTTAACCAACTGTCAAATACAACTACATCCAAGGGTTTGAGGGTGCAATTCCCATCACCACACCAGATTTCCTGGCATGAATCCAGGGTCATTTCCCTTGTTGCTGGAGTGTTCCTTTAAATGCATGCTTCACATGGAACCTTGGTCTACCATCTCATCCAAAAGAATTAGTGCAGAGACCACCACAAAGTGAAGTGGAAAAGGAAGAACCAAATAAAGAAACACAGACCTAAACACACCTGCTGTGCATTAGACTCGAACCACAAGTTCTGGGATTCTATCCTTTCCTTAATAAGTGCGATATCCACTAGGCCACTTTGCACCTTCCACGCCCATCCCTGCCCAAGTAAGACTGAGACTGCCTACGTGGACATGGCATTCCAACCTTTTTGCCCCACGAAATGTGTTCAAAGACCTGGCATTTTCTTTTGAGATGGTTTGTATTATGGATGGACATTGTCTTAATGAAGTGCCTACCACAGAATCTCAAGTGTCCCTCTAAGCAGTGTGATAAGGCTGTAAACTTAGCATATGGAAGAAAGGTGGAAATCCAGTAAATGTCAGTAACAGTCACCTGTGTGTCCGTGAGGATGAGGCTGAAGAACAAAAACCCTGCATGCCAGACGCACTGTTTGAAGCTCCATGGTTTCTCACAAGGTTTGTCATCAACGGGTTCAAAGACAGCAGACAGGGGGCCCACATATCTGTAAAAGTGCTAACGATATTACTTACTTGTCTTAAGGATATTGTAATGTGTGTTGGTCTCACTGTACTGTAATAGAATGTGCGGTAGTTTGCTGCACTTTACTGCAGTGCACTGTATTGTTATATGTATACATTGTATTGTGTGCTATGCAATGCATTGTAATGTACCTGTGCAACTTCTTCACCGGAAAAAATATGCATCAAACTCAGGTTTCTATTCAAATGGATACAGGGTTAATACAGGTTTTTTCTTCACACATTTTTTAGTTCTAAAACCTTAAGTTCTAAAACCTTAAAGCACCTTCAGAGTTAAAAAAGAATACTGACTGTTCACTCGAAATGTAATCAACGTTGGCGCACATGATAAAGCCAACCATAACTAAAGCAAATCTGCAATGGCTATTTCTTTAATTAAAGAAAAAAATAAAAATTTAGAAGATACAGATAAATTACCCTTAAAATAAATGTCACTGATATCAAAATTCATGTTTCCCTGAGATCAGTCCCTCAGTGACACCACCACTATGCTGACATTTTTGTTCTAGAGAAACACAAAACCAAACTGTAACAGACACATTGATTAAACACTGTCTGTGGATTGAAAGAAACTGAAATCTATAAACAGTTCTTTTTTAAGTGTACCTGCTCCTGGGAGCAATCGGTATCAAGACATCATGAGGCAACCCACCCGAGGAGACACTAAATTTTGTAGTTTCTACAGCGATTTTTCAGTCATGGGGTCTGTTCTGATCCAACCTATGCAGGACACTGTCTATTAACCCCTAACGACAACAATAATGGCTTAGTCAGCCATCATGAATGAGCATCCATTTTAAGAAGGTGCTACCACATTCATCAAACACATGATTTTCCCTGTGAACTTGCTGATATGCGAAAGTTTGACACAAACTCGCCATTGCCACAGATGCAGTGAAGAAACAGAGAGTGAGAGCAACCTGACAGCAAGTCATCATGAATGGCAAAAATTTTTTAGACTTTTCTTCCACCACAATTAATAATGATGAGGATGATTCAGATGATACCATGAAGTTCTATTCTGGGCTGACAGAGAGATCTTATCACAGGGTCTATCACCACTTTTCATTTAATAATTCATCTGAGCATCATGAAACGACAGAGACACAGCATTTGTTACGAAATCTCAGGTACACTCCAAGACATACCCATTAAGTTGATGAAACTTGACAATATGGTTACAGCCTTACCATTTGTGGTCCTAGCACAGGCAACTCTGGGTAAGAGCTGGCTGGCCAATTCACACACATACACATACACGCACACACACACACTTTAATGAACGACTTTGGTGGAATATCTTCCAGGCTGTATTGCAACAATAACAACTACAGCAGTGCAGATGGTCCCGTATGCAATACCGTGAGGAGGCACCCACTCTCAGTTCAAGTGCTAGGAACCCAGAGACAGAGGAGAGAGGGAAAGAGGAGGTTCTACCCTCCAACTCACAGTCCAACAATTTCCTTGATACGTTCTTCACTGAGGGAGACGTTTTCAGGGAGAGAGGTTGTCCAAAAATTCAGCAAGCCATCAATGTTTGCTTCTGATTCTGGCTGCTCTATACACTGAGGTCCTTCCACCATCATGTGGTCTTTGCACAGGAATACAATTTCCTGGAAAAAGAGGGAGAATATTCATTTGATTTCACAGAACTGCGTTATGTAATGATCTCCTGGAAGGATGAGGACAAGTCATACTTATTTCTATTGTATTATAATTTGTTGTCTGATTTCTTGACAATGTTTGAGTGCATGTGTGCATATCCTGGGAAAAAATGCAACTGTTTGCTGTGCCTTACACTTTATAGAGTACTTTCTATATCAAAGTTCACCTCCATCTTCTCTTTTACTAGTGGTGGAAGGAGCAACTTTCTGGTACTCAATCAAACATGATGTTACCATGTATCATTTAAGGTAAACATGAACACAACAAAGTCTTCATCCTGGACTGCGACTCCATCAGCTAAATTTGTTCCTAATTCTCTTCTTTTGTCAAAAATTTGGAATAACCAATGGGGATAAAAGTCTTAAATGATTTTGATTTTATCAATGTCGGTACTTAGTTATTAATAACAAAGCAGTCATCGCTTTTTGTGCTTGTTCATTCATAAAACATATAATTTTTTTCTTTTTAAAAAAGAATTCATATTTTTCAAACATGACTTCAAGATATCTGCATGAAGTAACAATGTCAAGGACACCCTCACCATATAAAACCATTCTTTGGAAAACAATTTCTTTGTTTTTGTGTGAATTGACTTTCAGCTTCTATGTATTACAAAATTCAGACAATGACTTTAAAGCCTGTATTACAAAATTCAGACAATGACTTTAAAGCCTTATTCAATTCATAAGTGAAATAATTATGATTGCAAAATAGCATCATGAGCATGCAACACCCCCTCCACCCCTATTCATATATTTAGTTATTACACATCCAAAATAACTGAAATTTAAAACATTACATTTATTCTCTTTCTCTGTCTTTCATACATACACACACACAAATAAGTGGTGTTTTCTTCACAAATCTCTTATGATAGCTCAGGAATATGGTTGTTCAATGTTTTCTATGTGTGTTTGACTAGTTATTCCTTTATCTCTCTCTCTCTCTCTCTCTCTCTCTCTCTCTCTCTCTCTCTCTCTCTCTCTCTCTCTCTCTCACACACACACACACACACACACACACACACACACACACACACACACACACACACACACACACACACACACACACAGAGTGACACACACACGCAAATACAGTCGAAGCTGATTATAACGAAATCGGATGTAATGAATGCCGGATATAACGAAGCAGAAAGGTTGGTCCCGGCAAAAATCCTTCTTAACATGACTAAAAATATGTTGGATGTAATGAAGTCGGATGTAACGAAATGCCACTTACAACGAAATGGATTTGTGGTCCCAAGAGAGCTATCACATTGGTTATAATGAAGCAGCTGGTTATAACAAATCATATGTTTAGCCAACCGAAGAGTGCAAGCCGGATACAGATAAGTGGTCACTTTTGTGTTCTGAAACCAATTCCTGGTTGGTTAGTCGCTGCGATGTACATTGCTTCATATGGTCGCTTGCTATTCTTGGGAGATGGATGAATGTCCACATAGCACATGAAGTGTAGAGCTTTCTATGCGTTGCTCTAAATAGAAATCACCTGTGTTTGAATAGCTGCATAACCTATGCTTGTAACATTTGCTTACACAGTTTCACATATGTATTTTTTACTGTATGTT